>VXBJ01002026.1:597284-714587 GCA_013400055.1 Nycticryphes semicollaris | reverse complement strand
CGCCCAGCAGGGACCCGGCACAAGTCGCACTCAAGGATGAGAGCTTAAAGCCTGCTTGTTAAAATTTAAGAAACCCCGGCTGCACCAAAGTTTTATTAAGTCTATCAAATATCATGACCGCTAGTGTACCTCCCCAGAGCCATTTCAGAGGTATTCCTGAGCAGCCTTTGCAACAATTTTTCTTCCAATGTATGGCAGAATTAATTTTAAAAAGATACCATCAAAGTAATTTCCAGTGGAACTTTCACATTTCTAAATTAATTGCAGTTTATTTTGGAAACTAACTTACCTTCAGTTGTCTGTGACTCAAGATGAACCTATAAATAGTAGCTTTAATATATACATACATACATAATGCTGTTCTATAGCTTTACATTAACCGCATTCCAGGAAGGAAGATTGAGAGATACTGTAAACTTATTTTATACAATTATATATGCCATACATTTGGTAAAATCTTCTAAACCAATTGGAAAGACATGACTCGACAGTGTTGATACAATTTCATCTTGAAAATTCCACGTCGTTGCCGAGTTACTATGCACATGTTCATGGATTTATTTCATAGGGGACTGTTATTGTTGAATACTTGTAAAGGTCAAATATACCAGCATTTGGAAGCTTGCCCAGGTTCCTTTAAATAACCCCAGGAACACAGAGTTTTGTGATTTCTGAGGTCTTTCTGGGGAAGCGGCAGCAATAGTAATGCGGTTCGAGTTTAAGGGTTTAACTAGTGCTTAATTTTACAGAAATAAAGCAGCACTGCTTTGCTCATTTAAGTTCAGTGACAAAGTTATTCATAGAATAGGCAACATTTCATTCTGCCGTGCAGGAGTGGGGTTTTTTCCTCTCATCTAGAAGCGACAAAAGTTTGTAATAAAAGTATTTCAGATTTGTGTATTCTATAATTTTGTTAACTTTGCATATAAAGGTTGTGAATGTATTTTGCAGGCATTTTTGTGGACTGAAGCCTGCCACACATGGCCGAGACAGAAAAAGAGGAAGCGAAACAGAAGGGGGAGGAGAGTGAAGGAATGCACACTTTGTAAGTGCCAGTTTGCATTTCTCTCATATTCAAAATTGAATGTAGTTCTTCTGTAACAGCTCAACATGCACCCATGATAATAGGTCTAGTTAATTTTCCAACCTTAAAGCCCTTTGTTTGTCTCACCAGCAGCTTGAGAAAGCAAAATAAACCCAACAGTTTAAACAGTATTTCAGGGTCACCCTGCAAGCATTCGGTTTGCAGTTCTGCTCAAATCTGCCGCCATAGGCAACGTCCAGGAGCATGCACCATCCCCTTTTTGGGGGGTAAGACTTGTTCATTTATTCTTAGGCACACCCCTAAAGCCTGCTTTATTTATTTTTTTTCCTTTTAGTAGTATGATTTGATCTCAAAAACAGTGATAGGGAGTAAATAAGGTGGCCTGATTTAATTTCATGTTCTGCCACACACTCTGACTTTGTGTCTCATGTCATTAATAGATCTAATAGGATTTTGGCGTGAAACCAAAGAGGGGGAGGGAGAAAGGGATGAGCTGCAGAGAGAGCTGCTGCCTTTCTCAACTCGAAAGCAATGTCAGGCCTATCAGCCTTCTCTTTAGTCCTCCTTGACAGAGCTGGAGGCATTTCTCTATACATGAATGTGTCTCATGCATTCATGAGGCTTTTTGACACTGCAGCCTCTTTTGTTAGGAGCTGGATCACGGCTCTGCCCTTCTCTCAGCTGCCATATGGTGCAGTGGAAAGAGGCTTTCAAAGAGAGAGCAGGACTGAGGGACTGAGGCAAAGAGAAGAAAGAAATCGAACTGCAGCAGATGAAATTGATTTATTTTCAGAGCAAAAGGGGCAAGTGACTACGACTGGTGTGTGTGGGGGGGGAGTTCCTTGGAATATAAAACCGTCTCTGGAGCAGGCGAGCAGGCTGTTCAGATGACAGCCGTGTTGTGCTTGTTCTCCAGGCACAGCACTTGAAAATAAGCATACGCATTTTTGTTATCTTAGTAATGCTATCTGAGAAAGACTTACAGCCCCAATGCCTCAGCACCAGACCTCAGCAGCTTCATTTCGGCTTGCCATTTTATATTTTTTGGAGAACAAAATCTCTCTGCCCTAACATGTGTGCATAATTGTCAAGTGTTAGTCTGACAATGTTAGAAGTTTCCAAAAAATATGTCTCCAGCAAAATGTTTAGAGAAGGGCTGCTTAAAGGAAAACATCAGATGATAAATTCTTTTCTATGTTCAATGAGTGCAAATCCACTAAAATCAATCGAGTTTATTTAGACTTGCAGGTCACTACCTTGTTTTACTAAGGTGACCTACTCTACCAGAAATTATTATTAAAACTAAGTCAAATTTACTTCTTGTTTTTCATGCCTTATATTCCATTCAGCTTCAGAAGGAAGCCTGTTTCACATCTGCCTGCAGTCATTCTGACTTCCAGATTTGGTGGCAAACTATTTCAACTGGAAAAAAATAAAGTAAAAATGAAATGTATGGATCCTTATTAAGAGAAATTCTTACAGTTTATTTAGATTTTGTGACAAATTAAATTTTAACGATGATGTCAATCTGGATCGGAAAAAAAATTGTATAAGGACAAATTTCTCCAAGTCATTTAAGAAAAATTCTGATCAAACTGATTGAAATCACAATTCTTATTCCCAGAATAATTATTAAATATGTGTAACTGTTTTCATACCTCTGTGGAACTGAATTAAAATATGGAGAATGCATAAGAAGGGAAACAACAGTATTACTTAGAAGTTTTGAAAAGTTTTGGTTTAAATTCATTTGATGGTATTTTGCATCCCCCAAACTGCTCCAAGAGATTTATGGGATTTTTAGTTCAAGGGACAGGTGAGAGGACTGGAGAGATCAAAAGCATGGACCATTTCTACAGGAAGAACAGATACATGGACAGAAGAGGCAATATGGTACAAGTTTGAAAAATTGTGATTGGCATGGTAGCTGGGGAATCATTATTCACCTTTTGCAGAAGACATCCAGTGCCAATGTAAAATAGAAGTTGTGAAAGGAATCAAGGAAGTCTGTCTTTACTCCCTTTATCCTGCCAGGTACCATTCATATATTTATTTCTGTAGCTCACTTTTGAGGTTTAACTGGAGGGAAGACATTGAAGCATGTGGGAGATATATCAGACAAGGAAAGCTAGCTTGAAGGGGAATATTCCCGTCCACTTCCCATGAGATGGTATAGGAAGCTCAAGTGGCTACTGGAAGGAGTTGAACTGACTCAAAACAAAATACTGCTTTTTCTGAAAAATCAACTGCTTGGCTTGGATTTGACCCAAGATGATTTTGGTAATTTGACCCAAAATTAATTTTGAATCACAAAATTACAGATATTTTCTTTTCTTTTTTTTTTTTTTTTAACAGAAAAAAACCCTCTTCTGTAGAGATTGGTTTTTCCATTTCCCAAAACGTGCTGGTTAGGATAGTTTATCGATCACTGTAAATGGCTTTCTGCAGGAGCGCAAAACAGTAACCACGGTTACTAATCATCTAAAGATGATTCTTACCCCTCACTTCTGAAACAGCATTCCATATGTTTGGCTTGTTTCAACCTGGAGGTGGATCTTCCCTGTCAAGGTTTAGGACCATATGGCAGAACTCACAAAGGAGGAAAGCAGTCGAAGGAAGAATAGGAGGCAGAGCCCTTGGAAAACCCAGAAGCAGTGGAGAGGGCACTAGAGCAAAGCAATAGGAGGCAGAGCCCTTGGAAAACCCAGAAGCAGTGGAGAGGGCACTAGAGCAAAGCTGGATGGCTGTGAGGGATAAGGCCTTTGTTGTCACTCATTACTCAGTAAAGAGCTGTTCTCCCAACAGATAAATTTCTATCTCTAAGATAATTCTTTCGCTCTGGGAGTTGATGTAACCACCCTGTGTTTTCTGTTTCTCCCAGAAGACAATCAAGTCCCTTTCACACATACACAGCAAGTGTTGTATATGGTCTAATAGCAATGTAGTTCCCTGTTTTTAGGGATGAACAGGGAAAAAAAAAGGGACTTGGTGAAGTATTGGTGGTTGGTGTTGGTAGGATCTCACCATGCAGGCAATGCCTAGTGAATCACAGCCCCAGCTGTTCGCCCTCTCATCCATCCGTCTCCCTGTCTAATGGCATCCTCAGCCTGCAGCGGCACAGGTAGGGAAAGTGACTTAAAATGGCCCACACTGCACAGCAGAGCTGTTGAGACAGATCACATAGGTCCAGTGAAACCCTGTAATACTTGGTGCGGTGAAACAGGATTGTCCTTTCACCCTGTTCACTGATCAGAGGAGATGGAGAAATGCCAGTCTGAATTCCTTTGGCTTGGATTCAGCAATGCCTTTGAGTAAGAGTCAGCAAACCTCGTTTTAAGTTAATGATTGTGCTACATGCAGTCCTCATGGAGAACATGTGCAAGGGATCATGTTCCCCTTTTATGCATATGTCAGCCCTTGAGAAACGTAGAATGAGATAAATAAAACCACTTCATCAAGATTAATTCTGAGAATTTTCCACTGAGTCATCCAAGTTTTGTATCTTTCAGAATTTAAATGATCTATATAGTCTGTTTTGCCTTCTGCAAATAAATACATATGCAAATGAATGCAGAAAAGGAAAATATTTTTTTTTCCGAGTTGATGGTGGTCACAAAAGATCTATTGTGTTACTTGTTTGTTGTCTCATTTTTTTCTCTTTATTTGTCCACACCAGGAATAATTCTTATTGTCAAGTGAAAAGATACCACAATTACTAATCACCTTAAAAAACAGTGCTGCCTTTTGAAAAGAGAAAAGCAGGATTTGGACTAAACTGTGACCTTGCATTATAAATCAGTGTTAGTCACAAGCATATTTATTCAGTATTTGATTCTCTAGCTAATTTTACCGTAGGAAGAGAAAGACAAGTTCACACAAAAGAACAGATAGGCAAGTAATATTTTTCTTTTCTTTTTATTTTTCTTATCTTTTATTATTGTTGTTGTTGTTACTATTATTTACACTTAAGAAAGGAAGAAATGCTCTGGTGGGCCAGACCAGTGGCCCATCTGTCTCGGGACTATTTCTTAGGAGGACCATAGGGAAAGGACTCATAAGCCTGTGCACTTCCGGTGGTCAAGTCCCCTCAGCTCCTTGACAACCAGGATTCTTGTATTAGGTGGTTTAGGATTAGGCAGGAATATACCCCTTTTAGTCCGTTTGATGACCTGTTGATCATGAGTTTGTCCAATCCTTAACCTCTAGAAAGGAAATTGGAAATATAAATAAATTAAAAAAGTATAAACATAAAAATAAATATAAAAATAACGCGAAATGTGAATGTTTAAATGAATGCTTTATAGTGTAAGGGAAATTTAGTAAAACACAACATTTAATAAGTTTTAAAGTGTCTTATAGGATCACAGAATTTGACCAAATAGCTCTTGATTTACACATAAGATTTATGTTGACTGTAGCATAATTTGCGATATTCAGGTAGGCAGGTTTACAACTTATTTTAAAATTCAATAGCTATAGGTATGAATTTAATCTTCTCAAGAATGCCGAGTATGACTAAAAAGTCTTAAAACTAAGCGTTCATAAATTTAATCAAAGATAGTCAAAGTAATTAATACCTTTCTATAGTCTAAGTAAACTGTTTATGCAATATCATGTGGTTAACAACTTTGACTCACAAGTGAAGTTAAACGTTTTTAACAAGGTCAAGCAAATCATTTAACAATCTGATTTTCATAAGGACTCAGCCTCAGTATACATCAGAAGTGTGAAAAAAAAAAAATTATATTCCTTTCGACAGAAGTCTTTTTTTCTGATAACTACTATGCTATTTTTGCTAACCCTGGAAAAACTTCCGTATTCCTAAAGGCAGAGAAGAAGCTAGATCCTCAGTGCTTCAATGGCAGGTAAAACACATTAACACATAAAAAACCCCAAAACTTTTCAGCAGCTCCCACAATATTACCAGTATGCCTTGCATGTGAATCCCTACTACAAACCTGTGGTAATTGTATTGCATGTGGGTAGTTTTGCCCCGTTTTTCAAAAAGAGTACTAAAATTTTGAAGGTAACTTTCTTCGGGTGCTGCAGCAGGTCCCTGGGGCCTGAGATCTGCACTAATGTTTATCACTGGATAAGGGTATGACATCCATCTCCATCTTCATGGAATATACTGTTTTAGAAAATCATTTGATGGAAGATTAGACCAGAACTGCTCTACTTGGACATCTTGGTTCATAATTCTGGATAGCACACAAGTTCCAGAACTAATTGTTTTTCAGTTGCTGTTATTCATGTATGTGTTTGATAATGAAGTCATTATTATATCAGATTCATTCAAGTAGCATAATCAGGTGCCTCATCACAAAAATTATATCCTATCAATAACTGTAATGGCAGTAATACTTCCTATGGGATATCTGTAGAAAGATAAGTATAATTAATGTTTAAACATATGTATTTACAGCCTATCCTAATTATTGTTATGCTTTCTTTCAGGGGAATTACCTGATGGAGCTCATTGTACTTTGACTGTTCTCACCCTCCAGGTATGTCCTTGCTATAGTTTGGTAACGGGAACTGTTCTTGAGTCTTGCCTAGCATAAGGGGATTTTTGGAGGAAGGCTTCTCATTAATGATACTCACAGGAAGCAGCTACTCAAAAAGGACTTGGCAAAGACTAGTTTATCAGAGAAAACTTTGAAAGCTATGACTAATGGTACTGAAAACTTACATTTAGAAACTAATACATGAGAAAGTTGCAAGTTGTTTTTATAGAAGATTTTTTGGAGCACTTATTATATCACTTATTACTACATGTTTTCCTCTCCATTTTAGCAGCATTAAATCAGCAAGACTGCAGCAAATAGTTCAGATTCTAACTAAACTAATAGAGTGAATTCCTGGGAGAACAATATGCCAGAACTTGACACTAGATTATCATACAGTTTTCAGAGAAACATCCTTTTCATTCTGTACCCAAAATTTCCAATAGCAAGATGTAGCCAGCTACAGGTATAGCGAAAAATGCTTGAACTAGAGCTATTAAGCTTGTAAAGGCTGAGTAGGGCTCTGCTTTTCAATTAAAACAAAATGGTTTAATTTTAAATATAATTAATCTGTGTTAGTGGTTAAAATAGAATCAATAGAATACAAGCTGTGTGCTTAAGAGAATCTTAGGGATTCTTTCTGTCCATGTGGGAAATAAAAAATTCTTATGTAAAAGCTGTTATTCCTGAGTTAGGGCACTACCAGAACTTGGTATTGAATCAGAAGAAATCAGTAGAAATCATGGTGCTCAAAAATAGCTTAACGTTCAGTGAATTAGTAGTTTTTAGATTATTTTAGATTATTTTTTTTTACACAATATAGAACTGGCATTGAGGTAGGACAATCACTTTATATCAGACATATTTCATACCATATCAAAAAAGCAGAACAATGTAGGTGCTGCATCTATTCTGCACACAAATTTCTGTGAATCAAAGCTTTGACTGATGCTCTTTGTGGAGACTAGTCTTCAACAATCCAAGTAAGTTCAAAAGCTGGATACCTCGTTTGATATCCTTTTTCATTTTGTTCTTGTGTTTCTATGTTATCTCACATCTACCCGAAATTGCAAGGACTATTTTTTTTTCTATTATTATATTCTTCATACAGTATATATTCTTCAGAGGTTTAAATTCTAGGAGCTAGAAATGGGAACATAAAAGAAGTGTATGGATGCTAAGAATGTCTCTTTTCACTTGTAGCACGAAAATATTTTCAAGCAATTCAATAGTGGTGAACATATGGATTATGAAACACATGTCATATATACATTTACGTACATATAGTGTTTCTCCAGTGGGCAACTTTAGAAGGTGTATGTGCTATTAATGTCTTAGAAGTTGTATCTGCCACAAAAATGTCAACCAAGTCACAATGGTCAAGATTTCCCAGACTGTTGTGAGGTTATCATATCCTCATATGTAGGAAGTTAGTAAGCTCTGAAGACTTACTGATTTTTACCGATTTCATTATGATACAAGCATTCACAGATATTTGTATTTCCAGAGATAACAGCACTCTAGGAAAATCTGTGTACTTTGTACCCTGTAAAGGAAGGAAATTGAGAGGTGTGCTTCCGAGACAATTTCTGTCACTGGAACCTCCTGAGTTCTCAGCACCTTTTGCTGAAAAAGCAACCTCTTACTTCANGGGGGGGGCAGGGGGGGAGAGAGAGAAAGAAAACATCTGTGCTTTTTACATCTGTTGTGATCAACACTTTTGGCCAGAGAATTCTTCAAGAAAACTGATATTGGTTTTTGTCCATGACATTGCACGTGCTGAGAGATATGGTATCACAAACTGTGTGGGCTGGGAAGGATAAAAGAAGTCTTTTCATGCTTAATGCCCAGTAAATGTTAATGTAAAATTACTTTGTGTCCAGTTTAATCAGATATTCTGCTCTCTGCATCACGTATCATTGATTTCTCACAAGCTGAAGTGTATTTCACTCAGCAGCCAATGGTTTGCTTCTAAGGATTTGTAACTTTCTGCCAGATGGTTTCTGCTAAATTCTGAAAAAAAGAAAACCCAAAACCCAAACCCAACCCTACATTCACATTTAACCTTAAATATAAGTCGCCTTATTTTATCCCCAAATTAAGTGCAGGTCAGTGGCATACATTTCTGCGGTCTTGACAGATGGAGTAGGTGATTTCTTAAACAAACACATACCTAAGTAGAGGCAATATTTGCGCATAGAGCTATCAAGTCAAACACAGTAAGCCCCCATTTCATCACTGAACGCAGTGCAATAAGGACATCCAGCCTCCGAACTGAAACACATTTCTTCTGGAATTTCAGCCCTAGAACACATCGAAGGATCCCCGTGGCCAGATAAAGTAACTTGAAAAACCATGTGTAACGAGAAGCAGGAAATTATCCTGTTCGTCACTTTTATGGGCTCACATGCCTCCTAATGTTAAAGCTAGATCATATAGCACTTCAGTCACACAATAAGTAAGTAAACACTGAATCGCCCCTCTTCCTGTCCCTTCTCCTTCCTCCCTGGCCCTCAGAGGAACAGAGGAAAGAGAAAAGAAAGGGGGAAAAAAAGATGACTTATATTTGCTAGGATTTAGCTTCTGGCAAGAGACATTATAAGGAATTCATTTCCTGGCACATAATTTACATGTCCAGTCCTCCCTCCCACTCCTTTTTTTTTCTCTCCCACCCTTCCCCCCTACTCCCCCTCCAATCTGTCTTCTCTCTCTGCAGCCTTCGCCGCAGCTTCCTGCCGTATGTTTGCTTTCTATTTTCATATCCATGGGAAAGGAATCTGCTCTAGCAGAAGGCTGCAATCCTGCCTGTGCCCCACGCCACAGCTGCCGCTGACACCTTTAGCTTAGGCCACAGGTATTTGGACTTCATTAAGTGATGGTGAAGCGTCAAAAAAATGACAGCCATTAAATTTTAGCAGAATCAGCTGGAGAAATCTCCTCTTCTCTTTGAGGTTTTTGCTTTCTGCTAGTGAGCTCCAGACAAAATAAAATAATTTTCAATTTTAAATATTTAATCTAAATCCTGTGTTAGGGTTTTATTTTGGGGAAAAGACAGTCATGTCCCTCTTGCTCATTAAAGGGCTCTCTGTTGTGTATCTTTGATGCTGCTTTGGGCAGCTCTGCTACTTTGATCCTCTTAGAAATAGGCTCATTACAACATCCACCTCGCAGAGTAACACTTCAAAGAGCTTTGCGAAGGACAAAGGGAGGAATTTAGAAACAGAGCCAAGTGGCTCTCAAGTATCTTGACTAAATTAACTTTGTATTAAGAGTTACTGGCCCAGTTGCAATTTTGAGAGGAGGAAACAAAGAAGTAACTCTGTACGTTTCTTTCATGCATTTTATATCAAATTAATAAATACACTTGAAATCTGCTAGCACTCTCTGCCATAACTCTTTGGTAAACAAAGCAGACACCACAGTTGTCATATCAAACTTAACAGTTTCTCTGGACTTATTAAAAAGGCAGATTGATGTTACTACTTGATTTATATTGTTCAGAATGATAGAGCCAACGTTAATCAGCCAGTGAGATTAACAGAGGAAATAGGCAGTTCTCAAAATCATTATCTCCAGAAATAGCAGTAACCATGTACGTTTTCAACACTCTGAAATCTATCACAGCTGTAACGATTAGTAGTATTGGTCATTCTCCAATCTAATTTCATTACTTCTGATATGTTTGAATTAGGACTTCAGTTAGGAAGTCATTACCATTACAATATATTATTTGTACTGTGTGCTTTCAACACAAATCACAGTGCTAGGTGCTGTACAAACACAAGCTACTTAAAGCAGCCTTGTCCCAGAGAAAGCACAATGTCAGTTTGGAGCTCAGCTGATACCCTGAGAGTCACAGTCATTCTGCCTGCACTCTGACAGCAAAGTGGGCAAAGCATCTTCCCCTTGTGCATGACTATGAGTTTAAACCCTCAGCACATACTGCCATAATCCCTGCCATGAGAAAGCTTTTTATTTTGTTTTTCTTTTGAAATATCAGATAATGCTAGTTTAAGTAGTAATGATGCTTGACATAAACCCTATGCATGTTCCATGAGTCAAATACAGATGTCATTCATTATTCTAACCACTGGAACAACCTTTGAAAATATCTATATTTGTCTCTTCCAAAGACAGCACAAGGACAAGGTAAGTTTGCTTGAAAGTTCTGATTTTATTATCTATTCTATTTATTCTGTCTTTTGAACACCTTCACCAGGAAGTTTTCTGAACAAATCAGAGCATGATTTGTCTGAGGTCCCAGTAACATAATAGTTAGGCTTGAGCCATTCTAAGTTTAGAAAATTCCCCTTTGACTAGCAGGTGTTTTACAGCACTCAGTATTACAATGCAAGTTCTGTTTTCTACTGTGAAATTATAGTAATAGAATAGACAGAAAAACCACCAGGAAGTCTGCACCTTTTAGGTGCCAGGTTGGAGGGTGCAGATGGCTGCCATTCACCAAGCCTAGACCATGTTCCTTATGTGATTTATTGCTCCAGAAGAACTGTCTCTTGCCTACTCATAGTTCTACACTAGCAGTTCTTAAAGTGTATATACGTGAATCATAATTTCCCCCTTGCAGAGAGTTAGCAGTGAATTTAATCAACGGGCTATGATTTTACTTGGAAAAATGAGATAGAGCTGTATAAACTTTTGCTAATACACAAAAAAAAAGAAACTCAGAGTATGCACATTCTGTTTACCCACATGTATTTCTTTGTGAAATGTGAATTCAGTCCTAATATAATTTCATATTCTTCATCTGGGTTCAACAGGACTCCCAGGATTTCCAGTCTGGTAAAGGAAAACAGAAAAAGAAAATGTGACTTGGATTGATTTGTAACATGACTAAATTTGAGGTAGAGGATTTGGGGACCAACAATGAAACTATTAATTGACTTACTCATTCCACTTATTGAAGAATTTACTTCCCAGCCACTCCAGCCCATGTGAGCATACCCAATTGAAAGATGTGGTGATCAATCAACTGCTTCAATTTGTGAACAATTTAGTCTCTCCTGTTAAATGTGTTAAATAGGAGATTAAAAATCACTTCAATTTCACTGTTAATATTTCTTATAGATGGAGCATTCTCTCCAGTAGCAACTCTCACTCTCTTGTCCCTGTCTTCAAAGTTTTCATCTAAATCTTTAATCTAAGATCCTAAAGAAAATATCAACACCCTGTATATTTCATTTGCAACCTGTATTGCAAATTGCACCTAACTCCATAAGAACTTCTTTCATAATTTCTGCTTGTCCTTCTGTCCATTGTTTGACTTTTTTTTTCCCTCATAGAATTTCTTGCAAATAATAGTGTGAGATAGCCATCAATGTAGCTGCAATACATTCCTTATATCCTTCTTGTGGTAGTTAAAGTGATGATTGCTCTACTGAGGTTTTCTTATAAATAAATTTTGGGATATATGCAATGGTAATGAATCTGCTTAAATTTTGTCTGTGAAACCCAAATACACTTTTTAAATGTTGTCTTAGCTGTCAAGTTATGCTTACCTCTGATTGTCCTGAGGAATGTAGCTTTTTTTCCATGTAGTGCAATCGGTAGAGGGTCCATTTGTTTACTTACCATTACTTCAAAGTATTAACTCTTTCAAAACATTTTGGACTTCTCCTCTAAGTCTCTTGAACCAGGCAGAAATTTCAATTTCATTTTATTCCAAGACAGCTCGTATGTGGTGTTTCTAGCTTTCCTTAAGCTGGAAAGATAGCTCACCCTAAAATTCTCCTCATCTGTTGTACAACTTCAGCAATGAAATAAAAGCTCTTTCCAGCATCATCTGATTTGATAAGTGGGATTCAGACATTCAATGACTGAAAAAAACATCAGTAGCTTAGTAAGGGACAGGGAGAAACCCTATTCATTTAATAACCAGGAAAGCTACAATAAAGAGGGCTGTGAATCCACCTCCCCTGATGGAGTGCCCAGCCTACCTGGAGATTGCTCTAGGATGGAATTAAAGAGTTGCCATTGTTTTGGGACACTGGAGAGTTACATTTTCTCTTAGACATGATACCTCATCACGATACTTAAATGTTCTTTTGTATTTTTCTCCTTAATGCAAACAAGGCTAAAACCAGCCTTGCTTTACACTTCAGCAGCAAGCCTGAAGAATCTGCATGGTATAGGCAGAATCCGTCCTACAAGTTAGGTGTGTGAGCGCAGGTACCTGCAGCGTAACCTAGTTATGTCTACATATATGTGCAGCTTGAGTCCTTGCATGTTGAGTAAATGGGAAAACCTTGATTAGTCTTGCTTTGGACATTGGTTACTGCCATGTCTGGAAGATAAGGCATCCATGTAAGAGATTAATCTTCCTTCTTCAGACAGCAGAAATATCTACCATGTGGTGCGCAGACTCTGGGATCAAGACTTCCCTTCAGGAGAATGCTCTTTAGGTAGAGCAGCGATTTCCTGTTCTTACAGTACTTGATGTCTGAAGGAATTTCCCAAAGCAAAGACCAGGCTATAATGCAATTTCCTAAAACTTTCTTCCTTTTATTCTGTCACAGGCTAGAGAGATTATGGGCACTGACAATAAGACTCAACAGCAATGTTTTCTCTACCAGTATATCACTGACAGAGCCAAAAAGCCCAAACAGTGACAACCAAGGCCCTTTCATAGCTGCAGTTATTCCTCGCTATTTCATTCACATTTCTAGTGGCATGGGCATGCTGTCAGCACTGGGGTTTTGATATAGCAGGGTACTAACACAGTAGTCGTTGTGACTTTCTTTTATGTAGAAGGTATTCCTTTCTCTGACAGCCTAAGCAAAGCTAGAAAGCTTAAGATATTCTTCCACTCTTGAACTGACCTTTGTAATTTTTTTCTCGAAATCTGTGGTGTATCTCTTCACAAGAAACTCAGAAGTGTTTGAACAGAATACTTGCCGACAACTTGCCTTGAGGAAATATGCTTTTGTAACTAAACCCCTGGAAAAAGCTCTTTTAGGGCAGTCGGAGGTTTACTGTTCTGGTGGGCTATGTACTGTCTTGAGGACAATTCTTTCAAAGTGAGTTCTTCCTTTAAATTTCTCACCATTTTCAGCACAGTTGACATTTAGGCAATGAAATACTGGTTTCAATTCACATCTTAGCTCTTCCCTGTTCTTCCCCCAAAAGTAGACCGTGCATCTATATTTCAGCTTCCTTCCTAATATCTGTTCCAGGCATAGCCTTATGGAGAAATAGACTGATTTTTACAAAGTTGTTAGCATACCCAAAGGAACATCTATGCCCAGTATATGAGAAAACCCAATTTTTACTGATCTGCCATGTCCAAGCAAATAAGATTTTCCTTGGAAATATTGTCTCATATTTCATCATCTATTCCATGCTCCTACTTCTCTGTTTATTTCACTGTCAACTGAAGACAATCCTGTTAGGACAAACCATACTGTGTTTTAAAATCTGCTTACTAGAAAGTTGAGTTTAGTGCTTGTACAATTTTATTTTACCCTATTCTGAGCAATGTAGCAGCCTCTGTAATGGATTCAAAAGCAGCCAGTAGTGGCTTATATTGTATTACTAAATAATCACTTGGTTTGTTGGGATTTTAGATTACATATGAGTTCTTGAAAAAGTATGCTTGTTAAAGCTGCTGTCATTTGGAAAACTTTCCTTCTCGTTCAGTCCCTCCTGTAAAGATGGGTATATTCTTCAGATATAGCTGCATTAATTGTGAAGCACCCTTACCAGCACTAATTCATCTTGTGGTGTCTTGGAATGTCATCTTTTGACAACATATAAATATATTTCTATTTTTAAGACAACTTCCATATAAGGAGAAATCAAATGCTGACACATTTCTCAAAATTGTGATACATCTCTGGGAGACTACTGCCTAACCATACTTTTCAGTTCATAATGTTTCTCTCAAAATCTTAGGTTTATTAATTTCTGCAGTTTTCACAAAGGAATTCACAGCCATAGGAGTATATCCATGAACTTGGACTGCTTTCTCATGGGAATGTAGTTTATCTATTTGTTTAGTTTCTGAGGAAAAAAAAACCCACTTGTTTTTATCAGGGAAGCTAAAAAATCAGAGGCAACTTTCAAAGACAAACAATGGAAAGGGCTGACAAAGTAGGACTGGGGGAAGACTGGGGGGAAAGGAATGTGCTAGAATTTTTTCTGTCTTTAGAAACAGTTAGTCCTCATTTTACCCCAACACTTGTTTTCATAGGGAGCTGTATTCCCTTGTTCCTCTACGGCAGTAATAAAACCCAGTGATCTTTTCTAAGAAAAAGACTAAAAGGTACATATTATTTCTTTGATGAAATGTCATTCTGAAGGCCCCTGTATATTTAGATATTATAAGCAACTTCATATTTCTTGCATTTTGTGCAGGTTAGTTTCTAAAATATCTTGAGAGTTGATACCATACATCAGTATCTAGGTGCTTGTGTTTACTATAGACTTCTGTATTAGCAGATAGATTCATCTCCCATCCATACGTTTTATAGATTTTCCTAGTAGGAAGACTTTTTTACTTGTCTTAATTGCACATTTGGTAGGAAAAAAAGCTCTATTTTAAATACAACTTGTCATTTTTGTAAAAACATATTTTAACATTTACTAGTTTAATAAGCATGTTGAAGTATTTCTTTTTACTAACAACAAAGTCAGAATTAGTTCTGGATGATGGATTCCATTTGCAAATATATTCTGAAATTTGTGTATGAAGTTGTCAAAGGTGTTTAACAAAACTATCAATTGAATTTCCTCATCTATGGATCATTTGAACAACTAAGGCAAATGGACATAGATTTATAAAAACAGGATTTCAAAATTATATCGGCATCATGGTCTCATCAGGATTATATACACGGAGTCAATGCCTTGTGCTTAGTTGGCTACAGTTGGCTACTTTCTCAGTACAATAGCATGGAGAAGCATCTCATGACTGATATAAATCGTGTGTATAAATACATAATTCTCTAGCAATTAAAAATATTTTTGTCTATGAATTCGTGATTTTTTTAATGTGTTCATGCAGCTTGGACAGGCAGCAAGTTGTTAACCTTCTTAGGGTACATGAATTGGCGATCACTTACATCATCTGGGGTTACTGTTCTATTTGCATGGTCATTAAGGAACGGATGAGATATTCAAGCTTGATGAGTCTGTACCCTCTGTGGCTGGTCCTGCTGCCATCTGCAAGACCTCTGGGCTCCTCTGACTACTGTGGGGTCAACAGAGCAATCACTGTGCCAGGCACAAGACAAAAAAGTCAGACAGCTTCTTTCTGCAAGACAAAAAATGGGATGGCAGAGTTCAGTGGTCAAAGAGATTAATGTGACCAAACTGAGACTCTAAACTAACCAGACATAATTCACAAACTAGTATTACTCCAGATAACATGACAAAGTGCTCTGGCCCAGGGAGATCTATTTTTGATGTACTGGCATCTGAACAAGAAAACTGGAATTAATAGTCACATAATTTGTTTCCCACTCCCACCCCTCCTAAGTTATTGGACAGGGCTCATGGGAGAGCACAGAGGCTTAATGCCAAGGCTGATGAAAACTGACCCATACCAGTTTGCATGTGACTGGCAAGATGAATTTCAGAGAAACTGTGGCAAAAGCCTTATGTTTCCACTGATGAATGCTCTACAATTGCTTTCTCAAAGACAGCAGATGGGAAACAGAGCAAAGCTTTTATAACACAGTGGAACAGAGAGGGACATTTCCAAACCAAATAAATAAAAAGATGAAAGCATAGCAAAGAGCACCTTTATAAATGCGGGTAACAAAGGGCTACCAACTCAGCCATCAAAATGCAGCTTTCTTTTGCTATCTTTTTGCAATCACCAGCATTGTTATCAGCTAGAGAGCAAACGGCACCTTTCTAAATGCAAAGCAAATTCACGCCTGATCTACACATTGACTGCAAGTACATTGGTAGGAAACATAAGATTTTTTTTTTGTCAGTTTAATGAAAGTGTGAGGTAAATATATTGCACTGGGTTTGAGGTATTGAGATATTCCTTTTTCTAACATTATGTGGGAAATAAGTTGATCTCATCCATGTTAAAAGTGTGATTTAGTGTCATCTCAGCAGTGTGTACATAGCTTTCTTCTAGCAGCTTCAGTCTCGAAACTAGATAACTATCATTTTTAAAGTCTGGGCAGAAGTTAATATTCTCTGTTTCCACAATTTCTGGACTGAAACTGTTGCTGAGGGAACAGGCATGTCTTTTTCTATCTGCATAAATCTGATACAAAGTAATTATATTGAGTTTTACATCAGCTTAGCTAAATTGGCTCATAATTTAAATCAATGCAGGGTGGTAGAAATGGGCCTAGGTTTCAGAAACAAAGCTTTCTTACAATACTTGCTTGTGACTGTGGACCATTATGAATAATGATAATCTTCTGAAGTTGTGCCATATTAGTACTATACTGTTTGATGTCAGCCAACAAATTGTTTGTTGCCTTTGTTTTGTTTTTGTTTTGTTTTTGGTTTTTTTTTTTTTTTTCCCTTCTAAAAAGCAGGTTTTTAATGGTGGTTTCTGCCTAGAATTACTTGTCCTTTAGTTAAAATGATGTCATTTTTCTCTGCTTAGCAGGTACAGCTGCAAACACCGTTCACTAACTGAACTAAAATATTTTCCAGGCTAGATGACAGGTACGTAGATGGCAATTTGTATGCATTAGCTGGCAATACCTGGAGTGGTTTCTAAGAGTCAGTTGTGAAATAATTTGCAGGCAAGCGACTTCTCTGTGTGTATATATCTCTATATGACATTTTCTCTCTGTCAGACCTATTGTTCTGCCCACTTTGTGTAGCTGAGTTTGCGAGATGCAATGTAATACTCCATTTCTCACCAGTTTAAAGGTGGGCTTAGCCCTGCACTAACCATGGCTACATAGCTGCCAGGCAGCTCACAGACAGACTGAACTCAGGCTTTTTTTAAAGCCCAGTCAGACAGCACCCACATGGGCCTGCAAAACTCTATATAGGGTTTAACCTTCATTATGTCAAGGGGGCCTTTGAATATTCATTTCTTTTCATAAATAATGGTTCCGAAAGTTCCCAGCATTGGCTATATGGTAACATTTTGCTCCCACTAGTCTCACCTATAAGGATGAAGGTCAGGATTGAGTGGGTGAGTTGATTGTAGCACAATGTAATGTCTACTGGCCTATTTTTACCCTCAGAAGGAGCTAGAACCGTCTATTCACATTTTATATTCATTTATGCCTATTTGCTAAGTAATTCTTTTCTTCTTCATCTTTCTATACCCTGACACCTTAATCTTGCTGACATCTTACAATAGTTAATGAGAAGCAGCTCCCTGTCTTTTGGTTGCTCACTTTGCCTCTCGTGACACTAAGGCATTGGAGATGATAGTTTACTTTGCAAGACTTGAAAATGTTGTGTTGTACTTCTCTTTTGAAGAATACATATATATTAACAGGGCTCAAACTAGGGCCAATAGTGACAGCCTTATAAACATGATTACTAGCTGAGACACAAGTACAGACACTCTCTTGAATATATCACCAAGGTGTTATTTTCAGCTCCAGACCTGAAAATAATTTCCATATTTTATAGACAAAAACATGACACCTAGCTCTAGGAGAAGCACAACCAATCTAATATCTTTGGAAACACAATACTACTTCTAAATAACACCATCTCGGGGATATCTATAAGCTCTCTGTCATCAGGGTATTTCACTAATTCCAGTTCCTTTTAAAGTTCGTCATCTACGTGCAAATACTTTTAACAAGCAAGATCTCTGGCTCTCAAGAGACAAGGTGTTCTGAGAAAACAAACAATTAAACTCTGTTAAGCTAGCGGTCAAGACGGAATGTAATTAACATTGAAAGAAAAGCACAAAACAAAACCAACAAGGGATTGAACTTGTTCTTAATATGTTTTCAAAAATCCGGAGAAGGAAATCCAGGTGGCTGGATAAACCATAAACTACTGTTTAGGCTATTAATGTGAATGAAAGAATTACCAAGTGGGCAGCTTGCACTCTCAGCAGAGACAGTTGTGTGGGTCTTTTCCTTGCTTTCTCTCCATGTGCTGAAATCCTGGCAGGAGTATTAGGAGAACTATTGAGCCAGCCACTGCTGAACTGAAAAGATACTACCGGTACACCCATCTTTTCATGCCAGTTTGACTGCTTTATGACTGAAATAAAGAAAGTTTTCTTAAAAGAAATCCTAACTCTACATGGGTCAAGGGAGTTATTCTGTTTATTTGTGCAGGGAATACTATTGGCTTATGCTAGTGTGCCATATACAGGAGAGATCACCTGCTTCTTCCAGATAAGCATCATGCCTAAGGATATCTATTCTTCTAGGGTAATATCCACGTTGTGAATTCAGTAGCATCTTCATGCATGCTGCTTTTTGATTATTGAACATTTGATTGCGGTGTGTCAAGTCTATGTCTTTGTAATACCAGCAGCTAGGGCAAACAGTAAACCAGTCCAGGCCCAGGGTATGCATCAGTTAGACACCTCTTTGGTCTCTTGCTGATCTCACACTTGCCAAAAGTAAGCCAGACTAGTCAAAATTGCTNTTTTTTTTTTCCCCCAGAAATGGATGGTAAGGGCTTTCCTGGTGACGACTGTTGTATAAACTTTTTCTGAATCTAATATATCTCTTTCACTGTTTCTTCTCTCTCATTATTAGAGTATGGACAAACTTTTCTTGGCAGCACTGTTCTGTCTTGTTTTGTCCACAAGATATTTAGGCTGTCTGGGAATACACATCTTTTACCTGGTCATTTAAAGCTTTTTCACTTAGGAAAATTAGTTCTATGATGAAAGTCTGGTAATTCCTTCTAAATTTAGCATGTTACCTCTTCTAATCTAATAAACATTTTGTGCACTGTTTCATTTATCTGGAAGTCAGGAAGTAAGGGTAGTGATGAAGACATGGACCTTCAGCAGGAGTCTGGTAACACAGGTGTTAGATGAGTTAAGATGGAAAGATACAAACACTTAGAAAAAGATGCTGAATAGCAACAGGCGTGAAACTTTTTCTGCTGTCTGGTGGTTTAAGCTGAGACTTCTGGGGGTGATTTTCTATTTGCAACTGTCCTAGTTCAAAGCAGTAATATATTTCATGTACCTGTGTCTGTCTTATTCTACATTGAGTTTGTCTCACTTTCTTCACTCTTGAGAAACCAAACAGTTGAAGAAGATCCTTGAAAATATGAACCTCTACCTGATTTGTTTTTCCAAACACAGTTTCTGATTATCCTGAGCTAACGTACCTTCATTTCTTCCTCAGCAGTGGTCCTTTTGAAGATAAAATATTCCTACTCTAATCCATTTTTTGGCTTGTAAGTCATAAAGTGTCCTGAAACAATGAGAACTACCTAAGACATAGTAGAAGATCTGCTAGCCCACTGATGGCTTGGAGTTCTTCAAACATCAAATTTCATTGCAGAAATTCAAAGCTCGCCTCAAAGCTGGACAGTGTATCACAGTGACTGTCACAAGTTGATGGAAAGCTTATCACTAATAAAACTCATCGACCTTTATGTTTGCTCATATGGATTCAGAAAACTTCCATGGTTCCATAATATTTATAAAATAAAAGTTTTTTGTAAGGTTGAATTTCTTCGCATGCTAGTATGGTTGTCTACAAAACAAATTCTCATTGAATACTTTGTTCATCTACCAAGAAATTATCCCAAACCTGGCCTAGAACACAATTATTTATAAGCTTGAAAATCAAGGAGAAGCCGTACTGTGGGTTAGGACTAATTCAAAGACTCCTTAAAATTCTCTTTTGCTTTTACCCACAGGCTAATTCAATTCTGCTTCCCGCTGGCTAGAATGCATGCCAGTGAAGGAAAAATTTATTTTCTGAAACTTTGCTGCCTTCAGCAATTTCAAATAGCTCTAAATTATGTGTAAGTATCTAATTTCTTATTGATATTTCTCCTTTAATGTTACTGAGTGCATAGGTCTGTACTACTCATTCAGGATTATTTTTTTTTAATATCAGTTCTAAATTACTAACCCTGTTTGGGTACTTATTCAGACTATCAAGGATTAAGCAAATATCAGAAAGATCTTCTGTTCTTTTCTCCTCAATCCTCATTCGTCATTTACTTGTGTTCATAAACTTGCAAACCACAGATACTTTTGATGGTCGGTCTGCTTTAGTGTTATCAAAAAAACTTTTAACATTTCACCTTTGCATTCTTCAGGATTTGACCTTTAGCTTTCTCTGGAAGTATTAAGACAATAATTAATTCTGCCTCTCCAACAATATCAAATTTCTCTATCACCAGCATCCTGCTTTTGTTCCATAATGGTCCTATTAATGTTTTTCCTGACAGTTTGCTTATCTACACACAGAATGTCAGAGTGTAGATGAGAGAACCTGGGAACAACTCCATGTATACATTCATCTGTAACAGTATGAGCTACTCTTGATAACCCATGGTAGGTATGCAGACTTTTTCACACTTCTGCTATTCCTACAAATGCAATATGCCTCTGTTGTGCAGTATACATCAGCATTTTGGTATTTATTACAGAGCATGAAAATGATGATGATCAGACATTCTTGCAATGCCTCTTGATTAATGTCTTGAATTTTTTCATCTGCGTTACTCCCATTAACCGTAAGAAAAGAATAGTACTGACATTGAACTAAATATGAACATAATTCAGTGTTTGAATCTCTTCCTTGTTCCTTGCATTACAGTTTATCGTGCCAGGATTTAGAGTTCAGTAATGTTTGCAGGATAAAAGTGGAGACATAAGTTTCTGCTTTAATGTAGCAGTTAATGAAACATGACTGTTGTTCATCTCAAATTCACTTTTTTATTACTAAATTGATCTTATAATTTCCTTTATACATTATATCCTGATAAAAAAACTCCCTAACGTACATTTTTTCAACGTTTTCTTGCTTCCTTATTCATTCTTTACATACCAATTTTCCAGAAAGAAAATAGTTGACCAGCTGACTACACAAATGAAAATGAACAAAACCCCAACTCCTATATAAAGTTCCTTATAAAGAAAGTTCCTTATAAATTCTCCTTTATACTGATTATCCCCTTTTCCTGTCTCCAGAATCATCCTTTAATCCTACTTTTACATTTTCTTGAACTAAAAGCCTCAAAAGTTGATGTAATATGGGAAAGTGTCAGCTCTAATAACAAATCTGCTTGGGATACAGTAGTCTTTCTTTTAAGGGGAATATAATCTAGTATTTTATTAATAATACAAGTTATCTTCAGAAAGAGATGCTAAGGAGAACTAAACTTTCTTCTCTGTTTTGAATTCACTTTGTTAAAAAAAGGTAAATTCCAGGATTATGTCTGTCATCCAAACAATCTCACTTTCTCTATTTCACCACAATATCATTTACAGCCTCCCCCCATGCTGTATAAATTTTATGTTTCTTTCTCATGCAGGCCTGGATTGATTAATTTGTAGTTTTCATTGTAATACTAAGGTTTTCTTGTACCAATCCTTTAAGAATTTCAGGGTTTTCCAGTTACTTCTATTGAACACATACAGTTCTGAGTGTATTCTTTTTGGACTCAGTCGTTTCTGTTTTCCAGGTCCTCGTTTGCATTAGCCATCCTGACTTTGTCCTTATATTTAAAGAATTGACCCCCATGCAGAAGTCTACTGAGAGGCTTGGAGTTTTGTCTTTTGTCTTAATATATCGCAATAGACCAATAACATCTGCTTTCTGTCCTCCACTCATGAAATTACTCAGAAATTAATCTGTTTCTCTTATAGTATGTAAACTTATCAAAAGCAGGTGTAAGTTTTACAATCTGAATTCTCATACTTGATGAAGCTGTCAAGCACAAATTTTTTTTAAGGATGTGTCTAAATATTTATCTGGACTGGTATTTCAATTGTACCTAACTCATTGATTTCAGTGTACTTTCAAAGTCTCCTGCAGTGATCATTCATATTATTGGACATTTAAGCAACTTTCAAAAATCTTATCTTTGAAAGCTGGAATTTCAGTGTTTGCTAAGGCATTTCTGAAATTTCTACCAATTCTCTTAGGTTTAGTGAGCAATCACTGCATGGTAAAATTACTTTGTTTACCTTTGCCAAACAACCTAATTAACTCCCATTTCTTTTAAGAAACATTTAAAAAGCAAGTATTTGTTGATTCTATACAATTTTCTATCAGGTTTTGCCTAAAAAATTTCCTCTTAAATGAATCTTCTTGTGATCCATGCCTCTGTTCTGGATAATGAGTACAGTATTTGAAGATTTAAAAAAAATAAGTTTACCACATATTGTTATACAGATCACATCAAGAATACAATCTCTGATAGCAGGCATAGCAGTAAAATTCTCAAAATTATAAAAGAAAGTTATATGTGAAAATATAGCTATGACAATCCTCACAAACCAAATGAAGTAGGTAGGACCACAGTTTTGTTCTGTATTTTGTCCCAGAAAGGTTAATTGTTTTTAGCTTTGGCAGAAAATGCACTACTGAATGTGAGTTCATGTCTAGGGAAATGAGGTTAGTGATAGCCAAATGAATACTATGTACTGATAAATCAATATGAAAATGAATTACAGAAGCTCTTCGACAAATGTAATCCATCTTCCTTTTAAAGTCTTCTTGAAGTGTGTGCACTGCTGCTTATTAGGTCTTTCACTTGAAGAGAGGAGAGTGGCCATGTTTTCCCTGCTCCTTTCTATGACTCGTTTACCCACATATTGACTGATGTCTACGGGTTGCTCATTTATGCAGCCACTCCTTTACAGACATTGCAATGGAGGGAATAGATTAGAATAAAACAAGATTTTGAAAGTTAGTCTTTATAACCTCAAAACTGGAATTTTATTATTTTTTTTTGGTCATAAATTCCTTTTTGTGAAACTTCTGGAGAATTGTGGTTTAATTTGGTAAACAAGTGAAATAAAAGCAATATCTTTCAAACGTTTTGAGAAATGGGACAGAACAGAAAGAAATATTCTTTCTGTGGCCAAAATTTACTGGATGACTGGTCTTCAGTTGAGCTTTCATTTAAAATTTTATTGTTAGAAACAGGTTCCAGTAAATGTCTTAATTTAGGTGAAACAGCATATTTCGCCAAAACTATGATTAGTTGAAAACATCCTGGCTAGCTCTAGCAGGAACACAGAAATTACACCATGTTGTTAGGCTGGTTTTCAGTCTGCTGACTTCAGTAGGCTTTTATGTTGTTCAAGCATCTGCAGAAGGAGTATGCTGCTACTCCGAGCTCAAATCAGGAAAGCAAAGGAAAATACTGCAGCTTCTCATCAGGTCCTTTCTTTCCCTGTCCTGCCAGGTGGCTGGCTTTGTTCTGCTGCTTCCAGGGATTTTTCTCTCTCTTTCCTGTACCACCGGCTGCTAATTGATCCCCCCTGCAGCATTTTTTTCCCAGTTTCTGCTCCTCTCTCTTCACTGTTCTCAAACATTTATCCTGGGACCCCTTTCTGCTGGTCACCTGGAGCATTGAGGCAGCTACCATACAGACAGCACTGCATACTTCTCCTGCTCCCCTCACCCCGGGTCTGTTTTCTTCCTCAGTGCACTTCTGGAGATGCCCCACAGCTTGGTGAAAGGTTTCCTCTTTCCCATAGCTTCTCTTGTTTTAAGCTCTGTCACTGCTTATCCCCAGGACTGCACCCACCATTTCTTTCCAGCTGGCCAGGAATTTCTTCCCCTCTTCGTCTGTTCATATGCCGTTTCCAAAAGACACAGCTGGAGCTTGAACATGATAATTCAATCCACATGTGCAGCAGAGGAAGGTAAAATAATAGGCAGAGCTCATCAATATGTTTATGAAAATCACGGCACTTAGGGTTTTGAGTTCTCTGAATATAGCGACAGTGTATCCCAGAAGCTTGCAGAAATCTGCTCTTAGGTGACCCAGTGAGATCCAGGTATCATTCTTTCCCAAAGCTGCAGAAAAAAAATGTAGCACTTTCAACTGCAATGCCTAATTGTGAACATTCAAAGCATTAAATATTTTGACAGCTGGAGGAGAAAACATGTCCTGGAAATGTCCAGGATTGTTATTCATAAAGTGATGCAATGAGTAGAAAATCTAAGTTACTTTAATATATGAAAAAGTGAAACCTTGCATTTCCTGGCAGAATCTGAGTAACATCTTCCCTTGGAAAGGAAAAAGGGCAAGCGAAAGAAATCCTTTCTAGATGGTTATTATGTAATGAAAAATATTCTGATAGCCTCTCTGTTTGATCTGAATGACGCTCAAGTGAGACAAGACCTCCCTGGACTTTAAAGGCCTTTGTATGTGGCTCTTAACCATGTAGAAATGATAGCTTGACGTTTGCATGCAATAAATTACCTACTCTTGACTTGATGTTGTTCCAGTCTTAACCAACTTTGCTTACGCACACACGGAGAGTGCTGGCACTGGCTGCTAGCACAAAGAGGTTGGTCCATATAAGGTCCTTCTTCCTCCTCCCCATTCCAACACAAAAAGCAAAGGAACAGCAACACAGGCCAGTTTTTACCCAGAAATTATTGTGAGAAAGAGGAGTTACGCATCTGAGATACCTAGCAATATATTTGCTACAGCCAGCAGTCTAAGTAGACAAGAATAATGCAGCCCCACAAGAGAGAGGATGTTTAAACTTTGAGCATTGGATGCTATGCCTTTGACTTACTTAACTGTGCTGCTTTGCTGAGTGGAAAATCTAGTTCCTTGAATGTATAAAGAAAATGAAGACTTATATTTCATGACAGAATCTAAATAACATCTTATCTGTCCAAGTGAAAATCATGTCCATTACACTAGAATGGTTATGTACATCATCCTTCTAGTTTACATTGTTAGAGTGCTTTTACATCAAAGATGTCATTTTATCTTCCATCAGACATCCACGGGCTTCTCATGTGGCCTCTCTTCCTCCCGCTCTGCCCTCACCACCATTGTTTTAATACCAGGTACTATGAAATTGTAGTTATATTTTCTGAGCTGGTTTTTTTTGCAGGTTGGAGTGAAATATATTTATAACATGAGTAAATTCTTCATTTTAAAACATATAAAAGGTATTTCTTTATTCAGAAAACTGTCTAAACTCAGAGCAGAAAGTGTATTATGAGAAGCAAGGTTTCACCATAAAAGCCTTAAATAGCAACTTAAAGCTTTTAAATATAATGTGTTGCCTTCATAACTCTGTAAATCACCACCCTGTTAGAGGTCAAGAGATTATCATTTAGAGCAAGGTTTCATTCTTTATGAAGGAAAGTGGTAAACCAAAGTTATATAAATAAGCTGTCTGCCCTGAGACTTAATCATGTGGCAAAATACATCTTTGCTGTCAAATGCAAAGATGCTAATATGAACACAGTACCTATTGTTTTCCTGGGATGCTCCTGATAGTAACATTTTGTTTATTGTGACAAAGTGAGGCTGGTGGATCATATATAGTCTCAATGCCACTAACTTTTTATTCAGAAAGATCAAGAATTTAGTGCAGACTAACTGCCATGGTGAGGAAGCATTTCTCAGAGTCAATAAACACCCACTGTACTCATTCATAATTTCCTTCGTTCATATGTTTGACCCTGGGAGAAGTACAACATTCCAATAATGTGGTTCAAGTATCTTTCTATTTCTTATTCATATTCTACATTTTTAGTTCATCGTAATGTAGGTTTATAGTAAAATTACCAGCATACTTGCAGAAATGTGTATATATATATTTCAAAGAAGTTGGTTGTGAAATATGACTCTCAAGTGTAAGGTACATTATCAATACACTTTGATGTCAACCTCTAACAAAATCATAATAAATTAAGCTCAGGCATGGCAGCTTGGATCCTTGACTGTCCAACAGCTTCACCAGTCAGTAACACTATACTTAGGATTTAAGTATATGGAAAAAAAAGTGGCTGCAATTTGTAATGCAGAATTTCAGATGCTTTTAAAACTCCCTTTAAAATGCCAGAATTGGGATGAATGTACATGCCTGACTCCTATTAGCATGTAGGCATACGAGTAGAAGGAACCCTTTCCTAGGCAAAACATGCAGACATTAATTTTTATTTTTAGTCTTTTTTTCCTACGCTGGCAGCATAATGCTGAAAGAAAGTTTGCATTATCTGAGTTGAGAGCTAACAGTCAAAGTTGTTCTCTTGTTTCTGTATCTTTCGGTGACTGGGAAACTGATTTATAACAATACATGGAGGCACTGAATTAGAAAAGACAGTTTTAGAGCAGTGACATGTTTTTTTTCCTACAGTGCACACTCCACTGAGATACATCAAACAGGCTGCGGGAGAGCTGCATGCGCTTGGAAAGGTTCTCCTGCCCACTCTGTTTTTCTTGCTTCCCTTTTCCGCTTGTCCTTTTGACTCCTCCAATTGCAACCAGAGAACTGTTCTGCCAGCCGGAGGGCCAAGGGGAGGGGGCGAAGGTCTTATTCCCTAGTTGAAAAGGGCACAGTGACTGGTGAGCTGAAATCCCAGCTCCTGAATCGAACTGAGCCCATCAGCTCAGCGGCAGAAGCAGCTTTCACTGCTTTGCAGCTTGGGAATTCAAGATCTTAGTCACATTTCCCCCTAAAGCACCTTGAACAGGCTGTGAAGGCTTTGAACTTACACACAAACTTGCTTTTACTTTTGAAATTTTCAGGAAAGATCGGATGATTTCTCAGTGATGCTTAATGTCCTAAACTGCTCATTCAAAGATTGTTTCCTTAACAAAATGTCCACATGGATTTACAAATCTAACTCCAGTTTTCCTGGCTGAGAAAAGGTCATTTGCAAACTAGGCTTTGTATGACATTTTCGTTATTTTATTTAATGAAATTTCAGAGATGTTATTTAATCACACTAATCTGCATATTCAGTTTGATTTGCAAATTTAGGACAATTTCCTACATAGTTGTACCTGTATAGAATAAATACATCCTCTGCAAGTTTGGATGCTAAACACGTTCCTACCACTGAAACATTTTTCCCAGCTCTTCCACTGTGTCTCAAATGCAAAAGGAAATTCCTTTCCTATTTTTATAAACTCTCAAATCCCATGAGCTATGTATACCTTTGTAGCCCAAATTTCTTTTACTTTTGCTAAACAGAGAAGAAATAAGAAGGAAAAAAATTTCTGTATGGTGTTGCAATATGCATCTATCTGTAACAAGGTGAATCCAAACTGGATATAAAATGATTGTTCCTTCCAGAAGGCCCTTATGGAATACAGCTTAGTGTGCAAAAAACATATTTGCAATGTTATACATACTTATATATATACCTATATGCCATATGCAGGAATTTCTGACATGGACAAAATTGTTACATTCAGGACAGATTTTGTCACAAATGTCCACCTAACGGGATGAATGAATTTAGCCTTACAGCGTACAAATATTGGCACTATAATCTCTAAGAAAATAGTCCTTGGATCTGATCTGCATCTGAGGTTACACCCCTTCATAACTGTTTGGAAGCTATATGCCATTGTGGGGCGTTGCTAGAAGAAAGTGGTAAATGCAATATTTGAGATTAAACATTTGAAAAGTTAGATGAGAGCTTCTTCTGTTTGCCAAAGGCAAAACTGGAGTTCCATCAAAAATAATGAAAAATAGCTTTACAAAACAAATGTAACTTCACTGGCTTGACTGCATTTTTTTATTAATTAATGTAACTTTTTTTATTAATTTAAATATAGTGCTGATGTGTGTGTATGCCTACAAGAATTCATATATAAATATCTAGAGGAAGGGTAATCATAATGGATTATCTTTGTCTTAGCAAATTTGCAAATTGCAGAACAAAAAAATAAGTATTGTCTAGGTGAGTAAGAGTATGCAATGTTCAGAAATAACATTTATGTTCTGTCAAGCAACAGTGTCAGCAGTTTTCATGAGTGAAAAATTGTCAGGTCAGTCAATATAATGTTATTATATAATGAAACAATGGAAAACATTATTATTATCATTATTATTATTGCTAT
Source organism: Nycticryphes semicollaris (assembly GCA_013400055.1). Lineage (NCBI taxonomy): Eukaryota > Metazoa > Chordata > Aves > Charadriiformes > Rostratulidae > Nycticryphes > Nycticryphes semicollaris. The sequence continues at coordinate 686,081 of VXBJ01002026.1, read as the reverse complement.
TGTTGTTGTTGTTGCTGCTATTATTATTTTTATTGTTGTTTTTGTTTTTGACTTTCCACAATAATGAAAATAATTCACCCTGAAGTTTCACTGAGAAGCTCTTCTATAACACACCACAAAGAGTTAAGATCACACTTTCTGATTTATTGGAGAAGCTCCAACTTAATGTAACAACTTCAAATGCAATCAATTCCAGCAATGTATTTCAAGTCCCGCTTTTTGTGCACATCTATTATATCTTTTATTTTCTCATAAATTCTCTCTTTTTCTTCTTTTTTTCTAGGAAGTAAAATAAAGGTCTTCAAATCCAGAAGTTGTTCCCCACTCACTGTGTGTTTTTCTCGGAGGAAATTACTGCCTTTTAATCTGCCATTCATCTGACCCACATAGGAACAAAGTGGATTTTCAGGTCAGATACCTCTCTTAAAAATCAATAAGATGCCGTTGAAAAGTTAAATTTGAAAAGTATAGTAAAAAATATTTGTATGTGACTTTTGTGTAAATGAGGTACTTACCTGTGTACAATATTGCGAGATGTTTGAATCCCTCACCACCAGCAGAACCCAAGTGGGTCCTTGGCTGGGCTGTGCAAGTGATGGAAATGAAGTCTTTCTGAATTCACATTTTTGTCAAGGAGGTGTGCAGGATGTATTTCTTTCAGGCAACTTATTCCTGGAGGCAAAATACATCCATGTACATTGGGTCATACTCTATTAGGTTTTACAGAAACATAACTGGCAAAAAAGTAGGTTTACCAAAAGGCTCTAGGAGTGCCACTCTGAGTACCTGGGCAGCATGAAGACAATTCAGCTGTGTTGTGGGAGTTAGTGTTGAATCATGATAATGAAATTTATTTTTTAGAATTGTTCTGGAGTATAAATAATTGATTTTTCAAAAGTAAAGCTTCTATAAATGAAAGAAAAAATATATTGTTTTAATTTGAATGGGAATCAATTATTATAATTGAGCTACAAAGACTCAGCTGGTGTTAAAGTAATGGGAGTTTTCACAAACAGATCACTCCAAAGACAAACGTCAGGCTGGCCAAGCAGGCATTGGGCCACTTTCAGGACGTTTTTCCCCTTATACTGTGTAGTATAAGCTTTATAAAGCAACTGTCCTTTGCCAAGTTTAACCATTATGTAGACTAAAGAGATGGGAACTGGCTAACGCCACTGAGTAATTAAATGTCCTTTATTTCTCCTGATCATTGATACTTATTTGCTGCAACCAGCTTGTGAGGCATTTTGGCATTGAGGCTACTTCCACACCTTGGCATTTGTTTCCATTTGGATCTAAACTAGCATTAATTAAAGCTTGTTCCCTGGTTTTCTGCTGCTCATAAATGCAGTAATTCAGGAGTAATTTAATAATACATATTTTTTAAAATTGCTAACTTATCAAGTCTGATATTTTTTTATGCCAATGTTGGTTCTGACATTTTCTGATCAAAAGTAGACTCTGTATTAAAATATATAAGCAGGTGTATTTCTATGTATATCTTAACTTCAGGACTTATACTCATCCTTCCAGAGATGAGGACAGGAAATGTGTCTCCCACTTGCCTTGCCTCGCATTCCTATTCCCCTTGCTTTCCTATTCCCTTCCCTTCCCTTCCCTTTTCCCTTCCCTTTTCCCTTCCCTTTTTCCTTCCCTTTTCCCTTCCCTTTTCCCTTCCCTTTTCCCTTCCCTCACAATAGTAATTGACAAATAAAATAGCTGTCATACAAAATATTTTCTTGACTTGTGGACTCTTCCCAAATGTTTCACTGCTCAAATCTTGCTTATTCCTGCTTCAAGCTTTCGTAACTTGCATTGGAGTTAATGAGCCTCATATGTCCTGGCTCCCAGCATCTTGTTGTCTGCATCAGCAGAACCACCCTGCTTCTCTGGGCAGGGTCAGCAAAAATGACATCCTTTCTCAGTACCATTGTCAAGTCTGTTTTTTGGGTTTTGTTTATACTTTGAGGAGTATATTTGCCTGTCAACTGGCCCTGAAAAAGGTACACTGAATTTATAACACAGCAAATTCCCAGCATGGCCATAAAGACAGTAAGCAAAATAGCACTGCACTGCTCCATTCTATCTTCACTTTCCATGAAATATCATCCCAAGATCAAAGTTATAGACTTGATAAAGCTCTCCACAGAAATTACCCATTTTACCAAAGGATCTGCTCCCCTTTCCACTAATAAAATTACAAGGGAGAAAGCCCCAAGTGTGGCAGTCGTTTTGAATGGCAGTGCTTCTGTGGAAAAGTCAATAATCTATTGAATTTTAGAAAGGTATATGTGTATACATGGATCTACACGTAAGTACACGTATGTATACAAGTGTATAAGCTACTTTTAAGCTGTCTCAAAAAACAAATCACAATGAGCAGCAGAGAAGCAGCAAAAGCAACTCATCTGATAAAACAAAAAAAAAAGTGTAAGGCATGTAGATTAAATACAGTGATAATCATGAGCAAAAGAAAAAAAAATCCTCAAATCTGAAAAACAAGACTGATCTATAGATTTTTCATATATATTTTCCATATCAAGGTAGATGTCCATGTCTAGCTATGTAGGTATTCTCTGTTACTGCCATATTAACTGCCTGTAGCATTTGTGTGCCATAACAACTCCATAAGCCACATAACAGTCTGTGATTCACTGAAGCAATTTAGCAGAGGAGCCTGGCTAAGAGAATGGCCAGTGGCCTTAATTACTAATTTTTTTAAACTTAAAAGGATATGGGGAAATCCAAGCGGGATGGGAAGAAAAGTCTAATTAATTTGGAAAGAAGTATTCCTTCTTAAGGACTGTTTAACCAGCACAAACCATAAGCCAAATGAATATAGTCCTATTTTTTTCTCAGTCTGATTAGTTGCAGAAACAGCTATCTTAAGGGTAGTTTTCTTTTAGTTTTGATGATAACTGAGTATATCAGACCCACAATGTAGTTTGATAAATCAGAAAGAACTGATGGAGGAAGAGAACTCAACCATCAATTTTAAGAGCTATCTCAGATCATGTTGGCTGCAAAATATGTGCATTAAACTTGCCTGGTGTAGCACACAGCATTCAGAAGCAAGGCCCCATCAAGGAAAACACTTAGGACAGACAGATAACTTTAAGGCTGCATGTTTGCAGGCTTGGATATGTCTGTCAGTCCCTTACCACCGTAGTAAGTGGTCAAAATACTGAGAGAGTAATGTTGCGTTAACAGTCATCCTTAGAAATTGTATATGCTATGTAGTAAGGTAGACATACCAGCTGGGAGCCTGAGAACTGAAAACTGCTATAAAGTTTGGGGTTTTTTTTCAGTTTTCAATGAAAACTGGCTTATTGGGAGAATTTTTGTTAAGAAGGATGGGACAAAGATACCATAATAGCACTTGTCTGTTAGCAAAGGCAGGCTGACTTTATAGGATTCATATGCAAAATAATATAGGTCTTCAGTTCAAGGCTGACTTATATTGTATTATATTTTTTCCTCAATGTAGTTATGATGCTTACTTTAAATATGCAGTGCATGTATTTTATTTAAAATACACTAGATTTTCATAGTATTACAAAGTTCGGAAGAAAGCACACATAATAAAATCCAAAAAAAATGAAATTACTTTGTTTTGCAAATAGATTTTACAGGAGGTTAGGTGTCCTAAAAAATACTAGTTATGAGATGTCAGAGAAGTGCTCGTTTTCCCTCTCTTTTCTCTCTCTTTGAGTATACATACAATAATAAACCTGATAATGTCCATTTCGTTGTTGTGATTTTGGACCATCATAAATTAAACCCAGTAACAGAGATCAGGGCTAGTAATTTTCAAAGGGAAATATCTCTGAAGTGTCCTTCTCATTTCATGAACTGGTAAAACATAAAGCTGTGGTTGACAACAGAGGTCACTAATTTTGTTCTCATTTCCACATGGATGGGGCTTATGTAGGTTCAGGGTTTTTTCTATTTCTGTAAAAAGACGTATTGTTTCAGGTGTTCTATTGCTGTTACAGTGCAAACACCTCTTTTGTGTTTCATTTATAAATTTATAAAAAATTGAGTTCCCTTCAGTTACACTCAGTTATGGCAAATGAGACATGAATGTGGCCCATGTCAGGAGTCATTCAGTGAAAAAGAGTTTATTTCCTTCTTTTAATCCTGCTAAAAGGAGGGACTTGTGGTACCCAAGCACTCACTAGTGGCAGCAGAATTTGGCTTAATAGCAGGTGTTTCAGGAGATGGACTTTGCAGAGGCAATCAGGTTGGTTAATACATACAGTCCAGGTAAACCAGAAACACAGTACTTCCTTCTGCAACCTCCAGGTTTTTAGTCTTATTCCATTGAACTGAAAGGTAATCAAGAAATGGCCCTTTACATCCATCAAAGCCAGAGGGAGGCAAGTGAGCACAGACAAATCAAACCACCCTGGGCCGTCAGACACTAATGAACTAAAATGAAGCCTGAACAAGAATAGTGTCTGCTTAAAGTACTACCTATGCATTGTAACCATGTTGAATTACTAGTGGATCAACTGCTTTTTGTGGCTGGATGCCAGGTGGATATCGGAAAGAGAGTATGGTCAGAACTTAGTTAAGAGGATATATAAACCATAACTCCCAAAACTAAACTCCTAAAATATTATTGGCTGCAGATACGAGATAGCCATATAACCTGGGCATTTCCTTTAAACTTGATCTGGATTCAGTGATATACATTTTGGCTGAAATTAAACCATTAAACCATCTGCACACGTAGATACCCGAGTCAACAGATTTTGTCCTTCTCATGCTCAGATCAACAAAGTGATTGGTGTTTATCTTCATTAGCTATAAGCAAAAGCTGGTACTAAAGTAAGCTTAGAAAGAGGTTCTTTGGCATCCCTAAATGAGCTGATGTGGTCCCTAATAGAAATAATAATTATTGAAGAAAAAAGTTTCCACGGTTGAAAAAGCAAGCACCCTGGTTTAATTTCAAACCTGGGGAAATACATGCTGTTGTATTTCGTAGCACTTATGACAGAGTACATATTACTTAACTGTTTTAAAACTGATGCAGGTGTTTTGTCTAAAGTGAACATAAAGCAAAGCTAACACCAAACTTGAGGTTTTCTCTATATGCGCTTTGTACGTTTATCACTTAGTTTTATAGGTTTTAGAATCCAAGTGACAAATTGTGTGGGATTTTTATTGTTAACTGTTGAACCATTTCTTTACCAAGGTACTAAAAAAAATAATTGACCTATGTTATAGAAGTTATCTAAAAGTCAGTGTTTAAACAATACAGGATGGCTAGGGGAACAGTTCCTAGCAATAATACTAAACATTGCCATGGAGCTTAACTTGTGTAACACTTAATTCCAACAGCACTATATAAAATCCACTTAGACTCTACCTTTTATTTTTATCAAGTTTTCCTTTTATCTATATATTGAACTTCTTTAATGGAAATTATCCATACGCCATACTGTGTGCACTTGATTTATTCTGCATTTGCTTAATGGCCTCATTTTATGATACACGTCTGTGGAAGTCCAAAACAAAAGACCAATACCTTAATAGCGTGGACGCTCTACGAAAAGGCACCCACGAACAACAATTATAAATACTTGCAAAAGCAGCTTATCAAGATTCATTACAAGTTCTTTTTACTTCTTGTTTCTCTAATAATGTTATATATATATATGTGTGTGTGTATATATATACATATATATATAGAAAATACACACAAATACATGTGTGTGTATATATAACCACTACAAATTATTTCAATTAAAAGTCTACACAGGTATATTTGGAAAGTAAGCATGTCAGTTAATGCTTTAAATTCCAGTCACCATAATATTACTATTTACTGCTTTAGTGAATTTATGAAAAAGAAAGGCCAGCTGCCTCATTACATCATAGTGCTGTATTCCAGAATCTGACATAGATGTTTGGGACCACAAAATTAGGGAAAAAATGTGGGTGTACCCATATTTATGTAGCCTGGTGAGAGAATGCATTCCAGTAAGTTAAGGTTATTTTGGAATAGTCTTGCGTATTTATTTTAATTGGTCTCTGATTAAAACAAAAATCTTTCTGATGCCTGAAAACTTTATTCAAATGGCTCCAGAAAAGCAGAGCACATAGTTTTGCTATGTTTGCTATACACTTTATGTCTTTTTGCTGGCCATTAATATGTTAAATTTTGTAGTAAAAAAGAAGTATGTATACAGAAGTCTTTCATTTGAACTAACGGGTTTCTAATGAGTTTTATGAATGCTAATATGTCCACAATACATTTCACAGAGTTAAGACATAATGCACTACTTCTAAAATGGGTCTGTGTAAATTAACTTTGAAGGGTGTCTGTGTTAGTCTTTCACCCATTAATTGCACGATGTGAACCCCCAGAGCAGCTGATTTAAGAGTTCACCCCGGCTGGTTCTTGCTGGTGGAAATTTGCCAAAATCATTACATCAACGTCCAGCAAACCACATGTGCATGACAACAGTCAGCAAACAATTACTTAAAACCCTATAATATAATTTGTAATTTGACATAATAGACTCTTCTCTCAGGGTTCGCATTTCCATGACAAAGCCAGGGGAATTGGGGCAGTTCTGCAAACAAGCGTGGGCTCTGGACATCAGTGCGGGACATGGCCCTTGTCCCTCCTCTCCTCTGCCGCTCCAGGCTTGTACAATTACCAGCTGCCTGGAACTTGAGATTAAATCTGTGACAGTCTTCATTTTGGAAGCTCACTAAAATGCCATAATGTCGCTCTTTTTAGCCCTGAGAGATGACAATGCCCAGTTTATGTTTTGTCTAACAAGACAGGGAGGGGGTTGAGGAAAATAAACTTATAGTAATGATTTATGGAAACAATAACACTTCCTTGAGTTTTAAAAACATCTGAAAGCAAATGTCATGCCCTTGCCTTGTCCCCAGCTCAATGTGATATCTTCCAGCCTCCTGGGTTACAAAGATCTAGTAAAGGCTGAGTCTCAGGAAAGACATGTTGTGGTAAATATATTTCTGGTTTAAACTAATATTCCTCAGTAAGGTCATCTATCTATGCAACATTCCCAAACTGCAAAGTTATTGCCGATTCAGGCCTTGAAGCCCTTCTGTTTTCTTTGTTCAAAGACAGAGATCCTTGATGCGTATTCGGGAGACAGATCGGTTTAAATTCTCTCCCACTTTCTCCTTCCCCTCCTCTCTGCTTTTAGCCAAGTGATTTATTTGAAAAATGTGTGACTTCTCTAATTTTCCGTTTATGGGCTGAGGGTTCTTTGTAGTAATAAAAGGACATAAGGCCAGCAAGGAGGAATTATGCAGAATCTATTGTAAGGAAATGTAAAATAATTGCAGTTTTATGTAGGGTGAGGACACTTAGAGGAATGTGAAGTCTTTATCTGCAGATACGTGTTAGCATTTTGTTTAGGCTGTGGCTACCAGAGGAAGATGTCAATAAAATACTTTCTGTCATACTGCATGGAGCAAAAAGTCTCACTTACTAGTCTGGTTTCCAAATTAACTCAAATGCAGAAAATTGACTTTTTCTCTACATAGTGAAAAAAAAAAAAAGAAAAAGAAAAGTTTGTCAGAATGTTGCAAGTAGTTGGGGTATGGAAGGACAACAGTATCACTTTGTAATATCTCCTGAATAATCAAAAAAGTTTATAAGCTACTTACAGAAAGCATACAATAGCATAAAACCATAGAATGGGTTTTTTAGGAATAAAGTGACTTACACAGAAGGGAAAAGAGCCCTTACTATGCATACTGAAAGTTTACCAGCAGTACTGTATGCAAGACAGTTGATTTTAGGCTGTTAGTAGCTATTATGTCAATTTGCTCTTCCTTCCCTAAGTGTTTCTCTGTGTGATCTGTTTTCACAGCCCCTTGGCCCAAACTTGGTGGCAGAGGAACCGGTGCGCTCAGATGAATGGTAATGAGCATTGTCAGAGAGGCAAGAAAATTGAGTCCCCGCTCTGGCTGCCAGGCCGAGAGCTGCAGGAGCTAATTGTGTCAATGGTAATGAGACTAAGCAGGCAGCAGATGCTCACGTGCCTTTACAATCCAAATCCCACCAACAAATTCCTCCCACAGAAACTTTGAGGGACGTCTTGGCACCCTGGAGATGATGATAGACCCGGTCTCAGCCACATGCCACCTGCTAGAGCCATTGTTGAAAAAAGAAGGAGGGAAAAAAAACCCCTATTATGATAACAAAGTTGTTTGCTGTCTCTTGCAATGACTTTATGGCACCAGTTTTACCATACTGCAGCTATTGAAGAAACAAAAAAAAAGAAAAAAGGAACATCTGATTCTTTAAAAAGAAACATTTGTATTGAGGACTGTTAACAACTTACTTGGGAAGCCGGATGCTCAGTATATGTTACATATTCTGCTGATAAACCATGCCTGCCTTTTTCCCATTACAGCTCCCACTGTGCTGGCTTCCTACAGCAGGTTTACATTTCCACATGTTTTCCCATGACATTGAAGCAGGGAGCATTTTATTTTCTTTTTTTCCCAGAAAAAAATCACGAATAAAAGAATGCAGATACTCATGAGAAGTGCTGTATAAATATTTACTGTAAAATAAAATAAACATTGTATTTTGGTCCTTATTCACAAAGCAGGCTGGGTGGTGAATTGTGCCTGAGGTTTTGAAGAGAGGAAGGCCATTAAGGTTCCCATAATGTGACAGTCCTTTTTAACACAAGCTTGCTAAATGCTGCAGTAGAGAGAAGTTCAGATCCTTTCAAAAAGTATTGCCCCAAGAACATCTTTTTCTGGAGAAATCTGATCAAATGTCCTCTCTTGCCGCAAGACTTTGTGTTCAGCTTTGCAGTCTTTTGAGGCTCATGCTCTTCAAGACAATTTAAACTGGCCCTGAAGCTGTTCAAAATCTTTCCGTGGATTGAGTTGGTTCCCATCAGCCCCAGGGTCAGAAAAACACAGAAGTGTCTTAAAAACTCTGGAGTTGCCTCTGGCTCCATCGCGGCTGTACACAGCTGAGCTCTGCCTCTGCTGAAGATGATGGACCCTTTGCTTTCCATCTTCCCTTCCTGTCTGCTGTCCTAAGAGTGTGTTGGTTGCAAACAGCTGCTGGCAGTAGGTACAGATGAGAGGATCTGGATCTTTTGGCTTAGGCTGTCAGTGGAAGATTGAATACTTACTTTGTCTGGTCTGAAGACACTTGAAACAGCAATTATGCTCCTTTTTCAAACTCCCAGGGGCAATGGAGAAAGTTATAGTTCCATGGAAAGCTTGGGTTGAGCTGGTAGTTTGACAAAGTATGTATTGCAGCCCTGACTAAATTCACTTCTACACCAAACTTTAAATCCTTCCTTTACAGAAACTCAACTCCCATGAAGAAAAGAAGTATCATAGATGCAGCTGCTCCTTTTGTACTGTATAAAGTAAGAGCAGCCTTGAAAATATCATCACATGCTTGTTAGTGTGTTGCAGGGTACAAGAGCAAGCGTTTGTCAAAGCAGAATAGCAGCAGTGTAAGGCACAGAAAGACTTTCAAATTTGTTCATGCAAAGTGTTTCAAGTTCCAGTGTGTGCTGCATATTAATGTCTCAACATCTGGAATAAAACCAGATGTGGGAATATGCCAGCATAATGCTGAAAACCAGTAAGTGTATGTCAGGCAAAGAGCACAGAAATTGCTAGAGCTTCCCCTGTGGGGAAAAAGTGATCTGGTGTGTCTGACTGCACGGGTGACCACTGCAGCCCCTCAGGCCTGCATCATTAAGGGACAGGAGGTGACAGATTACCTCTGTTCCTTGAATTCCCCTTTGCATGAACCAAAGGTCCTCTGAAGCATCTGGCTCTCCTTATTATTTGTATTTGCAGTGATAGAGATGGACAGAAATAAAAATGATGCATTGGGAAATGAGCAGCTCTATCTGCCTTACACAACAGGACCCGCTGTTGGTTTTAGGTGGCTTTGTGAGAACGTGGACAGGGCCACATAGTGTTACCCTTCTTGGCTTAGGTATGGTGGAAAAGAAGTGTGCTACAGTTTTGTCAGGTGCCTTTTATCCCAGGCATATGTAACACTCAAAACTTCATTTTGTTGAAGTCCATATATTGCCCTTAAAGGCAATTTTGGGTAAACAGCTATCAAATTCTACTTCATGCTTTACAAGGAAATAACTAAACGAAACAACAAATGCAGCAGAGTGATCAAAGATGGAATTTCCATTATATACTCTGCCGTATTAACTAGGCCTCAAAATAATTCAAAAGCATCCAGTGATACATTACATGCATTTGCTTTTAATAGAGATTTAGTAAACTGTAAGTCTTAAGCATTTTTTCTCTTTTGTACTTGGTAAAACTTTGAGAGATAAATGTTTTATTGGTTTGGAAAGAGAGCGAATATCTAGGTACAGTACTTACCATGCTTGGAACATGTACGGGTTTAACTCGCTATTTATATACATAATGCTGGATTGCAAAACTGCCATGGAAATTTACTCATGTAGCAGAAAATCTGATCCCCTGCCCTTTGCCACGATGATTGATGATAATGTAAAATCTAATTTTGAACTCACTTATCAAAAAAAAATTCTCACCCATCTGCAGGTGTATAGACTTTTGGAGTCTGATGTATTTTAATGAATGATCAGGTGTTTTTTTAAGCAAGCTGGAAAAGTGAAAATTATAGGTCAGGGCTCCGAACTAAATTTCTGTGTTTATTCCTACTTCTAAGTACCCGGCCTTTCATTCCAGTGTTTCAGCTGGCCATTTTCTTGGGGTAGGAAGACACTTTTTCATGGTATAGCTATTACCTTTACTGAATGTTCCCTGGTGTTCTCTGAGGTGACAGAGTGTGGCCTTTGAGACTGTTCATGCTGGACACTGCATAGAAGGGGCAGTGCTCTGGGCACAGGAACTCTTAGGCAGTGTATCTTCAGCAGGATTACTTTAAGGTATAAGTATCTGTGTATATAGTTAAGGTATAGCTTTTGTGGAGGTCAGGATTGATAGTATCAAGTGGGTTTTTTGCTTTTTTGATTTGTCTGCCAGGATCCTCTGACCCTATTTTAGATCATTAATTCTCTGCCTTTTCAGGTGAAACAGGGAACTGATGTCTGATTGAGATTTAGTATTCCACAGATTAAAATATGTGCCCTACCTAGTGTATTTGGGATTAATTAAGAAGGTTGTGATGCAGAAATTATATTGATAATCCAATGGACCATTCTGCCTTTAATATCTCTTAAAGTAATCCAGCCTCTGATGTACCTCAGTTCTGAAAAAGGTATCAGGTCTTAACATGACGAATGAGGGAGGTAGAAGATTGAACAAATAGAGCGTTAATTTGTGTTGAGTTCTCTAATGTGGTTGTGTGTGCAAAAAAACAGATTGAAACGTCAACCTCCTTTCACCCTTTCCACTGAACAGCATCATATTGACCTTCAATCAGCTTATTTGTGGGTCCAAGAGTGAGTGTAAGATGGTGACACTTGTTTGCCTACGAGGATTCTCTTCACTCACTTTGCACTGCAACAGATGGAAATGCAAAGTACAAAGACCAGGGAGAGCTCTGTCATTAGTTTTGCTTTGGGAAACAAGCCTGTTGAAGAGGGCTGGAGAGAGAGGGGATGAGACAGAGAAAGAGGGAGCAAAAAAGAGAAGGGGAGGGAGAAAGAGTACAGGAGGGAGAAAGGGAAGAGAGAGCCCCCCGATTTTGTCATTCATTGTGATGGAAATATTCTTTTAAAATACACTTCTGACTTAGGAAGACTTGTCTTTCACATTCATTACGCAGGTGTCAAATCAAATTCTATCTTGCTAAGTCTTGTGCACTGGAGCATAGTGCATATGACATTTTGTAACATGATGCAACATAAGGCAATAAATCATACTGAGAGTGAATAAAACCTCATTTTTGTGTGTGTGTGCAGGGAGGGAAATGAACCAAATGGCATTGTGCTAATTTCACTGTGCTTCTGTCATTGTTAAGAAAATTATTTGCCTCCTGCCCTGTCCCTGCTGAGGGACTATTTCTCAAAATAGTTCATCAAAGTAAAATTCTCTGCCACCTAAGTTTTGCATATATACTGTGCATCTAGGGGTTCAGTAACTTTTAGAAGAAAATATATGCTTGAGAGCTCAATAAAACTCCTCAGAGAAACAAGACAGACTTTAAAGTATATCGACCACAGAAATAAACCTACTTTCAGCTAAGTGAAAAATTAATTAATCTGCTTTGCAGCTGTGGTTTCTGAAGTAGTACTGTAGGCAAATGGAAGTGCTATTTGGAGTCAGTTTGTTTTTCTTCCTCAGGTACATCACTGGAGAATTTGAATGCAACTTTTGAGAAGATCGTTGGGGTGAATAGATCCCTATTGGGTGGGAATAAGCAAGATTACTTTCTGGGAGGCCAAGCAGCACTCGACTCACGTGCCTAACAGCATTCACAATACCACACTCCCTAAGAAGTGTCTGCTGGCTGCACGTGGGACTCTCCCTTTTCTTTGTAAGGGAAGTCTGCCATGTCAAAGGTGGACTGGAGTTTAAGAGACTTTCAGACAAAACTCTTCCACTGGATGTGGGAGGAATCAGACTTGGGATTGCTGCGACTGCTCCTAAGCACCCTGCAGAAGTAGCACTTTCAGAGGTGCCACACACTTGAATATTGCTACATCTAAACAAACTGCCCCGAGGTGTGTACCTTCTACCTTGTAGGTTCAAATGAATGCCAGATGAGAAAAAAAAAAAAAAGAAAATCTAGACTTCTTCATTACTTTAGTTCAGAATTCAGGTAAGGACTTTGTGCCAATGACATTTCATTGCAAGACACTGTCGACTTAAGTGATGATATTACATATAACCTTACTGGTGAAGTTGCAAAATTAAAAAGAAATTTAAAAAGGGAAAAGTAGAAAAGAGGTGCTGTAATTCCTATCTGTAGGTACGCTGCTATCTCTTAATATATAGAGTATGTCTCTCAGAAAGACGGATGTGATGAAGTGGAATTACTATTTGGAAAGTGATAAAAATTGCATAAAGTAAATTCTGCATATCTAAATGTACTAAACAGTTTCTTGGAAGAGGGTGTTATCGTTTTAGAGGAATATATAATATTTTAGGTTTTAAGCAGTGAAATTATTTTTACTATGAATTATTCATCTCCTGTATTCATCATGTAAAGGGGCAGTGACTTCTTCTATCAACAAAATACTTCTTATTGACACTAAGAACAGCATTTAATTGAACCTCTTTCCCCAATTATCGTCCAAAAAGAGTTTACACTGGTGTTTTGGAAAAATGTTTTAGGAAGATTTATCAGAGCTGCAAAAAAAGCTGTCCGTGAACTAATGGAATTAGATTATCTTTGAATTCTTTCCACCAGAACTTAGAATGGCCACTAATTCCTTTCTTTGCTCTTTTGGTGTTTGCAAAGGGGTTCACTAAAGCCTGAATTGATATAATTATTGCCTTGGATTGTTAGAGATTTAGGCCAGATGGCTATGGGTTTCTAAAGTCCCAGTTGCTTGTGTTAGCTTTTCTAGTTTGCCTATAGGGTTTGGAGATCAGCAATTTGAAAGGGCTGCAAACTTGTAAAACAGTATTATTCATGGGGGCAGAATGTTCATCAGCGTGACCCAGTACTAAATACATTCATTATGGGCATTTCTATTCTGCACAATTTGCCACACGGCGCTGGTTTGTGAAAAAAAAAAGAGACAATGGCTTATAAAATGCTTTTGAATGCTTAAAAGGAAGGAGAGTTCACGCTGAGCCTCCTCTGCTTTCTTTTTTCAGCAAAAACCTTCTTAGTGACTTTGCCTGAGTTCTGCTGAAAGTAAGTAAATTGGGAAAGTCAGAGATTTACTTTTTAAGTTTTTGGACATGAAGGGGAATATGAGAGAGAGAAAGGAGCAAAAAAGAGAGTGATGGTATGATTCTGAGCAACACCAATAAGCAAACAGACGAAGTCAGCAGAAAAACAACGAAAAGCATGGTGAGGCCATGGCTAAAATGATAAACTTAAAAAGCGAATGCAAAGAAGAGGAAATAAAAATCACATAATAAATAGATGCATTTGAAATGAGAGGAACACCTTGGCCTCTGTGATCTGGGTGCAGCCTGAAGTTCACATAACGAGCTATAGCATTTATAGTGTACACAAAATACATCATTGACTCAGCCATAAGACGATCTGTGTGTGTGTGTTTGCAGATGTGTTTCAGCGTAAACGTGAAAACCGTTTTCAGCAACAGCAGAGAGGCAAAGAAATTGTCACTTTCCGGACACCTAATCTATTTTGTGGCTGCTTTTACTTTAGAACACTTGGCGTGTAGAAGTGCTCGTTCAACTGGGCTGAAAAAGATCTCCTGAAGAACCACTGGAACAGCAAATAAAAAAGCAGAGAAACGCACGCAGAGAGAGACAGTTGCACGCATGCACACGCAGAAGAACCAAGTTCAGGCAAATGCAGCTGCGCTGAGGATAGAAATGCTGCAAGAGGGAGCCAGGGGAAAGCCAGGAGTAAGCCAGGAGTGTGCAAAATGTTACTGACTTGGGGAGAAGGAGGGAGAGATTTTAAGGAATGATGGAGATCTCTCTGTGCTCCACGCAGGAGCACAGATGTTGAGGAAAAGCAGGTAATGGGTAAATAACCAACAAGAAGACGCTCTTGAGGCACGGTTAGAGACACATCACCCCCAGCTCGTTTACTAAGCAAACGCGCTAAAAAGATCCCAGTTAGTTAAACAAGGCAACCTAAAAGTATGTAAATGAGGCGTTTTTCCCGGCAGGAAGGGGAGGAATGAAAATCACAAAAACGCGCTTGAAAGTGCCCTGAAAACGCGACTGGGGGGAGGGAGAAGTTGATTTAAAGTTGCCTTTTAGCAATTCGTGTGCTTCCCCCCGTCTTACCCCCCCGCTCCTTTTCTCCCTCCCTCGGCGGCGACACACCGGCGGCGAGTGGGGGCTAGCGGAGGAGCCGCCTCGTCCCCCGTGTACACCCTCTTCCTCCCCCCGCCCCCTCCTCTTTTTCCTCCTCCTCCGCGCCCGCGCAGGGCTGCGGGGCGGTTGCAACTGTCCCCGGCGGGGCGGGCGGGCTGATTGGCTGGACGGGGCTTGCACATGCCGGGCAAAAAGAAACAAAAAAAAGAAAAAAAAGCTTTGTCTTGGGGAGTTGGAGCCAAGTTGCAGAGGATTTTAGGCTGGAGCCGGCGAGCGAGGGGATTTTAGTCTGACGGCGAGAAGAGAGAGGGAAGGAGAGAGGAGCTCGGCGGGAGGAGAGGCTGCGGATCCCGCTGGCTTCCCGGCGGTCCCTGGATGCTAGCGGCGGGAGAAGAGCTGGCTGCCCGGACACGTTTCAACCTGGAAGAGGAGCGGGGAGTCAAATGAGAAAGCGTGGATTGCTTACAGATCGTATCTGGATGTCCTGGCACGGTGTGTATAAAAAAAGAGAAAAGTTTTTCTGATCTGGTAAGATATTAATACTTGGCTGACTAGAAAAGGCGTTTTCAAGTTTTAAAGGACCAGATGAGCGCTGGGTTTAAGGTACCGGAGGAAGTCGAAATAATTGCTTTTTAACTTGCTTTGGAGAAATGAATTGCAAAAACTTACAAATGCACCGAATCGGCAGTAAAATGCACTTTATATTCATTTTTGCACTGATGATAATATCTTTCAATAAGGCTGTGCTGGGCAAGAATTTGAAATACAGGATTTATGAGGAGCAGAGAGTTGGATCGGTAATTGCAAGACTGTCGGAGGATGTAGCTGATGTTTTATTAAAAATGCCTAACCCTTCCTCGGTTCGTTTTCGAGCCATGCAGAGGGGGAATTCTCCTTTGCTTGTAGTCCGTGAGGATAATGGAGAAATCAGCATAGGAGCTAAAATTGACCGGGAACAACTCTGCCAGAAAAACTTAAACTGCTCCATAGAGTTTGATGTGATCACACTGCCCACTGAACATCTGCAGCTTTTCCATGTTGAAGTTGAAGTGCTGGACATTAATGACAACTCTCCTCAGTTTTCCAGAGCTCTTATCCCTATCGAAATATCAGAGAGTGCAGCTGTAGGAACCCGGATCCCTTTGGACAGCGCTTTTGATCCAGATGTAGGGGACAACTCCCTTCACACTTACTCCCTTTCTGCAAATGATTTTTTTAGTATTGAGGTGAGAACCAGGACTGATGGTGCAAAGTATGCAGAGCTGATCGTGGTTAGAGAGCTGGACCGGGAGTTGAAGTCAAGTTACGAACTCCAACTCACTGCTTCAGACAAAGGGGTGCCTCAGAGGTCTGGATCATCCCTCCTGAAAATCAGCATTTCTGATTCCAATGACAACAGCCCTGTTTTCGAGCAACAGTCGTATATAATTCAACTGTTAGAAAATTCACCAATTGGGACTTTGCTTATAGACCTCAACGCTACTGATCCAGATGAGGGCGCTAATGGTAAAGTCGTGTACTCTTTTAGTAGTCATGTGTCTGCCAAAATTATAGAGACTTTTAAGATAGATTCAGAAAAGGGACATCTGACCCTCCTGAAGCAAGTGGACTATGAAGTAACCAAATCCTATGAAATTGATGCTCAGGCTCAAGATTTGGGGCCAAATTCTATTCCAGCTCACTGCAAAATTATAATTAAAATTGTGGATGTGAATGATAACAGACCCGAAATTAACTTAAACCTAATGTCCCCAGAGAAAGAAGAGGTAGCTTACATTTCTGAAGGGTCACCCCTGGACACTTTTGTTGCCCTGGTCAGAGTGCAAGACAAGGACTCTGGTGTGAATGGAGAGATAGTTTGCAAGCTCCATGGACATGGCCACTTTAAACTTCAAAAGACTTATGAAAATAACTATTTAATCTTGACTAATGCCACTCTAGATAGGGAAAAGAGATCTGAATACAGCTTGACTGTAATAGCAGAGGACAAGGGAACGCCAAGTCTCTCCACAGTGAAACACTTTACTGTCCAAATCAGTGATGAAAATGACAACCCACCTCGCTTCCAGACAAACAGATATGAAGTTGTTATCTTGGAAAATAACTCTCCAGGAGCGTATATTACATCGGTCACAGCCACAGACCCAGATCTAGGTGACAATGGGCAGGTGACCTACACTATTTTGGAGAGCTATATTTTGGGAAGTTCTATCAACACCTATGTGACCATTGATCCTTCCAACGGGGCGATCTATGCCCTGCGAACCTTTGATCATGAGGAAGTAAATCAAATTGCCTTTATGGTTCAAGCTAGAGATGGAGGGAGTCAGCAGCTTGTTAGCAATACCACAGTTGTATTAACCATCATTGATGAAAATGACAACGCTCCTGTCATTGTGGGGCCAGCACTACGCAACAGCACAGCAGAAATCTCCATCCCTAAGGATGCTGGAATTGGCTTTCTTGTTACCAGGATAAGGGCTACAGATAGAGACTCTGGTATGAACTCTGAACTCAGCTGCTCCATAGCAGCTGACAAAGAAAACAGCATCTTTGTGATGGATCCCAAAACCTGTGACATCTCTATCAATGTCAGTGTTGAATCAGTCCCAGCAAAACAATGGGAGTTTTTTGTCATAGTCCAGGATAAAGGCAGTCCTCAGCTTAGTACTAAAGCACTTCTGAAATGTACTGTTTTTGAGTACGTTTATTCATTTTCAAGCACAGAAGCAACTTTAGTAAGCCAACCCTCCCTGGATGTCTCCATGATAACTATAATATCCTTAGGATCGATATGTGCCGTGTTGTTGGTCATTATGGTTATCTTTGCTACAAGATGTAATCGTGAGAAAAAGGACACCAGATCCTACAACTGTCGTGTGGCGGAATCAACCTACCAGCACCATCCCAAAAGACCTTCACGACAGATCCACAAAGGGGACATTACATTAGTGCCAACGGTTAATGGCACATTACCCATCAGATCTCACCACAGAGCTTCTCCATCATCATCTCCAACCCTGGAAAGGGGGCAAATGAGCAGCCGGCAGAGCCACCACAGCCACCAATCGCTGAACAGCCTGGTGACAATCTCCTCTAACCACGTGCCTGAAAATTTCTCCCTGGAACTCACCCATGCTACTCCAGCTGTTGAGGTAAGGTCCATACCTCTTTTTGCACACCCATTCATTGATGCATTCACTTGGGAGCACACAAGTACTCTGCGAGCAACCTGTGAGAGCTATGGGTGGTTAGATCTATACCCAATGAGAATGTGTTATGTATTTGTCTCTAGATGTCACAGCTTTGCAGTTTTACTCCAATATCAACTGACTGCATTACCATGGAGAAAAGGCTTAAATCTATTATTGATAGAATTATTTCTTGGTTCTCCCCTCTAAGGTTCAAACAACGGGGTGTAGCACAGACAGTGTTCTGCTCTGGATTGCTGTCTTTCTTCCTTGCCTTTTCTTTCCCTCTGTATAGCTTTGTTTAAGAAAGAGTGCCAGAGTATTTATATACAGAAACAATACAGGAAATTCCTTCATTAGTGGGGATGGAGAACTAAAAGGTTAAACACTGACAGAGTTTAAGTAGAGCTGTTGTAACAACATATGATCACAGCATATCTGATATTTGCACACTCCATCTCAAACTTTGAGACTACCCATCTCAGTTTTTACTCCAAATGCTATGTAACGGCTTAAATGAGAGCTGTGTCCTTGTAACTCTTCGCTCACAGAGCAATGACTTTTTATTTTGAACTAGGATCCTGGAATGGCAAGGGATTAATTCTAATATATTAAAACAGAACAAAACTCCACCTTTGTTTAATTACTTGTTTTACTTGTTAATGAATTAATTATTATGAGTTCAGAGGCTAATGAACAGCAGTGCATTTCCTCATTGTAGAAAGTCTTCAGATGTTTCCTGTCACAGATACTATACTATAAAATAGGCTGTTGCACTGCATATGTGAAGGAATTTGATTTAATTAAACTTTAAAGGAAAAAAAAAAAACACCATCCAACAAACAAACCCGAGAATTGAATTAGTGGATTTGCAACTAGGAATTTGAGCTTTCATTTCAAGGAATCAGTCTTTTCACCTTTTCTTTAGCAGGTGTCTCAGCTTCTCTCGATGCTTCACCAGGGCCAGTATCAACCAAGGCCAAGTTTTCGAGGAAACAAGTATTCCAGAAGCTACAGGTAAGCATCTGGACTGTTCTGCTATATATACACGTACATGTATCAGAAAATACAGACATGTATTTTTAATCCAAAAGTGGAATGCAACATACGTGAGATAATTTAATTCCACGATCACCACAATTCTCTTTACAGATATGCCCTACAAGATATGGATAAGTTCAGCTTGAAAGACAGTGGCCGAGGTGATAGTGAAGCTGGAGACAGTGATTATGATCTGGGTAGAGAGTCTCCAATTGACAGACTTCTTGGGGAAGGATTCAGTGACCTTTTCCTTACAGATGGGAGAATTCCTGCAGGTAAGGGCACAATGGAAGCCGAAACAGTTTATTTACAGTGCTGCCTGGCTGTCATTTTGATAAAGCTACTACCGAGAAAGCAAAAATTCTTTAGCTTTCAAGTCCTGTGTTTACTTCCTTTTTACTCTGCTTCATGATAAATATTGAGCTGAAGACTTCATATATCTAGTAAAATGAAACCTCAGACACAACTGAAAATCTGCCCAGAGCAATGCCTACTTTTTTCTATTACTCACATCATGAGCTGGCTCCAAATACTTTCAAAAGGCATGATCTGCTCCATGTCCTTAGACTTTTAATGACTGGGTGGATGTTTTTGCGAAGCCAGGCAGTTGTGGTTTGTTAAAAATACACTGAACTATAATTTGAGGGATACATTTTCCACAGGAGGTTTGATCCATATGATACAAACTTCTACCATTCAAAAATGGATTGTGAAAGTTGTCCTTGTAACATGGATGGACAAGAAAGAAAAGAGTATTTTTTCACACTGAAAAATGAACTTGAGTGGCAAGGGAAGGATATAAATATGTCCCAGATTTTAAGTCTTGCAACCCTGGAAGAAAGAGTTTAAGAGGTACAATTCAGGGACAGAAGGCAGAAGAGAAAAAAAGCTGGAAAAGGGTGAGTGAAAGTAAGATAAACACATATATATGTATTCATGTGTATGAAGTACCACTTTTAAATTTATCCTCAGTTATAAGTTGAATTAAAGAGGCTATGGGAAATCATGCTAGGTACAGACATGAAACTCTTCTAATTGCTTTAGTAATTAAACAGCCACTGGTTGTATCCTAGATCTTGTACTTACTTTGGATCATAATCAGTTTTCTCTGTATAACAGACGGGGCCAGATAATTGCAGTATGCTTCACTGATCCGAGAGTGTCAACTTAAAAAGTTTAAAGTTGTTTTATACGTGGGGGCAGATTGCTCTGTGAGGCAGTACAGCACTTACTCCCTTCTACAGTGACTCCCACGTATTGCCCAGGCGTGGAGGAGAAGAGCTGCAGCTGTAGCTCCTTCCCTCTGCTGCCACAGAAAACACCAGTGAGGTGTACCTGACCTTGGTGCATTTTGCTCTGAGAAATATGCTGTTATGCTAGTCAAGAATAAACACCCCAAATTTAATTTATTCTTACACATTCTAACTTTAACATTTTCTTTGTATATTTTGCTCCAGGCTAGGTCTTCTGTCGCCTTCCCAGGCATTCACCTACCTCCTCAATTTAGTCTTATATACCTAATGTTTCAGAACCAGAGACCTTGAAAAGTTGCTGTTTTTTCAGAATCCTTAACCTAATCTGGAGTCCTAATATATTTTCATCATCTCCCCCAGCTCTTACTACTTATTTCCCTGTCAGCTAGTGTGAAGCATGTCTCATTCTCTCCTATAGTTAGCAAGGAAGCAGGGAGGGATCTGCTGGGGCTCTCAGTTGCCAGGGGAACTTCAAGTGCAATGGTGTTTGCACTGGCATCCAGCCCCATGGCTGCCAAGAAGAGCTGTCCCCTTCCCAGTGTCAAGCTGTGGGGCTGCCAGCAGGCAGGGGCGGTTGCCTTTTGGCAAGCTGAAATGCCCATGACTGGTTTTCAGCTCTTGCAATTCAATCTCTAAACAGGAAGCCAAAGGGTAGGATTTCCAAAAGTGCCAAGCTAATTGCATTCCAAGTAAGGAAAACGCCTGCTGAGTGCAGCCGGAACTGGGTTGGGCTATCAAGCCGGGCATTTACTCTCACGCAGATGTCCACTTGCTGCTATGCGTGGTCTTAATCCATCAGATAAGTATGCTGAACTTGTTCATATTAGACCTGAATTGATCTGCAATCCAAACAAGTAAAAAGGAAAAGAAAACTTCCTGCAGGTTTCCTGTTCTCCATTTTGAAAGGTTTCTGCATTGTCAGTCTGGACACAGGCAAAATGCTCTGAGAAATCCTTTCAATTTGTCCCTTTAAGGTGGAACTCGAAAGAAATGGAGCCAGTCCCTAGAAACTTCAAAAATGACATGATCAGAAAGTTAAATAACTGTCCTTGAAGGACTTGTTTCTTTCTCTGCCACTTTTTTAATCCTGGACAATAAGCTTTAAGTTGGGAAAAGCAAAAATGGTGCTGCGCATCTGGGCTTTTTGATTTATTTCTGGTTTAAGGACAGCAACACCATTCAATTTCCTCAGAGTATGTTTTGATCTTACCGTCAGGAATGTCAGCATTCATTATTGTATACCAAAACCAATCCTGACAATAACAGTAACAAAACTGACAATAAGATCACCCTCACTACTACTAAAATGCTAGACCAGTGAAACTCTTTCATTAATTTACAGGAGTCTTCTTAATTAGAAGATTAATCCTCACCTTCTAGGATGAGCTGAGAGCTGCTCCAAGCACCATGGATCACTTAGATATCTTTTCTCCTTTCTAACTCTTAGGCATTTTCTCTAAACCAGCATACATGTGCTTTTCGTACATGGGAACAAAGTACTTGAAGGCATTTCAATCACTTGTATCAAAACTTTAGCCACAGATTTTCTAGGTTGCTTTGTTTGTTTGAAGCTCACTGGATAAGCAGGCCATTTGCAATAGCTTGTGTGATACCCAGCCTGCAGCCTGAACTTGTGTTCTTGAAGAAATTCATACTGTCACGTGTAAAACACAGAGAACGTTTGTACTCAGAGGAATGGAAAGGGCGTTAAGAAAGCAAACCAAATGATAGGCTGTATAAAGTGCAGAGATATATAATGCTGACATTATGAGAGCGGGACTTTATCTATCGCTAATATGTCCTAAACTGAAATACTCAGTCCAGTTCTGATGACACCATTGTGAAAAGATTTTTTGATAAACTAAGAGGATCCAGAGCCAAATAGGAAACATGATGAGAAAGCGAGGAAAACTTAGAGGGCATGACTGCAAACATTTCTTACATATTCATTATAGAAAGAGAAAGAAAAAGAAACTCTATTCTGCATGGGCTAGTCTAACCATTAATTGATGGGATTAGGGCAAAAGTTTATTATAGTCCAAATATGCATAATGCAACGAGTTTGGTATTTCTGAAAACTTTAAAGTATGTGACTCATATTCAAGTTAGTGGCCCCTGCAGCACCTAGGTCTTTCCCACCAGGTCTGCCAGGCATCCAGGCAGCACCCAGCCTAAGCTGAGGCTTTGTGTTTTACAGAGTTGGTTCACTTTGGAGAGGAAAATCCGGCCTTTCTTGGCACATCCCTCTTAGCAGGTCTGTCATATAGGGCTTGTCTTGTCTCTGCTTCCAGGAACCCTTCCCAGGCCTCTTCAGTGGGAGAAATGTTTGTGGGGGGCTCTTGCATTGCCCCTCTGTGGGCCACTTCACACCAGTGTAGCTCTCAGGGATGCAGATACTCGCCCCATCATTTTGGTTCTCCCTGAGAGACACCACTAAACCCAAGCAGCTGAAAGAGTGTTTCTATCGTCTTCTGCTCTTCAGCCTTCCTGACTTGGATTTCCATTTTGGGTGTTAGAGCTTCCCTTGTGCCAAAGTCTGAGCTAGCATGCTGCACTAACTTGAGGGACACAGTACACCTCAGAGTAACTGTAGTATAAAAACTGGAGTCGTATGGGGTGTGAATTAAGCCCTAGGTGTTCTGATACCAGATTAAGATTTAACAGATTCAGTTAAAAAGTTAATATGACAGTGAATCACCTTGTGTTCAATATTGACCTCATTGTCAGATCAAAAGGAAGTATAATAATGAAGAGGGAGGTCCCTCTGCACATTTTTCTTCTTTCTTCTTTATTTCCCTTGTCCATTTATTCCTGATTTACTACTTGTATGCTTCTCTAATTGTGTGTGTAAGGCCATTAAAACTTAAGTAAATGCTTGGAGGTAGAAACACCTTAATTTTATTTTGTATTTGTTTTATGAAACAGCACTGTCAAAGGAAGCAGATGACTTTACGTCACAAGTGCTAGTTTTCCACCTGGGATTTACATGTTGCTCTTCAACCATAGTTAGGAGGTCTTATTACTGTCTTACATGTTCTGCATTTGTCATTCTCATTTTTGAGACCATTTGGAAGTGGAAGTACATTTTGATCCAAACCATTTCTGTTTGCCACTTTCCTCTGCACAGAATCATAGAACGGTTTGGGTTAGGAGGGACCTTAAAGATCGTCTAGTTCCAACCTCCTTGTCCTGGGCAGGGACACCTCCCACTAGATCAGGTTGCTCAAAGCCCCATCCAGCATGGCCTTGAACACCTCCATGGATGGAGCATCCACAAGTTCCCTGGGCAACCTGTTCCAGTGTCTTACCACCCTCACAGTAAAAAATGTCTTTCTAGTATCTAATCTAAATCTCACCTCTTTCAGTTTAAAACTGTTACTGCTTGTCCTACCACTCCAATCCCTGATAAGGAGTCCTTCCCCATCTTTCTCGTAGGTCCCTTTTCGGTGCTGTAAAGGGCTATAATGTCTCACCAGAGCCTTCTCCAGGCTGAATAACCCCAACAACCCCTACTATGAAGCATGTCTTCATAGGAGAGGTGCTCCAGAAAGTGAACCCAGATGCCAGATTTTACTGTCTTTGGAGAAGTTCAGTCTTTCTGTTAGTCCCTGTGAATCTAAGTGATATCTGCAACAGGAAGGGGATGCTCACTCTCCTCTTTTCTCTTTTGCAGCAATGCGGCTGTGCACGGAGGAGTGCAGGGTTCTGGGGCACTCTGACCAGTGCTGGATGCCACCGCTACCCTCTCCCTCCTCCGATTATAGAAGTAACATGTTCATCCCCGGGGAGGAATTCCAGTCACCCCAGCAGCAGCTGCAGCAGCAGCAGCAGCAACAGCAGGGTCTTGAGGAAGATCCACAGCCTGCTGATGCCAGCGAGAAGAAGAAGAGCTTTTCAACATTTGGTAAAGACTGCCAGAGTGAGGAGGAGGCAGTGGACACCTGTACTTCCTCTCTTCTCTCTGAAATGAGCAGTGTCTTCCAGCGCCTCCTGCCTCCCTCACTAGATGCCTACACAGAGTGCAATGAGATGGAGCGTGCCAACTCATTGGAGCGCAGGAAGGGACATTTGCCAGCCAAAACTGTAAATTATCCACAGGGGGTGGCAGCCTGGGCAGCCAGCACGCATTTCCAAAATCCTGCCAACAACGGGCCCACTCTGGGGACTCACTCGAGCGCTCAGCCTTCCTCTAAATGGCTGCCAGCCATGGAGGAGATCCCAGAGAATTATGAAGAAGATGATTTTGACAACGTGCTCAACCACCTCAGTGATGGTAAACATGAACTCATGGATGCCAGTGAGCTGGTGGCAGAAATCAACAAGCTGCTGCAGGATGTCCGGCAGAACTAATTGTTTCAAAAGCCTATTTTTCCCTGTTTGTGGAAAACTGGAAGGGGAAAAAAAAAAAAGAATAAAAAACAGACTGAGAAGAACTGGCATTGCCAACTAGTTGCATTTATCATAAATGTGTCTGTGTATGTTGAATATTAAAATACTGTATTTTCATATGTACACAATGCAAGTGTGATTATCTTTATCTGTATTTTAAAAATACATTTGTACCTTATATTTATGTGTAATTTAACAAATAAATTTTATTTTTGTACACCCACAGCAAGCATGTTTTCCTAAATGTATATAGATGGTACCACCCTTGTCAAACTTCCAGCATTCTTGCCACACAGGTATGTTAAAAAAAAAAAAAAAAAAAGGAGGGATATTACTTCCTCTTATTATTTCTCAAATGTTATAAATATGACTTTAAACCACTGAAAAGTTATGCAACATTAGTTTCAATAAATGATCCAACGCCTTATTGCAATGTTTCGTTCTTATAATAAAGAGTTGTCAACTCCCATAAAGCCCAAAATGTTCTTTTTATTTTGATGCTTTTAGTCTATAGACTCATTTTGCCATTTAATTAATGGATTATTGCAGCCTGGGGTCTTTCTCTTTTACAAGTTAGTGTTTTCCCAAGTGAACAAATCACAAAATTCAGTGATGGGACTTCCAGTGTTATCTCTGCAAAGAACTGTGAATTTGTTCTGCTGTTGTTATGCTGCAAACCCAGTTGAAGTGAGTGGTATATACTTGAAAATCAGCTTTTCTGACCTCAAACTGAATTTTCAAATTATGTAAATAAAAAATTGAAATTGACTTCTTTATCCTTGTAAATGACACCAAAATAAAAAGAATGTTGCATCTCTGAGGAAAGCAGCTGATTATAGTTATATTTTGCCTCTGATGTAAGTGTGTCTGTCTTGTATTTGCAAAACAGTGCAAAGATATTTGAACTTCCTAGAAAAGAGTCATCCTGCAGGTACTCTGGTTGAATCCCATCCTTCCATAGTGGGGCTTCTCCCTGTACTAAAGCTAGCTCAGTGAAAACTGTCATTTACATGGTGGTGCCACCACCAGTGAAGGGATGCCGTAACTAATATTTCTCAGATAAAAGTAAATTTTGTTGTCTCCTTAAGCTTTCTTTGTTTGGTTGTGTGTGTAAAGGAACTTTAATCTCATTGTTGGTTTCACAGTGCTGTAGAAGTGACATTAGTAGACATGTAGACATTTGTTGACATCTGAATAATGGGCAGTTTCTGAACTTGTCTATGCCTCAGGAGTTCATGAATATAGCTTTGCTAGCTAGAAATACCAGGACCTCAGATTTCTAACCAAGTATCTATATTGGCATATGATAATACAGAGGAAATGATAATCTAAATGTTATTTTGTCAATATGACTTACATGTTTAAAGGAAATGGATTATCAGCACAAGAAGATCTTCTAAGAGTACAGGCTCTGTTTCTGTTTTTGAGAATTGTTATAGCATCTTTGAAATGCCAAGACCTCAGTCTCACTGAACTAACTTCTGTTACTGAAAGAAAGAAGTCATATGTGTGCTGGTAGCCCAGAAAGCCAACCTCATCCTGGTCTGCATCAAAAGAAGTGTGGTCAGCAGATCAAGGGAGGTGATTCTGCCCCTCTACTCCTTTTGGTGAGACCCCACCTGGAGTACCACAGCCAGCTTTGGAGTCCTCAGCACAGGAAGGAGATGGACATGTTGGAATGAGTCCAGTGGAGGGCCATGAAGATGATCAGAGGGCTGGAGCATCTATCCTGTGAAAACAGGCTGACAGAGCTGGAATTGTTCAGCCTGGAGAAGAGAAGGCTCCAGGGATACCTTACACTGGCCTTCCAATACCTAAAGCGAGCCTACAAGGAGATGGGGAGGGACTCTTGATCAGTGAGTGTAGTGATAGGACAAAGGGTAATGGTTTTAAACTGAAAGAGGGGAGTTTTAGATTAGATATTAGGAAGATATTGAGGATGGTGAGACACTGGAACAGGTTGCCCAGGGAAGCTGTGGATGCCTCATCCCTGGAAGTGTTCAAGGCCAGGTTAGATGGTGTTTTGACCAACCTGGCCTAGTGGTACTTGTCTCTGCCCATGGCAGGGGGGTTGGAACTTGATGATCTTTAAGGTCCCTTCTATCCCAAACCAATACATGACTCTATAACATCCCATTTATTAAATATTTTAAAACCCCTTCTCTGCTTTTCCCCTTTCTTCACACTAATAGGTTTTAATGGCCCAAATCAGCTTCATCTGTGTCTCACCCTCCCACTCACCCCAGTGGCTCAGTACCTCATTTAATCTCAGCCTGGAACATTAAGCAGTTGCATGAGCTTTGGTTCCTACCCTCACTTCCTGGATGGACCCTGGACTTTATAACAGTATTTCCAACTCCATTTCCTGCTGCTGCTGCTGACTGGAGTCCTCTGATAGACCCTCATCCTGATTTGCACCATTGCCATGGTACTATTGATGGATCCCACTACCAGCAACCGATTCAACCTACAGCATTCAGGTACTGTAGGATGGCACTTTTTCAGTGAGGGTAGTGCCTGTGTTGGGATTGCCCTCGGCTCCTGGTCTGTCTGCTGCTCCCCTCCAAAGAGCAGCTATGCTCTTTGTGCTTCCTGATAGTATCTCATGCCTCGTGTTTATCCTAAATCTTGCTTCTTCTTTATTAGCAAGACCAGGCTGACTCTGAAACTGGTCTAGATGCTGTAGCTGTCCTACCGAGTCCTCAAGTTCACAAGGTTACAGCTTCCCCCTTAGCTAGGTTGTTTCTGTCTCATCTTCTCTCCTCCTTTCAGTTTCCCGCTTCTCTTCATTAGTGTCTAGTTTTGGTCCCTCCCCCCTGCCTTGTTCTCCTCCCCTTTGGGTCTCTGACTTTGCTTTCTTCAGGTCAGTCTTACCCACTTACTAATCTGGCACAGCCCACGGCTGTACACTTGTGTTTGCAGAGTAAATGATGTCCCAAACACATGTTTGAAATTCCTAATTTCTACTACTTCTCCTGGGTCTAGTTAACACATTCCTCAAATTTTCTCTTGGCCTAAGTAATTTTAAGCTCTACTAGATTCCTGAATTCACCCACACCCAATGCCTTTTATTGGGGGACTGTATGGGGTGGCAAGGGCTGATGTGCTCGGCTGCACCTCCCTGCCACTGACAGGAGCAGAACAAGAGAGGGGGGCTCAGGCAGAGCAGTTTCCAAGATAAAACTTGTGACTGTTTAGGAAATTACTGGTTAATTGATGGCAGCCTGGGCACACGTGGTGTGTGAGGCGCACAAGGGGACCTGGCGGTCATGTTAAAGGTGTACAAAAAGGTGGTTTGACAATAGCTATTGAACTTGGAAAATTGCTGTCTGTTACAAAATCAGCATCCAAAAATGAAACTCCTGTTCATGTTGTACACACTATTCCTTCATAAAGAAATGCAGATAGATATTCCTTTCAGTTTCTAGAAGACGTATTACACCTTCAGGCTTGGACTGGTTTGTGCTGTTTACAGCTGTGCACGGCAGTCTGATAAGCTCCATTTTCACAGTCACATCATCCACTAGGGATTACCAACCTGTTTTAAATCTGAAAGCCTTAAATCAGTTTATGCCCATTGGCCCATGCCAAGTGGATAGTCTCAATGATTTTAAGAGCCTTTGTTTGCAGAGGGGGCTTTCTATCATTGCAATAAATTTCTCTGGTAGTGCCAGGCATCCAAATGTCATAAAATATGTAAGGTTTTCCTAGAGGGGATTTCTGTACCAATGCACAGTAATAGTATTTGGTATGTGCATGGTATTTGGTATGCTGCAAGACTCTCATCATATAAAAGATCCATTATAAGACCAGTCTCCAGGAGAAAATATGTTTACTTAAATTATATCTGAAATGCATCAGTGTTTGAGCTGCATTTATTATCTATAGGAAGCTTGCTAAAAGATCTGTAGATCATGGTCCATGAGAGAAAATTCTGTCTTAATCCTATGCTGTTTAGAGTCTTTCTTTTTCTCAGGCTTCCCTTAGAAAAGAGAGAAATTGCATGTATATGTTTGTGTAAAAGAAACCCCAGCACAGAACATTTTCAATGTGAAGAACAGAGAAACAGGGACATCTGATTTTACATAGATTAAGAAAATAATAAATGTCTGAGTTTGCTACTTTTGGACAACTAATAGAGGGTCTGTTTTAAACACCAAACATGAGCATAATTGTCCTGTCCAGAAGACGAAGTTGCTGGCACTTCTGTAAATGCTTGGCACTGTTTTGTCCTTGAAGCCAAAAAGATTTCCTCCTTGATATCATAATAGTAGAAAAGGTTGCGAAATCAGCAAATATTAATTACCAAAATACTGGTTATTACTCTGTGCTGTTGCTTCTGTTGCTACTGTAGATGAAATTAGTAAGACTTCTGAACAAATACAAAGCTTAATTAATGGATGCTCAACCACTCTTTTTCTCCAGACTCCATGTTTTCTTTTTTTAGTCACTTCTGAAATAGATAAACTCAAAAATGTACTGAAATAATGTACAGAGACTGGGGGTTTTGACCACTTATTTAATTTGTGTTTAAAGTATTTCTGTAACCACTACATTACACTTTACTATTCTATGTCCATTAGGATAAACACAAGGAGAGGATGTGGGGGATGTGTCTGTCAATAATGCCTTTGTTGCATTCTACACCCTGGTCATGTTTATAGTTACTCAGTTTAAGAACTGCAATAGAAAGCAAACAAAAGCTATCACAAAATATTTAACCTATGTGGCTTCTCATCCTTTTTTAATGAAAAATTGAAATTCATAGAAAATGCTAGGAAAATTAATTTCCTCCTCTTCTCTGCAACCTGCAGAGAATGTCTGATATTTCCAAAGATTAGAAGACTTGAAAACCTCAATTGTCAGCTGTGTATATGAAATATAAATTTTCCATACTGTAGCACCTAGGCTAGGATAAGAAGACGAAGTTTGCTTACAAGATCGAAAAAAGACTGGATTTATGATTTATCAGGAAGGACAACACATGGCAGCTAGTTCAAGCTGACATAAAGAGCAATTGCAAAAAGAGGTCTCTTTCATTTAGTTAGATGCAGGCTGTCACGAAAAGGAGTGAAATTATGCCTGAAAGTGCCAGGGTCAGACTCTGTTTGCACATAAAACTTGTCCTGCAATATATTCTGTAATGCAGTTTTATATTAAAAAAAGAAGTGATAATACAGTAACTTCAATCAATAAAAAAAATTTCATAATTAGCAACCCTGCTGCACTTTACACCTGGGAGCTGTAGAACAATAAATGACTGAGTGCTTAAGTAAAATAGATATAGGTATAGGTATTCTGGGATCATCTAACACACTACTGAAAAAAGAGCCTTTCTAAAGAGACACACAGCAACAGTTTAAACCATGCTATAAAAACTATTTACAACAAAATTGGTAAATAATACCTCTTTTAATTAAAACTCAGGAGAGACTCACAGAAATAAGTAGTAACTTGAGCTGAAATTTGGCCCATGCACACATTCTCCCACTAATTGTCCAAATAGCACTGTGAGAAATACAGTGAGAAATGACTTTGCAGCATTAAGCATTTTAAACAGCGCCATGCATCCAGTTTCATCTCATTACTTTGTTTCACTACTGATTCAAGAGAAGAAAACAATAATGATAATGAATCAGCAGCAGCCCTTATACATAACCTAGATATTACTTGAAGGACTTCTATCTTGTAATTCCAGTTTTTCACAAATGACCACATAAAATGAATGCCAGGTAAGCTTCAGAAGTTCACAAAGTCATGGAGGAAATCTGCATGACTTGAGTGACCCTTGTGAAGAAAGGGATTTTTAAGTTTTAGAGCAACAAAATTTCTTAAATAAACCATTAGTTCATCTAATACAATTTTTACTATCTAAACCCTAAATGTAGAATCTCAAAACGTGGATGTCCACTTGTTGATTGAGCTTATGACTTACAGTGTTGTCAATGATTCCTGACACCTAGGTGTTTGACTTGCATATGTTCCCATGTTAACAGTACATTAAATTCTCTAGATGTGGAAAATACTTGTGCCTGGTCACGCCAAAGTTGGTCAATGCCTGAGTGGCTAAATGATAGGGGACAAGCAATCTATTGCCTCACTCGTTTGAGGGCCTCAGTGCTGCAGTGGTTTGCCTGTCTGAATGTTCATGTGAGACCAGACTCCAGGGAAAATACAGGAAGAGAAAAAAGAGCTGCACACTGGAAACTGTGCAGGCACTGGAAAACAAGTGTCTGCCCTTCCAGGCAATCACCCTTCAGCTCTCGTTTGGTTCTTTTTTATTTATTTATTTCTGTCTGTGG
Source organism: Nycticryphes semicollaris (assembly GCA_013400055.1). Classification (NCBI taxonomy): domain Eukaryota; kingdom Metazoa; phylum Chordata; class Aves; order Charadriiformes; family Rostratulidae; genus Nycticryphes; species Nycticryphes semicollaris. The sequence continues at coordinate 654,998 of VXBJ01002026.1, read as the reverse complement.
CAGAAAATATGTGTTTTAAATGTTAAACAAAGACAGCAACTTCAATGGTAAAAGTTGAAATTGTATGGTAGGGTAGTGGTTTGGACAGGAAGTGGGAACTTCCTGGGAAGAGAAAGGGATTTGAGGCTGGGGTTTCTCATACCTCTGGTCATGATAAAAACACTCACTATACTTTCATATAATTGTATTTTGTAAAGAAGAATTGTCATAAGCTCTTGACCTGAAGATAGGATTGGTCATGGTTGATCAATTATTTTGTTTTTTTTTTAAAAAAAAACTTTTAGCTTTAGATTTTTTGATAAGAGTATTGCCTTTTACCCAAATCCAGTATGCTGCCCCACCATCTTCTCCTTAATTATTCCTGCCTATGCTCTTTGCTGCCACTTTTTGTCAAACAAGGATAGTGCAGAACAGTTCAAGTCAATCTAAATTGAAAACTAATGTCATGCTCATGATGATGTGCAATGCTTCAGAAGTGGGTCCCCAGTGAAGCGTAGCTTGAGCTTTGGTTGGCATTGGTTGCCACAGACCTACAGTCTTGGTTGCTGGTGAACAAGCAATTGTTGTAGTTTGAGCATTGCTGAGAAAGCAGCTATGACCGAACGTAGTATAGGGATCTGCAGGATCTGTCATGGATCCCGAACTCACTTCTTTAGGGCTGCCTTGTCAGTAACAGCCTAAATGGTTCAGATATGGCTGTGAAGGGTGGTCTTCCCTGTAGATTGGAGGCTTAATCCATACTACTATCTGACTGGTTCAGGTGTGACATTCCCAGTCAAGTGCAAAGTTCTTCCCATATATTACACAGAAAGCATGTGAGTACTATATATCCTGCTATGTTAAAGGGTACATGAGCTCTTTTGGCCTTCAATTGCTGTGAAAATTAGTGTCAAAGGAAGCCTACCTCCTATTTGTTTAATTCAAACAATTTCTTCATTGTTTTGTCCCTTCTCTTATTGGTTGGGATACTAATTTTTTTCTTTTTCTTTTTCTTTTTTTTTTTTTTTTTTTTTTTGAGCGGGCAGGAAATAAAGAAATCTAGCAGCAGGGAGTAAAGGGACTGGGAAGATAATGCTGTCTTATATGGTCTAGAAGAGCTCTCTGCATATAAAGTCTAAAGAGTTTTTACAGTAAATATGGACAGTGACAATTTTGAAATTATTCAGTGCAAAATGGTATTTTTGAGTTGCAATATTTATCTGCTTGGCAAGCTTCATTTACAGCTGGTAGGGCAGTGTCCTAGGGTCACTACGGCAATGTTAAGTAGAAACCGTGAATTATGCCTTAAAAGGAAGTGTTCTTTCTGCTGTGTATGGAAAATGAAACAGTCTCTCACATATATGGCTATAACAACTTGGCATAACTTAGTGTCTTTATCTTTTTAAAAGATAAGACTTCAGCAATTATTATATTTAGATCTTGGAAGGAGAATTCAAACTATCCAATTACTATTATGTGCAGAAAAAATAGTTAAGACAAGGAAAATAAGCAAAGTCTAGATGAGAGAGATTTGTGTTTGTGTCTCTTTACCACAGGCTCCAGCTGGTCTTGAAATAAAATGGTTGCTCTCTCTTCACATAAACAGATTTGTTACATGTTTTAAAAGTACATTGCTATAAAACATGGTTGAAATGGAAAGGAAAGCACATGTGAGCTTGGTGATCAATTTTATATGTATGTATGGATCATGGACAGACTCTATTTAATTCTAGATGGATAGTAAGGCAGCTGGTTGCTGATGCCCCAGGAAAAAGCTAATTCTAAGAATCATGTGGCCTATTGAATGGAAGGTATTGCCTGTGTATGAGAGCGTGTGTGGAAAGAAAACATTTTCAAATTAATATAGTACTGTCCAACAAGAAGGGGAAAGTAATATGTTAAAAAAATAAAAATCCAGTTTTCTTGTTAGTCAGGCCTGTGCTGCTTCAAGTAATGCTTATTATCCACAATATTTGCAAAGTGACAGGTAACCTGGTTGGCTATTATATAAATGATGACAAACAACCAGCTTAGTGCACTTCTGACAAAGAATGATGGACATATTTTATTCAAATAAAATGAAAACATAAGCTTGGTAAATTGGCAGGCTTGAGACCACCTGGGCTTGTTTTGACCCATCTGGTTTTCTTAAATTCTTACATTAATTAGGCTACCTAAAAAAAAAAAAATAAAAAAATTGATTTATATCTAGACTAGAAAAACGTTTGTGGTGAAGCAATAAATTTATCATCTTTTCAAAATCTCAGTGGTGATATTAAAATCCCTGTACATCCTCAGGTTTGGATTTTTGAGTCTATGGAGAGACCTATAATTTAAACTTTAAAAATCTCATATAAAGATAATATAATTTGGGCATTACAGCTTCAGTGGTGCATTAGGTGAATGGTGTTTGCACTGCTTTAAGGAACCAAGTTATGCTTTTGCAATCAGCCCTTATGATATTAAAAACCTATGAAACAAAACCACAGGTGTAGATGTGGTTGAAGGGCAACCAAAATTCAGGTCTCTCTGGTGGTTTTTGTCTCGTTTACTGTAGCACTTAGAGCAGCAAAGTGTATGCTACACGTTTGAGTGCATAACTTCATATGGGAAATAGCAAAGAGATTCATCATCAAAAACATCTGTAAACAACTGAAAACTCAGTGGTTTTCTGCCAGCGTGGGTGGACAGCAATAGCACATTTTGATGCTCCATATTACTCAACACAAATTTCTTCAACATCATTTACAAAAGTCTATGACAAAAACACTCATAGAGAACATGCAGCAGTTCAAGTTAACTGTGCACAGTGACAGTGAAGATTTGTCAGCATATGTAGTTCTGCATTTTTGCATGTATTAGAATAAATTACCTCATTCCTTCATACCACAGGAAAACTGCTTTGTGGAGAAGGTATGCACATATTATTAGTTGCAGTTTTAAAATACAAGATTTAGGCAAAAGAAAACATGTATTAAAATGTTTCAGAAAGGAGCCAACATAATTATTTGGCAATTAAATGAGAATGAAACTTCAGAAGTTAAAATTGAAGCTTAGCCACTTGAATCTATGTAGACTTTGCTCACAGCCAATTAAAGAAAAAAAGAAAAGAAAAAGATCATGTTCATGTGAGTGTGCCTGCTATGGGGTCCTTGGCTTCGTTTCTGAGAAATATAGTCAAATATAAAATGAGAATCTGTATGTGGAACACACTACTGTTTTACAAGTAAATGTAATTTATTTTTTTTTTAAGATTGAAATATGAACAGATACAGAAAGAGAAAACACATTCATAAGCGTTGGAGATACTACTTTTCCTGGGCTGGGCACAACCCAGTGCAGGCGTGTAAGCTTTACTAAAAGACCAAGGATCAGAAATTATAGCAAACACTTTTTGCAGGTTTTTTGAGTGTTTGTAGTTATTTAAACTACTTTTGCTTGAAAGCAATAGAATTGCAAACCACGTATCGTCAGTGTCGACTTTAATTAGCATGTGAAAGAATAGAATAGATACTATTTCCCTGAAACCCAAGGGAAGCCTCCCAAAAAGTACTATTATTTTAACAACTTTATTTAAAGCTGAGTAAATAAGAAAATACATATTCTCCCTCACTTTCTATGCTGCTGCTTCCCCGCATTTCCAAGGAGAAAGGAAGGGCAGAGAAAAGACCTGTAAAGTCCTTGGAGAGAAGCAGTGCTCTGTCCTAACTGTGCTCCAGGGTTTCAATACTTCACAGAAGCTACTGAGCGTGTTTGGGGACACTTTGGATGTCAGACATGCCTTTCCGAATAAATCCTCTAGGTCAGGTGCTGCGCTGGACCTAGTAACTTTTGACTGGTAAATCTTGTCAAGTGTCTGTTGCCTTAATGGATAGGATGCGACTGAAGCTGATGAGGACCGGGGTAGACTCCATTAATGCAGAGCTGCTTCATTGAGCCCAGTGGTTCTAGCAGGGTGTATTTAAGGCTGGATGTCTGTCAGCGTTAGCAAGAAGAGGCCGAATGAATTCGTTGCCTCTTTCCAAGGGCTGTTGGCTGTACAGGTGGTAGCCACATACAGTGACTCCTTGGGCTGCTGGTAGGATTGCAGCTGGCTCCGTCAGCTCCTCCACCCACTGATGTGGTGGGGCTCTGGAGAAGGCTTGTGCCCACTCTCTCATTTTGTCTCTCTTATTTGGACTAGCATCCAAATGCTCTCTTAACACCCTGGGCGGGCCACATAGCAAACAATGCGTCTGGAGAGAGCCTGGCTTGTAACTCAAGGAGTGAAGAGTGGTCTGGGGAAGAGGAGATCTGTCGTCTTTCTTGACTGAGACATTGTCCTTAGTAATGGTCTTTTTCACTGAAAGTGGCAATATTATTATTATCTCTCTATGGAGTCAATAGGCAACAAATGAAAACCTGTCTGACTTCAGAAACAAAAATGTATTCCTTCAATTTGGAGACTGCTTGTGTTCTCTCCATCCCCCTTGGAACCTGAACACACAGAAACCTCTGCCAAAATTAAGATGATGCTGCGAGGGTATCAGAAACAGCTCTCATAAATGTCAATAGGAGGCAAACACAAACAAACACGGGTGCAAAAGGGTAGCGTCCGTTCGGTCATGCTGAGGGCAAATCTGGAAAGAGAGGAATGTCAACCAGATGGAAGGTGCATGAGAAAATATTTCAGCCCTAGTTTTCCTCTTGAGAATTGTTCTGCAGTATGTTCCCAGGCAATTTACAGAAGAGTTACTTACTGTACATTACATATAGTTTGAAGAGTGTCTTTGGGCAATTTAGTTAAATGTTGAGTCTGGGACTCATTGCACAAGACCAGTGAAGTTAAGTAAGATATGATAGATTACTTCTAAAGAATATTAGCAGCAATGTTATATGTTTAGTATTGTTATGCACTTTAATGGTATCTTCCCATAAAGCAGTCTTTGAAGGAATGATTCCTGAAAGCAGAAATAAGGGTCAGTATGCTGAAGTACCTCTCCAAGTCATAAAAATGTGACCATTTTTGGTGGGGGTTATTGGAGATTACGTAATTAGCCTTGCTTTTTTACTTCATAGTTTAGAATAATTATTTCAGAAGAGATTATTGATGAGAGACAGATTCCAGTTGCAGCATGATAAGAGGTGATTTTTCCTGCTTCATTCCAGCCTACTCAGGGATGGCTGTCTGGTCCTGACTCCCTGGAAGGGTTCCTTGCTTCGCCCAGCATTCCTTTCCATAGCTTTTGCAAATTAGTCTGTGACCCATGATGGGTTTTAATCTCATTGGAAAACTCTCAGGTCAGCCCTTAGTAAAATAATTCAAGTGTTTAGGAAAATAGCATCTAGTAAGCTTAATTTAGCAAGCTTACTTAGATACATTTTTCTGGTGTCTTCTAGAGCTCCAGTATCTGTTAACATGCTAATGACTCCAACCAATTCTGGCTGCTCAGCTGAATCACTCAATATTTATAGTTGTTTAATCTACTGGGCAAATAACCTAGAATATATGTTGCTGGGACTCAAATTTATTTTATAATACAATATGAAATTCAGCAAAATACATTCAATCTGTTCAACCAAGAGGACTATTCTTTAAATTATTTTCAATGTCTTTTCTTGGTATGGGATTAGGGTTGTGTATGTGTGTTTGTTTATATTGCATTTTGAGGAGATCAGTGTAGAGTATGTTAAATAACAAAAATGAAATCAGAAAGACTTGTGTCCCAGGTGAATTGAAATAGCTTGAGGACAAACAAACTATGACTGAATGCAGAAGTGTTTAAAGAGGTTTTCATAAAGTGAAATATCAATACTCTGATGAGTTAATATGTATGTTTTATGAAGTTTACAAAAAGGCTATATATTTTTTCCAAATGCAATTACTTTAAAAGACACTCAATTAGGGAGTACAAAAGTTATTTAAACATATGAGTGCATAGAGAAGGGTGCCAGTCTGATTTAAAACAAAACTACACAATCAGACCACTGACAAAAGCTGTTTTGTAAAAATACATCTCTAATCAGCAATAGTCAAGTACATCAGGTAATATAACAGGTCATGATGACCCTAACACCAGAATAGAAACACAATTCTTATTTGCTCTCTCAAAAAGGCTTAAGTAAATTGCTCAGTAACTTCAAGTGACAGGTAGAAAAAATAACAGCCAAGATAAAACAAGAATAGTTGGAATATCATTCGTTTCACAAACAATGACTAAAATTCACATAATTCTAGAAAGCTTTTAGGAATTATTCCAGTTTGTATGGGTGATAAAAATGATACAGGCATAGGCAAGTTTGAAGAACAATTGAAAACCAAAAGCAGGTATTAATGTATGAACAGGTAGCCTTCTGCTCCAAATCATACCCAAACCAGGGTGAGAAGTGCTTTCAACAACGACTTGTCTCAGCCAGGACATCAACTAGTTCTGTCGGCTTGATGCCAGCCTCTGTTGTGCAAAGACACATCATTTACGGAAAGACAGTTCAGGTCAAGCATCATCGCTGGTAATGGGAACGGTGGCCAATGTTCTCTTATGGCTTTCTGGAAAACGACAATTACTTTCTGCTCAAACTCATGTGTATTAATAATTTCATATTGTTGGACTGGCATTTTCCAGGAAAGTCTTGCCAAGTGTAGTATATCCCAGCAGTTTCAACTCTAGGGTGGACAAATGCCTTCATTTTTAAAAACTTGTTTTGGAAATAGGGCAGATTTTTTTTTTTTAACTTAGAGAAAACAGCACCCCAATATCTACATGAGTCTAATGTTGGAAAGCTAGTTCTTGGTTGTTTTTTTTGGCAGAATAATTAATTTTTCTGCTGAATAGTGAAAATGCTGAATCATTTTACACAATGAGAATACTCTTAATGTAACTTTTCATATATATGGGTTTTAGTTCCCTCCTTTTCTCTACTCTCTAATGAGATTCAGTCTATAAAAAGTTACCTGGTTCTCTAATCCAGAAAACTGACATATTAAAAGACCCATCTCCCATTGGTAACTGTGGAAGCAAAGTTTGAGAGACAATGAGGAGGCTGTGTCTTGGATCTCATTCAAGCAGAACATTAACAGAGAAAGTGGTACCTGGTTTACTGAGCACGAAATTTGAACTCCAAAGCATTACAAATGGAAAATGTAGGTCTCCATTCTGCTTCCACATCCAAGATTGTTTTTAAAATGACTCCTTAATGTGGAACATGATTAAGAGAAAAAATTGGAGTGTCAGCTGCTGTTTGTCCAGGAGAAGTGCTTTGGACCATTTTGGTCAGTTAGTGAACAGACTGCAACTCTTCACAAAAGATATCTAACAAGGATCATAGAACTGGAATCATGAGTAATAGCCTTAGTAACCATTAAAATAAATTGTTTTAATTTAGAATAGGGCAGATGGAGAAGGGAGTATTCTCATGGTACCTCCTATTCTGTTCTGTGTTATGGTAATTTTATCTTATAGCAGTGAGTGTGTCTTTTTAGCTGGAGGCTATCGGGGGATAAAGTGATGAGTAACAGAGACGCATGTTTAAATTTAAATGTAGACTTTCAGTTTGGTTTAGGACTTCAGGATTTTCAAGAAAGCTCAGTAACAAACAGAAACTTAGAGGACTGAAAAAGACAGTAAAATGAATGATACAGTAGTTTTCAAAAAGAAAAAAAATATGGTAGAAATGGACGTCCTAAGTGGAAGAGCAGAACATTTCTTCTAGTTCAGAGACTGCCAAGGAGCTCTCTGTAATCAGCACTTTTAGTTCCTACAAAGAATAATGAGATTGAAACTACAGACAAAAAATTATTCAGGCCAGAACACAGTGCTAGCAGAGAAGGAAAGAAGTGGAAAGTACATTTCATGTCACACTCTCATGTCCCCTCTGTCTAAATTTGGAAATCATATGAATAAACCCTGAAGTGAGCCCCACCCAGTCACTTCTAGCCAGAGGAAGCTTAGCCACATATGAAATGGTAGGAACACAGGGGAAAAATTTGGGGAATGCCCAAATAGATGGGCATTTTACTTTCTCACCTGGAGCACTTGTATTGAATTTATTGGCATACTAAATGACCAAATGCTGCGATGATAGTTTGGTTTGCTGTAAGAGCTATTATCTCTTTGTGCTTGCTACCCCAAAATCTTCCCGTCATTCATCCTTCTCAGGGGCTGTACCACTCCCTATCTCGAGGTGTGCCTACAAGGTCCCTGGATGATTTCTGTCAGGGAGCGGGTGATGTGCCAAAGAGGATACTTGGCATTTTGGAAATTTTGTAAATGAAGAAAAAAAAAAAAAAAAATGTTGGTCTTGAGCTCTCTTGACCTGTAGTCAGAAAATGATACAAGCAGTAGCAAAGTTTCATTGTAAAAGGGTAAAAGTCCTTATGACTCTCCTGAAAGAGCTGACAGCTAAAAATAACAGAGTTTTAAACTAAATGAGATCTGCCTGCCTCTCTCTCTGTTTGCTGTTCAGCTCTGCACTCTTTTTCATTCTGTTTTTGAAGTTGAATTCCTGTAACCATTACCACCAAAGCCAGGTCATGTGGGTAGCAATTCAAGACTGAGTAATTTTGTGAGCCTTTTTCAGTCACTCAACCACAGACTTAACTATGGCTGCTAGAAAAGAATCTAAGTGGTTGTTTTTTTCCTTATTTTTTTTCCCCTCTGGATTTTTAAGTAGTTTATCTGTGTCTGAGGTGGGTTTTTTCAACTGGATTTTTAAAATACGTTGGTAGAGTAAGTACTCTGAAGCCACCTGACTGGGTTTGGGGTTTTTTTTTGTTTAATTTTTTGAAATCATAGTAATACTTACACTCCATCTCCTTTTGCTGAGGCTGTTTGCTTGAGTATCTTTTTAAAGTGCAGCCCCAAGGAGAACCATACAGTTACTTGAAATAGCATACAGTGTGCACACTTGAGTAGGACAATGAGACAGATGTAAAACATATTTTAAAATGGAATTTATTCACCCTAGCATGTGAAAAGTCTGAAGTGAACTAGTTATCAGCTTTAAAGATTAATGAAACCTTTTTTGTTTGATTTTGTAAAAGAATTATTCTGCCATCTTGAAATGTAACATAGTAGGGGTGAAGTAAGCCAAACTGTGCTGGAGTCATCTTTTAATAGCAAAGACAGTCTACTCTTCTCCGAGACTCTGGACAACAAATGTTTTTGCAATTGTTACCATATGACTCCTGCAAAATCAGAATCTCACCAGTTTATGAGGTATTGTGGGTCTGATCTTTGTTGTGTCAAATTGGCTTTGTCCTTTGAAGTTATAATAGCTGAGCAGATTTATACCAGCTACAATATCTGGCCAAACTGATTATTACTGTGTTTGGGGAAGGCTTGCCTTTGATCTCAGTTACTTCTGAATGAAAGGACAGCCCAGTGTTACTTACTCAAGGTTTTAGCACTCTATCTGTGCTTTCCTGTGAAGCTAGGGGAGATCCCAGAAGAGGGTATATTGTTGGAGTCTCAATTAGCTTGCTGCTTGCAATCTGGTGGAGAAGTCCAGGGAAGCTCATGGTCACCTTCTTAACCACAGGAGATGAGTACCTACCGTCACCCATCACCCTTTCCCTTGAGCAGTGATGAGCAGAAGGGGAAGAATATCATCAAAACTGACATAGTTTGAACCATATCAGATAAATGAGACTTTTCTACCTCCTGGGGTTAAAAACAACCACCAAAATAACCCTAAAACCAACAAAAAAAGCCCTAAAAAAAATAAAAATCCCCAAGTCTATATCCATAGAATACAACTGTTATTAAAAATAATATGAACAGTCTAATGAAAATAGTTATTTAATATACAGATCAGAATGGTTTGAAAAATAAAGTTTATATTGTGGGCTATTCTTTCTTACTTTTATTTTGTCTCCAGTTGGGGACACCTTAGAATCCTTCTAATGGGGATGGGAGAGAAGAGGTCTTGGGAAAATAGGGGATGGACATAAATATTTTTACAATCGCGTGATGAAAGGCCATTAAAATAGATGCATATCATCCACTACTTTTTCTTTATATTACTTCATATTTATATCTTCATTTTTCATTTGGGAAATAAGTAGAAAATTATTTAGCCTATAAAACATTAGAGTTGTAAACTGTTAAACTAGAAATTCAACCAAATAAGTATTGTGTTTTCATTGGACTTAAACACTCCATGAGTATTTCACAGTAGGTCATCACAGGTTGATTTAATTATTTACTGCCAAATCATGAAAGGCTTAAATACCTGTTGATTTTTCTCCCAAAAGATTGCCAACTGGTTTATAGTACAAAAGTAGAGGCAAAAAAATGAAAACAAGATGGACTATGTGACATAAATGTATACAAATAAATTAGACTATTAAGAATGGTGTTGTACTGCTGGAAAAACTGATATTCACCATCCTATAAATTGGATAACACTTTAAGTAAATGCAACATTAGCAGAAACTGACAAAAATATGGATAGTATAAAATTTATTATGCTTATTTTCATAGGCACTGACATAACAAATCTTTTGCTCTTACTGAGAACGTAAAGTTGAAAATAGAATGTGAGAGAGAATTAAGTGGCCTACATGTACAGATTTGTCAATTAGTGTTTATATTCAGAAACATTAAAATATGTAATAAAATTCCGTGACATACAGAAGTATTTTTTTTCAGTGGAAAAAAAATCCATATTCACAATTTCAAAACTGCTTTGAATTACAAAAGTCCTTGGAATTTTGTAATACTTTATTTTAAAAGTAGCAAACAAGAGGTTATGTTTTATATCGCTTTATTTTTTTCCTCATAAAATCCCATAAATGTTCCCAAGCATATTGTTTTCGTATTTCTAAACATAATGTGAATTTAAAGCAGCATAAGTAAAGAATTTTACCTTTTTTGACTTGCAATATATGCCCCTGAAATAGTTCCCTTCTTTCTGGCAAATACAATGCAATCTTATTTCATAAATAAATTATTTCATGCTCTATTCCACTTCCATGCGTAATGTTTTTTAAAATGTTTTTTAAAAATAACTTACTGTGTTGACAGTCCATTATAATTTTCCTTTACATGTTAAAAAAAATCTATATGCTTTCTGGCCTAATGACTGTATCTTTATGTAAGTAAGTTCTACTGCTTAATTTTATATAGTGTAAGAGGAATAATTTTGGAGTTTTGAGAGATATTATATTATGTGATTTTTATTCTCTGCTTCAATATTTTTTTAAAAATTGAAAGGCTAGCATTCTTTAGACAAGTGTGAATATAAATAAAAGAAAATTTATGCACAAATCATTAATCATTACTAACTGAACGGCTGGAAAAGGTTGTTTGTTTATTCATATCATGTCTAATCTTAGTAGTGGTAGTTAAAGTAACTGATTATTGAGCTACTAAAAATATTTTTATTTATATCTTGTGAAATGCAAATAGTACCGGTCTTGTAACTTGTAAATGCAGTATATACGGACAAGATTTAAACACTGTCATTGAAGAAAGGCGTAGCTGTTAAAAGTAACTTTCATAAGGAGTTTTTCACTTGGGCTAGAACACATATTCTACTGAGGGCGTTAGAATTTAAATTATGTTTGAGCACAGTCACAAATTAAAAAGTAAGTCACCAATACTGGTAATAGTAATAAATGTAGGATTATTATCGTATATTGCAATGTTAATGCCAAATCTCAAAGCCATTTGGGTTAGGAATGTACTTGGATGAGCAACCTTAAGCAATATATAGAAGATATTCAAGCAATTATTCTAGTAGTCATGGTTCAGTTGTAGTTTCTTATATCTTCTGTTTGAGCAAGGTAACATGGCTATTTGATGGGAGGAGGAGCTGAGGTTCTGACCATCTGAGGGTGTCAACGAGCTATTGACGTTCTCAGTAAGTCTTACTTGGTGATGCAAGCTTAATCTCTGTTCCAACTGCAGTCTGAGCATAATTGAACAACAAACTCTCCCCACTACCCCTTCCATATTCATCAGTATGTAAAGAGATCCTGTGAAAGTACACTAAAGGAATGTGAACTATAGTTAATCTGTCTTCACAGGGTCCATTTTAAATTATTGGTCCTAATCTTCTACCTATTTTTAGTCAGGGAAGGATAAACTGGTTTTACAACATATCTAGGTACTTAACAATCTTGATTTACCAGTGCGAAAGCCCTGAGAACCCTGAGGGAGAACATGCTACTCATCACTATTTCCATCTTGTATCTTCACAAATCAGTGCTAAATACCGCAAGTTTGACATGAATGTTAAACTGAAAACTGAGACCAGAGCTACTGGGCTTGTATACCTATACATGTGGGTTATATCCTTTGTAGTCCTTAATACAGTAAAAAAGACTAATACACATACACCTGCATCTGTTTTTCATTAAAAGAAGGGGAATATGGCCACAGCATGGTTATGGCATCTACATTATGTACTACCTATCAGTTGAGACAGAGCCTCTAAAAAGTAGGCTGCCTGTCCATTTGTCCATTTAACTATGTGTTCAGGTTTCTAAGTAGATTATAAATACTGGGTTTGATTTAAGCAATGAATATTAGAATTGGTCTATGAGGCTTTACCAGAAAAAAAATCTACAACCAAATACTATCTTCAGTAGGTAAGTTTGGTTCAACCCCTCTCCTCCACCTCCTCTCTATAGCTGACACTGTTCTCTATTTGTGGTTTATCCGGTGTTGCGTGAGTAGTTCAGTATTTGCAGTTTTGAGCGATTCCAAGAATGTCTGGGCACTAAACCTTTAGCTCGAAGGCACTATTGTGTGTTGTTTTTTGTATTTCAGCAGTGTTTAGATGTCATACTGTGGACTGAAATCAAACTGTGAAAGAAGCTATACAACATATGATAAAAATAATCTCTTGCCACATCATCCCACTGAGAAAGGGAATGGGTGGAAGGAGATATTGCCATTGGACAAAGGGTGGTGAGGACAAAAGACATTTCCTGCCAGGGATGACAAGGGTTGTTACCCACCAGTGCACATTTACAGAAAGTCTGAGCTTTGAAGATTTATACTGAAATATTGCCTAGCTGATTTACAATTTTGCAATATATTCACCTCCAATTCGTCCCAATCCATGCGCGTATGTTGGCATTTTGTTATATGTATGTCAGAGTTCAACCCTGTGTGTTAGGTCATATCTGAAATTGAGACAGGAAATGATGGAAAAATTTTACATTTTGATACAAGGTACATGAGAATCTGTCAATACCAAAATTACTCCTGAGTAAGATAAAGTTCTAATGGGAAGCAGAAATCTGAGTTTTGTCCATAGCAAACTAATTAGGGCCACAAAAATGATCAGAGGGCTGGGCCACCTCTCCTATGAAAACAGACTGAGGGAGTTGGGGCTGTTCAGCCTGGAAAGAGAAGGCTCTGGGGAGACCTTATTGCAGCCTTGCAGTACCCGAATGAGGCCTACAGGAGAGATGGCGGGGGACTCATTTTTTTTTTTATCGGGGGGTGTAGCAATAGGAAGGGGTAATGGTTTTAAATTGAAAGAGAGGAGATTTAGATTAGATACTAGTAAGAAATTCTTTACCATGAGTATGGTGAGACACTGGAACAGGTTGTCCAGGGAACTTGTGGATGCTCCATCCCTGGAAGTGTTCAAGGCCATGCTGGATGGGGCTTTGAGCAACCTGGTCTAGTAGGAGGTGTCCCTGCCCATGGCAGGGGAGTTGGAACTTGATGATCTTTAAGGTCCCTTCCAACTCCAACCATTCTATGATTCTATGAGTTAGAAAATATTCACCTAAAACTAAAAAATGGGTTTGTTTGATTCTGCTCCGACAAGGGATGTGGATGTTGCTCAGAGCTAAGGCATTTGCTAACAGCACATATCAAATAGTTTGGCATTTTGTTATGCAAAAAAAAAAAAATCTCCTGTAGTCAGGACAATGCAGTCACTTGTAGGTGGGTCTATAAACCAGAACCCATTAATGCCCTTCACTAGAAAAATCATTGCAAATAAATATTGCTATTTATTGTATTATGCCTAGACTAACAGCTAGTGGACTCATAGCCTGAATGTTAAGCAGGTGATCGGGAACAGGAACTTGGCAAATTTGAATTTGACTTTTAATTCTTGTAAAGTTTTGTTGAGCTTTCTTCTAAAGAGACTGTTAATCAAAATGTTGGAATTACCTTATGATCTAAGCATCCAAAATATTACTGAGCATAGCAACTCTTCCAGAGAAGAAAAGTTAATGAATTTTCAGCTAACATCCACAGTACCTAAATATATTTGCCATGATTAATGACTTGTATCATCTTTCTTCAAGCAAATTATCAGAAGCAGTTAATTTTCAAAGCTTGCATAAACTCTGGTCTTGAAATGTTTGAGAACTGGGGTTTCAAGGCTCACTGCTACAAGGCTCACTGCTACAAGGCTCACTGCTACAAGGCTCAATACTATAAGCATATAGGGAGTTTTACAGGCTTGGAATAACTTCATTGGCATGAGAAAGTATACTGAAATTAAGTTTGGTGGAAAGGCAACATGAGTGCTAGTTCTCATGTATGATACCTAAACCTTGAGTTTTATAAGTATAATAATCTTAGAATTTTAAATTGAATTATACAGGCAAAGGTAAAAAAGTATGGTGACTTTTATTATTAGTTAAACTTGCTTTGGAATTTGCAGAGTAGTTTAGTGGGTCAAAATTAAAGCTGCATAAACCTTTATAGAGACTGAGGGCATCAGCACTTCAAAGTGCATTGAATGCATAGCTTATTTTGTTTTCTTTTACAAAGAAGCAAAGTTTTCTGTCTAGAAACAGCAGTATGAATGATCACAATCAAGCACAAGGAATTTCTTAATTTACATGTATTCTGTAAAAAGTTTTTTAAAAAGTTGTCCTCAGGCAATCTGTCCTAAGGATAAGCCAGCTGGATGTTGCTTTTTTTAAATATATTTTTTATTTATAGGAAAGAGAAAAGAATCAATTCCTTAGTAAAGCTGGTGAAAAGTTGTCATTTGTGAGTGGTGAGGCACTAGACATGAATAACTGTATGTGTGAAACTACAGGAGGGGAATCACTTGTCTTTTTTCTTTTCTTGCCTGCTTTATGGCTTGTAAATGATAAATGAAATTTACTAGCAGTGCCCTGCAGTAGTATTTCAAATTATGTTACAGAATACACTGTAAAAAGTATTGAGTTATAGCACAGCCAAAGAAAAAGGCCCTAATTTTTTTTCTTTCTAGAAAACTGTTGCATTAGAACCCTCCTCCACCACCATTTACATATTACAGGATGCTACAGTGCTTCAGTGTGCTGAAACATTTGATTTAAATAACTTTAAAAATTGTTAACGTTGAGACTTAGGATTTAAGTGCAGTCAAATCTCAGTGCTAAAGTATAAATCCGGGCAGCAGTGGGTACCCACTCTCAGCCTGTAAGACAACCTCTACAAGGGAGGGAAAGCCTGAGCAACCCAGACCCCATGGAGCAAGCCCCTCTCCTAATAATGCCTCCTCACCCCAGCCCACCCAAGAGAGTATGCTTTGACGCATTTTCATGACATTTTTATTTGTTGTGGCTGTTGAACAATGAAAACCAAGACGAAAAAGACTTTATACTAAAACAGGGCTGTGGCTAGTGTCGACAGTGTCCTTTAAGCCCTTTAAAAGGGGATCCTTTTGTCGGCTCGGGTGAGCAGCAGCTCTTTAACATTCTGAACTTGCAGTAGCTGCTGGGGCAGTTCGTCACCAGAGAATAGTGAAGGGCCCCTGGCATATCAAAAAAAAAAAAAAAAAAAAGTGGGGGAGGAAAGTCCCGGGTGCACAGACAGTGCATTGTGTAAGGGGGCTTTAAAGAGCCTGCCGTTAGGTATATTTCATAATATGAAAAGACAGACCGATTTTGGCCCCCTCGCCTGGTGGGATCAGTGCTGTCAGTGCCATTTATTTTCAATCCCCTGTGATTTCTGTATCCCCACAGCCTTTTTTGCATAAAAATGAACCATAAAGGCAGTCAAAACACCTGCTTTAGTGACAGGCCCGATTAAAGCTTTGATTTATCCTTCAAAGTGAGAGCTGATCTGCTCCTCCAGGGGCCTGGCGCTGGTGTGTAATTCATTGGAGGCTGAAGGTCTCCTTTCTCTGTTCCCCCAGCTTCAGCTGTGGGTGCCTTTTGTACCTGCTTGAGAGACGGGCAAACTCCGAGAACACCCACCCCAGCTGGAGGCCAGGATTTTTCCATCCCTACCAGCGCGAGTTTCTTGGTTCCGTCTTATTAAGTGACAGTAAATTATAGGGCTAATTGGGAAGGCCCCCAAACAGAGAGGCCACGTGTTTCTGTGGAGCCACCATGGGCTCTGGGGAGCGGCTTCACCAGATGGAAGGGGAACAGTGTCACTGACTCCTGCTTCGTGCTTTCCCAGTGCTAAAAGTGTCGATACTTGATGTGGAAGTTTTATGTCATGTGGGAACCTTTTACTCCTTTATAAGCCAGGTTTTGTTCTGTGGTGTGACAGCTTTGCTTCGGGGATTGCACCAGTGGGGCCAGGCACAGTAACCTTCTCCCTTGCCTCATAAACAGCGCAGTGTGTTGGGAGCAAGCCTTGCAGTCTCCTCTGGGGCATCAGGGGAAAGGTTCAAAGCTTTATCAATGTAACTGCAAGATGAGATATTTCTTTAACCCACTGGAAGGTTCAAATGGGTGTGCTTTTCAAAAGAAAAATAAAAATTACTTAGTGGCTTGTAGGTGTCTGGAAGCAGTGAACAATTTTGGGGTTGTGGGATTTTTTTGGTGTGGTTTGTTTGTTGTTTTTTTTTTTTTTTTTAAGCCCTTGTACCCTGCATGTCTCTTCTCCCACTTCTCCCAAAAACCAGCCTTTGAGATATTGTGATAAAACTGCCTTGTGAGAATATTTGACTTATGCACTGTCATTGATCTGTTAAACCACTAACCTATTATAGAACCAGCGTGTGGTATAAAAGGAGGCTGAGCAAATCATTCCCTGTGGATCAGTGCCCAAAAAAATTCCCAAAGTCAGATTTATTTATAACTTTATTTTAATTGGAAAGCACCTTTTCATTGAAACTAAAAGATTCTGAGGAAAAAAATGTCTGTGTATTGTTACTTAGAAATAAAACGGGAACAAACAGGATGATTACATTCAAAGTCTTTGTTCTGAAACAATACTTGTTTTTGAGATGTTAATTAAGTTAACACATAACTTCATATAGTGAAAATGTAATGTGCTGTTTCATTTTGATAAAAACAATGTTTCATTTGACCAGGTGCATCACTAAAAAAAGAAAAATCAGGAGAGATTGAAATAGTCATTAGAAATTAAGCAAAATCCATAACAACAGTTTCCTATTAAAAAAAAGCCATTTCTTTACTGAAGAAATGGCTGCATTATTGTCAACTTTAGCATTAATTTAAAACTATCTTTACTATAAATCCTTTAAATAGCAGAAACAAACTATATGTAAAATTTACATTTGCAGCTGAGCTAGCACTTGGCGTCTACAGTGCAGATGGTTCTTCCTCACTGTTCAGAATCTAAACGTAACAACATAGTCAAAATTCTACTGTGAACTTCAGCAGATATGAAAGGTGGAACTGCCAAAGCTATGGTGAAGTTACAGAAGCTGCTTCCTGACCTCATGTTCAGGTGTGAGTTAGGCAAGAGCTTGACATTATCTGGATGATTTGCTTCCACAAGAAGGATACATGTGAACAGGGCAGGGAGGACCCAACCAGCTTCAGCTGGATGTTGGTAGCACATGTGCTAAGAAGGCCCTAGCTTGTATATTTAATCCTAAAAATATGACTCATGACTTTTAGGTGTGTGAAAGTATGATTTAATAAACCTCAATGGAAAAAATTCAGAGCTTTCTTTGCAAAAACAAAGACACATCCTAGGTTCACAATAATCTGTGGATAGATGTTGGGTTCTAATACAAAACCATCTGAAAACAAAACAGGCAGCAGCTATTAATGTCTAAGAAACTTCATCTGGTGAGTAGTGGGAAGGGAAGGTACTAGAGCATTTGCTTGTTCCTCATCCATCATTGCCTTTCTCGGTCTATGCCTGAATTTCCCTGTTTAGACTGCCATGTGGCTTACAGTCCTATGTACAATAAACATGATCTTTGAGATTTAAGGCAGGCAAATCTTTTAAAGGTGATACACTTTTAAATAAAGCAAGCCCTCTTTTTTAAAAAAATCTGAAAAAATGCATGACAGAAATAAAAATTCTGGAAGATTTGTCGTGACGTAAACACTGCTCTTTGTTGAAAAAGACAAAGGTCAGAAGTAGAGATAGCCAAGCTTCAATTTTTGTTTTGTTTGTGCAAAGGAAGAGACATTTTGCATGAAAATTATCAGTCCTGATTTTTGCCTGGTGGATATAGGTTATTAGTCTTGATATTAGCTTTAGTTGCTGCTGGAGGGAAAACTTTCAGTCAGCTATGACTAGCTAATGCAGATTTAAACAAATTACACATACATTACAAAGTGATATTTTTCTTTTTCATTGATACAGGGCATATAAGAATTTTTTCATGTCTCCCTCATCCTGTCCCTGTCCTACAGAACCGTTTTCATGGCTACTTCTTTGCTTATATTCCCTTCAAGCCATACTTTTCTTCACACTCCAAGAAATTGCAAATAAGAAGTCTCCCTCTCCCTCTTAAACCTCCAATTTCCCCTACCCTCTCTCTATGTACAGAATGCATAAGCATGGTATGTATACACACCATAATATATGTACAAAGTACATGTGCATGTGTGTACATTTATATTGTATAGCAGTTATGAATAGAAACCTTGATAACATATCTTACAAAGACTGTAAAACTCTAAGTCATTTAGGACTGAGTCACTTCTAAAAAGTTCAGAGAAGTTGCAAAACCAAACCTGTGAGAATGTCAGCTCCTCTTTTTTCTTCATATATATTAAATTCGGTGGTGCACCATAGAAAAATCCCATAGAATCCTGATAAAAGTCCTAATGGGAATAAAGATCCCAAAAAAAGGTGCATGCACCAGCCCTACCTTGCTAGTATTGAGGGATAATGGCATGTCCTAATGGAAACCTGAGGGAGATGGAGCACTAGATGATGTGGAGAGGGAAACAGAGTAAGAAAAGGCCTTGGGCAGAAGTTGTCACTCCAAAGGCTCAGTTAAAGACAGTATAAGAAGATTTAAGATTACTATATTTACACCCTAAATTAACTCCCTCTGTTGAAATTTTGCCATTGCAGGTAAAACAGCTGAACAGCTTCTGAAGAGAAGGGACATGAATGGCCTTTTGGACATTGGCATGTTACTCTACCTGTTTGTGTTGACACACTTATCCTCCAGCTGGACAAAACCTACTGATAACCCAAAAGAACTTTAAAAAATACCATTACCATTTCCCAAAGAGTCCAACCTCATCATAATCCTCATCTTTCTATTTAATTTCGCCAGCAAGGCTTTGAATATCTCTTCCTGAAAGTCAGAAGGAAACAATCAGCATCTGACTGTACAACAGTCTAAATAGAGAGTAATGTAACTGGTTTAACTTAACTGGTTCTGTGACTCAATTGCCATATAAGAGGCATTAGAAAATGGTGCAAAATACTCATTTGACCTTCAGTGTGTCAAGTCAAAAGAAATATTGTGGATGATACATAAATACAGGACCAATGTGTATTCCTCCTCGTTGTGCTTTATCAAGGCTTTATTCAGAATGCTTCAAAGGATGTTTTTACTCATGCATTACACCTTGCAGGCTCTTACAATGGTGCTCTTTGTGAAGAAATATTAATGATTGTTGCTAACTATATAGCAAAAAAAAAAAATAATTATAAGTCTTAGTAAACTTTTTTAAAACAAAATGAAGACAAACCATCAGAGGTAAATCTTCCATTTAAAACTTGGCAACCCCAAAACAGATTTGCAGCCAAATTTCTTTAACTTGAGGTAAACATGGAAGAAGGCTCCCAGTGTACTTCTGGCAAATATCCACAGATTAACGATGGTTGAAAAATTACAAAAGAAAATAGAACAGAAACCCTTACCTGTTACTACAGACATTATATCAGTTTTAAGGTATTCTTCTGACAAAATGTTTAATTTTATTTTTTAGAGTAAGTTTCTCTGTATAAAGCAAAATTGCTTTCTTATACAAACCAGAGAAGCTTTATGAATTTTAAATCACCCGTAGCACATATAACAAACTTTGGATGTTAGACACAACTGGTTTGAATAAAATATTTTCTTCTCTTTTTGGTCTTTAAAGAAAGTCTAAAAGATATTTTAATAAATGCATAAAACATGTTCATCAGAATACAAAATTAATAGAGTGCATATTTCTTTCCAGATACTTTTGTAATTGATTTTGCCAAGGGTAGTTTAGTTTAGATGTAATTTCTGTTTGTTCACTGAGGGCCTCTTCATTATATTTTATTCAATTTCGCTGTATTTTCTGTATCATGTATTTTTCATACTGTAAAACTTTAATTTTAGCTGTATTACAGAATGGTTCTATTTACTAATATATGCAATATACACTCATAGGAAAAAAGACATGAGCAACTTGCTGCAATAAAAACAATTAATCTGACCACACAGAGATGTAGCTTTTTCCAGCTGTTAGAGCTAGACCGTAGTAAAGAGCTAGACCGTACTAAAGAACCTTACGTACAAATCTCTTGTTGTTCAGAAACTTTCAGACCCGAACCCTGGATACCATGCTGTAGTTTTTCTGTTGACTTCAGCGCTACAAGGCTTTACCTCATTCTTGATGCCTATACACTTGTATGAAACCTAAAACTCCCACTCTGCAATGGGATCTAGAAGAGTCGTGACTACAGTGGGACTTCTTGTAGCACACTCATGAAGGACGATCTCTCCTGGGGATATAATAACAAACAAACAAAAAAGCTAAATCTAAGCATTTAGGGATGCTGTACCTGTTTGGAAACACAGCCCTGAGAGTACAGTACACCCAGAGATATTGAGTTTATCAAACACGCAGTGGTCCAGAAACAGGAAAAAAAGAGAAAAGAAAGATACTAGTATCATACAGTATTTAGTAGTGTATCTCTTCTTCTAAAATAAAAAATTATTTTGATTAATGAAGAAATAGCTAAAATAGCTAACTACTAGGTTAACTTTACAAACATAAGCAGAAAATTTAAAAGCCCGGTAAGACTAATTTTTACTGTTTTCTTATTTGAAATGTTTTCCTATTTAATAATTGCACTGCATAATCTGTGGAACAATAACCAAGAGATATGTTATAAAAAGGTTCATACATAGGCTACTTCCTTCCAAGGGTTTTGAATAGATGCAAGTTAAAGTTACCTTGGGCAATGCCTGACTGGGCTTAGTAGGTCCATTCTTGACAAGAACTTTCCCAGGACAAGCATCACCTCAGATAAAAACTTAAACTGTGTTTATGGAAGCTACTTTCCACTGACAAGAGGGCAGATGTGTTAAAATCTCTATGTACTTTCTAGGATCAGACACTGCAGTTGCAAGCAAAGGAACTGGGGAAAATGAGACTGAACTTGGCAAAGCTTGACTTGATAAGGGTTTGCTCTTTCGCTTTGGTTTGCTCAAAATGTTTTCTCTGCACATATATGAGGAGATTTGTCTTTAATATTTTTGCTTTTAGCATGTTCAGTTGAATTTTACCACTGAAAAGGTTGAAGTCAAAAAGAGAAAAAGAACATTAGAAAATGATTCAGAGTAATAAGCCCTTTTGTCATGCCATGATTTGAGTCTACATAGGTCTGGTTTTACAGCTTGAAGAAAGCACCAGTACATGTTCAATAATGCATTGTCTCCAATTAAACACTGATGACTCTGTGCCTGGATGAATTTTATTTTAAACAGAAGTGTGTTCTTAATGTTTTCTGTAACAACAAATTGTCAGAAAAGAGATTGTTTATTTTCCCACTTAGTTCAGAATATCACAGTCGATGCAGTACAGATTTCATCAATTCCTTTGATGATTTTGTTCATAGTCTTGGGAGACCTGCCACCCAAATCTGACTTTGGATGCATATATCCTCAGTTAGCTGCACGTGTCAAGGAAACTGACACTCTGTGTTCTGACTGCCTACAAATATCTGATCTTCTTCTACCGAGGACAGAAATGTAGTTTGAGTTAATTTCTATGATTCAAAAGATGTTTGAAGGCATACTGCAAAGAATATAGCGCTTTAGGTTAGTTAAATTTACATTTAGACATTTTATCTGCCTCATTACATACATCTGCTTTTAATATCCAGCTGTGATACAAATAAGCCACGTATTAATACTTCCGGCCAGTGTATCTATCCCATTCCATCTCATTGCCTGCAGGCAGTTTACTTTTTGTTAAAGCTCAGCCCAGACTCTAAGGACCATCAGTCTTGCTCACTTTTCAGATTATGCTTAATCAATGCTTGTAATTAATTACACTGCTGATTAGATAAGAGTGAATTGTCTGCCTCTTGTGAAGATTGTCTTAAAGGGGAAGTTAGAAGTAGTCTCTCCTCAAATATGAAGTAAAATACAGCTTTAGGGTCTGTGCTGTAATAAAAGCTGATCTTGTGCAAAAATATGGCAGCTGTATGTAGTGTTTAATGGACTGTTGATCTGCTTTTACAATCAAAATTATGTGCACGTATTATCAGTTGTAGCTGAATCTGCACATTGAATATCCTTCTGTTCCCTTCAAAGATCACCACCCATGATTAGTCTGACAACACTCCAGTACTAAGAAAGACCTGCTATGGGAACACCTAGAAGGAAATTACAGATTTCTGGAAGAACCACAGATTACTTTGGTTGGGTTTTTTTGTTATTGTTTTTTGTTTGTTTGTTTGTTTTATTGTTTTTTGCATGCAATAGGCTTGTGGTCACAATGGAGGTAGTTGTTTAAGTAACAATATAGCGATCAGAAACCACATAACCATTATAATACTACAGTGGAAGGATAGAAGCTTTAGTATAATAACAAAAGATTAGAATATCAATTAGCTTCTTTGCACACATTCAAAAGTAAATTTGTCAAAAAATAGAATAACTTCTGTCTGGTGGAGCAATAGAAAAAGGTGTAAGATTAATTAGTTGCTATCACTGAAAGCAAAAGACAGGTTGACATCTATTACTGCATATAGCTCAAAGCCTTTTTCTGCTCTTTCATGCTCAGAATGCGTGGATAATATAAGTAATGCCTGAGTAAGCAATACTTTTATTATTATTATTATTTTTCTGCCCTTTAGCATTCTTTCTTTCATATTGCTCTATATCTGTGAAGTCCCTGAAATTTAAAATAGGGCCTTTGAAGTCAATGGAAAGTGATAGCTTATCTCAGGGGATTACTTACCTAAGTTCTCATGACAATATTTATTGCAACTTTCATCCGAATTTCTAAGCCTTTACATTACATTTCTTTTAATACTTGGCTGTATCTTCCAATAGTTAATATATTCATCATAACACAATGAAATATTTGAATGCCAAAGTACGGAGTTCTTGCATGTCAGAACATTTTGTTGAGCAGCTCGTGAGAGACAATCTACATTTTACCTGGAATATGATATAAGTGACATGAATTTGGTAGGGCTCTGAGATATTATCTACAAATTTTTTTTGAATCAGCTTGTGATACTATGCAAAATGTACTGAAAATACTAGCTTTCTGATCACAAGTCACAAATTTGGCCCTTGATTCAAGGAACGGGGATACCAGCGCATGTGTATCTTTGTGCTACTATTATTAGGATCATAAAATATCTATGAAAATAAAACTATTCCTCCCTTAAATATATTTTTTTAAAAAAGAGAGGTATTTTCCTTTTGACATTGTCAGCTACTGGCTCTACAGTGTCATGTGGATATGTGTCAGTCCAGAGGATATTTTTCCAGTAACACAGTGTTCTGAATAAGTTATTCATGAACACATGAGCAATGAGCAAGTTCCGTTAGCTTTCCTTTTGATTAAGAAAACAACTGCAACAACTTATGTTCTCCTTTAACTTCTTATTCCAAACACTGTCAGACTAACCACAGATTTGAATGAACTTTCTGTCCATAGTAAATCCCAAGCCAAATCTGACATGGTTTAAACATTTTTAGTTGATAAACACTGTTATTGAGGAAATAAAAAAAGAAAGAGTAAAAGAGACCATGCTTGTAAAAGAAACCATGTTTTGCAAAAAAGATCCTGAGGCATTAGAATATCTTTATTGTTTCTTTTTGTTTGTTTGTTGGGTTTATTTTTTTTCCAATAGGGCTGATATCTGCTGATTTTCTTAAGAAATGCATTTCAAAGTTCTTTTCAAAAGTTCTGGAGGATGGGAAATTATACTCAGCAAACTTGTTCTGTTTCCACCCTTAAGGGCTGCTGGAAGGATGAAATAATTAAAAATAATGAAACAACAATCTATTTTCTAACTTAACGCTCCAGCTTAGGCTTTCATAGCCAGCAGGCGAAGAAGCTCCCTTTGAGAAACTGGTCTTTTCCCTATCCACCAGTGGTGGAAAATAAATTTCACTGGTGGAAGCTCTTATGTTTTATTTCAGGAGGGAGGATTCTGTTCCTTGCCACAAGTAAGTCTACAGATCTTTTTTGAGAACAAAACTATATTTATTTTAATTTTTTTTTCTTTCTGGATTCATTATTTTAAACAGAATGAGCCTTAAGTCTAATAGGTCTAAACAGAATAAAACTTCCACTTTCTAAACTATTTGTTTTCCCCATCTCTTCCCCTGCACAGGAAACTCTTGTTATGTGGCTTAATTAGAAACATATTTTTGCAATGGGAATGTACAAGACATAATGTTAGCCAGCTGAGGAACAGAGACAGACTTCTTTGGAAATCTGCTATCTGATGAAACAACAAAGGTTTGGGAATGAATTATTCAAGACCATTCTCAGACTGTTCAGGAACCCTGATACCGGGCTTTAAAAAAACAAGCCTGGAATCTGTTCAGTGAATTTCTCCAACTTGGGTCTCTTGAGGTTTGAGGAGCTCCCTACATGAGAGTAAGAAACACATTTTAATGATCTTGGGAATAGGAGGAGAAGGGATATTAATACACATTAATGGTGTGCCAGAATTTCTACCACTAATTCATATCTACAAGGAGGACCATATCATAGTTACATTGATTCTGCATGGATACATCTACCTTTGATTAATACACTATGTGTACTTTGAGCAAGCATATAAGAGAGTAACTATGCCTGGACATTCTTTGTGACAAGAAAAATACTCTTCTGTAAGTGGATGTGTGTGCATGTGCACATATCTGATATTTCAATGGCAAATTCCAAGTTTCTAAGAAAAGCAAAAACACTTTGTTAAAAATATTTTTTATGGAAAAAAAAAGAGGAAAGATCTAGTATAAATATATACTATTAGGTTTATAAATGATCCATATAACCAAGTGATTCCAAGTTCTGGTATGAGCAGCCAAACTCTCTATTTCCATGCATGCATACATGAAAGCAGACATCTTTACAAGGTCTAGGGCAATTAGATTTTGGGATTAGATATTAGGAAAAAAATTATCTACTGTGAAGGTGATGGGACACTGGAACAGGTTGTCCAGGGAAGTTGTAGATGCCCCATTCCTGGAAGTGTTCAAGGCCAGGTTGGATGGGGCTTTGAGCAACCTGGTCTAGTGGGAGGTGTCTCTGTCCATAGCAGGGGGATTGGAACTAGATGGTCTTTAATGTCCATTTCAAACTAAACAAATACATGATTCTATGATTTTATAACTGTAATGCATGCTATTGATTAGCATTTGTTGCCAAAAGAACAGTGTTTATTTTCAGCTGTCAAAATAACAAAAATGTTCAGACCACTTATAAATATGTTGTTTTGACACTTCGATGAGTCTAATCTAAAGCTTAATGGTATACAATAACTTCTTCAATAAACAAGGCTGTAGTACAGAGAGATTTCAGCATTTCATGCTGTTTTCTATGCTGAATCAGCTGCTATTGACAAAAATGCTCAAGTGACTTAAAAGTCTCTGTCCTACAGAAAGTCAGTATGATCTGAGCTCTTCAGTCTCTCCTGAAAATGAGATATACTCTTCTAAGCCACTCAAGCACTATGGAAAGCATGCCTACTAATTTCATAGACAATTTCATGGAAATGATAATTAGGTAGTGAAAACTTAATTACAAAATGTATGCTTTCATGTTAGAAAAAAATTATACTAAATTAAGCCTGTTGTTACTGGAAAATAACACAGAAATTTCATTAAAATAGCTTGACTTTGAATTACGAGAGGGGATCAACAGCATTCTAACTCTGGGCATTTAAAACACACATGAACATTCAACCGAGCTACTAACAGATATAGTAGTGTTTAGATTTGGATCCTTGGTTGTGGCAAAGTTGTAATTGTACAAAGCACATAAAAAAGACTGAAAATTCTCTGTTTTGCAATTCTCAAACTAATTGGCATCTGTAAAACCAATATTATAGATGTTGACTTGAACAATGTTATTTTTTCCATGTCAATTGAAACCATTTTTTCCTCTTTCCCAATGGTGAATCACTTCAACAACAACAACAAAGTTCACTAATCTAAAGTAAATTTTTGTTATGAAACACGCTGTGCCTATCTTTTGTCTATTCAACATCAAATTTTCTAAGCTAGAAACATAATGAAATACATATGCAGGATTTTTTTATTTTCCTTTTTGGAGTTTGTTGTTGTTGTTCATTTTGTCACAGGAGATGAGGAAATGAGAATTCTGCTAATTTGCTATGTTGATTTTGAGATTCTAATAGTCATAATAGTTTCATAACCTGTGAAAATTAATAGTAGTTTTTCCATGAAATTTGTGTTAATTAGATTTAGCCTGAAGATAACTTTGACTCCTATAGGTCATTTAAGTAGCCTGGGAACATCTCCTTTACAGGATGTGTGTGAGATAGACATAGAATTACAAAAATTAGTTGGGAAGCTTTGACTGGGAAAACACATGCTGTGAAAGAAATGTGCATTGAAAAACAAGATGTAAGTGCAAAGGAGGAAATTTGCTATGTAAGAGAAGTGCAATTAAACAAACCCTTAAGAACCCAAATTAGGAAAAGTTGGTTTGAAAAACAGAATGTTGAGAAATCATAAACTGAGAAGACAAAGTAACTGCTGCTGAATCCTGCCAGAAGATCCTATTTTCCCCCTTTCGCTCTTGTTCTCATTACTGCTTTTGTAATAATCTCTCTCACACTATATAAATTCAAGGAGTTCAAAGCAAGCTTTCAAATCTATAGCATACAAGGCCCCTTTATGACAAAGCACAGTGCATTCACAGTGTCCATATTCATGAAGACTAGGTTTAAGCGCATTGTGTCAAATCTTGAATAAATCCATGCCACATAACAATGTGTTTAATAAGTATTTTTATTTACATCACAAAATTGGCTTGGCTACAGGAATGATGTTAAAGCATGACATTAATGACAATGGATGAATCTCTGCTAATTTAGTTTCTCTGTCATACTGAAGAGTCTAAAATTATAGTCGGTGTAACTATTCAAATACTGTATGCTCCAGAACTGCTTTTACTATGATCATCTTTGCCTACGTCTGCCAGCAGAAGCAAGCCACAAGACTTACTACTGACGAAACAAGGATGTTTGGAAGCAGGAAAATCTGCCATCAGGTTTTCCCTAGATATTATCCTTTAAGCTATTTTAAATGGCATCCACCTTCTTCTATAGTTAGAACAAAAGCAGCCTGAACTGTTGCACAAATTGAGATTTGTTACAAGACATTGAATAGTCATTGCATGCATCCTGTTGTCAAATTGGAGATGGCTTAGGTCTTATGTTTTTACTTTCTTGTTTCTACCTGATTTGCATTAGTTGGTGAGCAATGAATCCCATGGACTTTGGTTAGAAATACAGAAAAAAGAAGGGTGCTTTCCATGGTCTATGCTTTCTGTAGCTTAAATACTGCATGAGTAAGTGAGTTTTACCACCTTCATTTTAATTATGTGTAACTAAATGTTCTATCTGAATCCCCGACAGTATTTCTCTGAGACATTCTCCTCAATTAGCCTAATGGTTTTACTGATTTTCTGGAGAACAAAAATAAAAATAAAAAAGAAAGAACCAAAGCAAAGAGATAAATAATAGGAATCAAACAATAGGAATAATTTATGTTTGGAATGACAGTTATTAAACTTCATACCTGTTATTAAAGATAGTAATTTTATATGACTATCACACAGTCATCAGTGATCATTTCTTCAATCCATA
Organism: Nycticryphes semicollaris; assembly: GCA_013400055.1. Classification (NCBI taxonomy): domain Eukaryota; kingdom Metazoa; phylum Chordata; class Aves; order Charadriiformes; family Rostratulidae; genus Nycticryphes; species Nycticryphes semicollaris. Next base: position 626,823 of record VXBJ01002026.1, on the reverse strand, counting down.
TTATTTTATCCAGTGGAGTGAAATAATGAAGGCTGATATATGGATAGACTTATGTTTGAATTTGCACCTGTCTGAGTATCCTCAAGCTGTCCTGGCCCAATATAATAAGATTAAATTGGAGGCATTTCCTAAAATAGGAATTCAGTATTAATTTAATTATGATCTAAGCAGCTGACAAAAAGATCATCGCTTACTGCAAGTCAACAGAATGAGTTTCCAGTAAAAATGCAAGAGCCCCGTGAACCAATCTATTAAGAAGTAACTTAGCAGAAGAATAAGGCATCCAAGTTTAAGCAAAAGTTGCCCCTGTGGCAGAGCTAGAACAAAGCACACCCAGCATATGGCACTTGTTCCTCTTCCCTAGACTGTTTAGAGAGAGAAAACAGGATTGTCAGCCTTTACACCAATGCACTCTACCTGGATCCTATGTGCCCCAAATAACCATACCAAACCATTGCTTTGTGTCCAAGGAATAAAGCACATGCAGCATGCGAAGCAGTGCTGTGAAAGAGCCCCAAAACACTACCCTGAACAGCTTCATGTAAATTTGAGTCCAGGGGACAATGATTTAGCCTAAACTCTGAGCTTTTATTACATACTGAACCTGGTGACATCGGGAAAAAATGCAATGTCATATTCATCCAGTGTGCATTGATAGAAACTGATAGGCATGCACTAGTCTTGACAGCGAGCAGTGAATACTGAAAGATGTGTACAAAAAAGTTGAATCATTGCCATAGATTAAATAGATACTGTGCATAGATTGATAGGTGTATAGTTTTTCTCTCTCTTTTTTTTTTTAACAAAAAACAAGAACAAAAAGGTGGCTTATCCGAGAACTGTATGCAGGATGAATTGGTGACAGAAGCCAGTGTAAAATGAAAAAAAAAACCCAGCACACCACTTTGAAAGTTCCCGTGTTTGTACATGTCAAATCCTGACATCTTTCCCTTGAAAGGTTAGTTCATATAATATCTGAATATTATAAATAATACCATGAATATCTTCTCTGGAGATATTCAAAACCTGCCTGGACGCTTTCCTGTGTGACCTGATCTAGGTGTTCCTGCTCCGACAGGGGGATAGATGATCTCTCAAGGTCCCTTCCAGTCCCTGATATTCTGTGATTCTGTGATTTTATAATACATCTACGCACAATGTCTCTACACTTTTAGGAATACTGCTTAGACATCTGAGAGTTAAAAGAACAGTGGGTTGCAAGTATTTTTCAGATTATTTTTACTTGTGAGAAAGATAAGTTAATGCTACTACAGAAACAAAGGTATAGAAACAAAGTGAAATTTTAAGTTTTATAAAAGCAAATTTTGGCCTGGGTGAAATCAATAAGTGATAAAACTTGAAGTTTTTGAAGTACTTCCTCCCTGGGTACTGTGGAATCTATACGGAGAGGAGATAGTCCTCCCATGGCAGTGCTGGGCAATAGCTGGAAACATCTTTGATCCTTTTTTTCCTACCATCTTCTCCTTCTGAAGAGCAATGCAGAAAGCATACTACCCTCAAACCTGAAAGCTTCTTCTCTTCAGAAATGGTGAGAAATTACTTTTCCTTCCTCTGTTTGCATATGCTGAATTGATGACACAAGATTTTTCTTACTTTTAATAGATTTATATTTGATTTGTTACAGATACCTTTTCTGACCTTGGACCCTTTGTCCTCTCACTGTAAATTACTGTCAAAGTCACACTGAATTGAAATGAAAGTAAGTGTTAATATCTCCCCATATTACTTTTTGCAGCTGATTGTGTAAGGGGCACAAGCTTCTGGAAGATAAAAATGTAGCACGGTACTCTTAGCTAAACTAAAAAACGAAGCACAGGACAAAGGTATATATAACAAGTATAGGGGAGCTGTAAGAGGCTTTCTACCTCCTGTGCGTGCAGGGGGACACTGACTTGTGGAGCAGAAAGAGTATAACATATAACAGCCTGCAAACCATCTGTGGGATATTTGCTTATGGTTCACAAGGCCCTAATTGGTTACATGATACTTCTTCCTCCCTTTGTTTCTAACTGGGGGAAACAAAAGGAATTAAAGGAATAAATAATGTAAAGCATAAAACTGGACAGACATCCAAAAAAACATAAACACATGCTGCACTACAGTGCTGGGAATAATCTAATTTAAGATATTCCTACATATTTTCATGCACTGTGCATTTGGCCCATAATATATACATATATTGATAATATTATTTCCCAGATATGGAGTTGCTGTCACACTGTTACAGTTCCCAAGTGTTTTAAACAGTGAGTATAGGCTTGACAAGCACATGAATACTTCACGCCAAATAAAAGGGTTCACACCAGCAACAGGCCTGCAGCTTGCCTGCAGCAATAGGCACACTCCTCTGGGAGGCTAGGATTTTGAGAGGGACTCTTTCTTTCTAGAAAGATCTGGGTTAGAAATAGTCTGGATTACTTCTGTTAAGAGTTATGTCTCCCAGGTACAACTGAGTTAAAGAGTTAGACTCATGCCTAAACACCATCCATCTGTAACTTATATACAGATGCATGTAGTTTTGGAGGACAAAATTTAAAATGTCTGAAATGGTGTTGGAAGCGGTGTTTTAACTCCATGGCACATGGGCAAAAAAGGTGTCTAATTGCTATCCTCACTAGAAGTTATTTGTTAACCTAAAAAATTACACCATATTGCCAAGCTGAACCATTGCTTTTAGAGACACACATGAGAAAAAGGATTTGTACTGAAACCCCAAACTGTAGTTTGTTATGAGTTCTACTGTTAACATTTTCACATCTAGAGAAGTAAAATTTTAAAGACTCAGTCACCCAAAATTGAACCAGATGTAACCATACATTTCAAGGTCTCACTGTGTTTTCTGGGTTTCACTGTGGTTTAAGAAGAATCAGTGCTGAAACTGGTCATTATGAACTTCACAACACAGCAAGCAGTTTCTGAATTTACAAATGGACAACATTTGTATTATGTCTTGTCAAAACCTTTGAAACTCCTTTGATTCTTCCTCATAATGTATGAAATCTGGAAAAAGTTCTCCTTAATAAAAATACAGGAATTTATTTACCTATAGGTCTGTATCAGGAATTTATACATATCTAAGATGTTAAAAATCCAGCATTATTTGTCTTTATTTGAAAGAATTAAATAATACATGATATGATCTGATGGAGGGGGTTGGTTTGGTTTGGGTTTTTTTCACCCAGTCTTCTGATTTTTTTACTTCTTCACTTTGAATTTTGAACCTGCTGCTTCTTAAAAAAGATTGGCAGGTAACCCTCCTAGTGCTCATTTTTGCTTAAAATTTAGGACCAAGAATGCCAGTTTGCTCAGACTAGATTTTTCCAGACACACAATGTGCTGTGAAACTTAACATTAAATTTCCTTTTATGGTTACATATGTCGGGGCCTGAGGGGCACTAATAAGTGTTACTGACTTTGACCAGCCTCACCTGGCCACACCCCTGACCATTGGCCTGGAGACCTATTTAACCTCCAGGTTTTTCTCTTAGATGCTTTTTGTTTTCCCTGGACCTGTCTTGTTTTCTTGCCTTTACTTGATGTTTGTTGGAGGGATTGGTAGGACCTGCTGTTCCCTAGAGGAACTGTGCTGTGCTTGTGGCTGCCTGAAAGCAAGTAAGTGGGTTTTTTTTTGCAGTTTCATTGAGGATACTTGGTTGCCGCTGCCTATCTCCAAAACATACCTGGTCTGTTGGGAATGGGGAAATGTGCTTAGTATCCTTCCTTTGAAGCTTCTTAAGAGTAAGAACAAGTCTTGGAAATGAGATACTGAGCCTGTGATCTTTAAAGAGAACAAAAGCAGGTGCCTTAAATTACTGAACCTTGTTGAGTCTGCCATGCTATGTTTTTCCCAGTGCCAACTATTACAGGTGTCAAAAGCATCCAAGCTGCTATTATTAATGACTACAGAAAACTTGAGTCAAGGAGACAATGCGAAGCATTGTGAAATATAAAAGTTATTGTGAGAGAACAGAGAAAGTTTTTCTAGATGATAGAGAAGTATCTACTTAAGCAATTTAATGAGGCATGAATTTGGGTTGTGCAAGAATCTAACATAAAAGGGTAAAGCTTCAGTTAGCTGTCTTAAAGAAAACCTTCCAAACAGAAGTGGAAATAAAGCCACTGATAACAGAAGCAATGAAGAGCCAAGGCTGGTGGAGAGTATCCACTGCATTTCCTTTCCCCAGCAAGCACAGGAGGCTCACCAGGGATTATGAGATGACTTGTTTGGTCACTAGAGTACTCTCCTTATTGTGAGCAGCCTTCCCAGCCCCAGATGCTTCCTGTCAGGGTTCCTATAGTGGGAACCAAGTGTCTTTGATCACACCAACCCACACACTGGCCTCCCACCATGGCTCTGGTTCCTAGCATTCCCAGCTTCCCCACACCACCCACCAGGGCTGTGATCCCCTCCACTTCCTCACAAGTCTGATAGTATAGCCTTTCAAGTTACTGAAACTTGAAGTTTGGCTCCCACCTACAATTTCTTGATTGCCTTTCTCTTTCTCCTCCTTGTCTGCTTTTCTTTTCTTTCTCCTTATCATTCATTTGTGATTGGTACTTAAACAATCTTTCTTCCAAGCCAAATATCCAAGGCAAAAATATCTTGTCATGGTTAATGGAAATAGGAAAAGGGATACTCTTCCCAAGTGGGAAGGAAAGTTTGGATGACTGAGATTAGTCATTTTTGTTTCTTTACCAAACTGAGATTAGGTCAGCTCCCAAAAAGTCTACAGTAGAGATGGTTTATTTGTGCTGCTATTGGTTGACTTGATTGATGGTTCACCAGGACATGAAGCACAGCAGAGAAGTAAGTTTTCCAAAAGGCAGAGACTGGAATAAAGGAATAAAAGGAATAAAGAGGTAAAAAAAAAAAAAAATGTAGCTTATATTACTACAACTGAGGGAGCCAATGATGAAAGATCACTTTTTAATGACTTGTAGACTTTAGAAGCTTAGGGTTATATTTTATTTTTAATGATGGCTTGTGACCTTTCACCCCTAAGACAATAATGCTGGATATAGATATGATAAGAAATGCATGTAGACCTCTTACCACTTCTAAAAAAAAATAAAGCAAAACCCATTTGGATATCAAGTTAATATGCTTATAATAAAGCTCTTGTGAAATTATCTAGAAGGCATGTTTTATTTCCCATCAGGAAACTCAGCTGTGCTCAAACCTTGGCATGTGGAAATAAATGTCCCCATGATGTAATAATAATTTAATGTTGTAATTCCCCCCTTTGTGTGCCTAACAATCAGTGTCTGATTTCACCTTCTGTGTGTATAAAGGCGTCAGTGTCAGCTGAACTTGTTCTTGGTTTCTCTGCTTCTTTCTTAATCTACCCTATATAAAACTCCAAAATACATTAATTTCTTACATTTCTTGGATTATAACTATTTAGTATTAAAACCCCCAAAAGACTGAAGGTGACCTGCTGGAAAGCAGCTCTGAGAAAAAAGACCCAGGAGTCTTGGTGGATGACAGGATGACCATGAGCTAGCAATGTGGCCTTGTGGCCAAGAAGACTGTGACCAGCAGGTCGAGGGAGGTTATTCCACCCCTCTACTCTAGCATTATGAGGCCTTATCTGGAGTATTGTGTTCTGTTTTGGGCTCCCCAGTTCAAGATCAAGAAGGACATGAAATTGCTGGAGAGAGTACAGTAAATGGCTATGAAGATGATTAGGGGGCTAGAACATCTCTTATGAGGAAAGGCTGAGGGACTTGGGTCTTTTCAGTCTGGAGAATGGGGAGATATTATGCTTATAAATACTTAGAGGATGGGGCCAGCTTTTTTTCAGTGGTGCCCAGTGAGAGGATAAGACGTAATGGGCACAAACTTGAAAGAAGAAAGTTTCATGTAACCATGAGGGGCTTCTTTACTTTGAGAGTGGCAGAGCCCTGGAAGATAAGGCTGCCCAGCAATGTTGTGGAGTCTCTGTCTCTGGAGACACTCAAAAGGCATGTTCCTGTGCAACTTGCTCTAGGAGGACCTGCTTTGGCGGGATGGGGTGGGGGCTGGACTAGAGGTCCCTTCCAATCCCTAACATTCTGTTCAATGAAAGAGATTATGTTTTTTTAATCTGCTTTAGTATTGTACATAACTCAATAATGCACCTGTAGCCATTTGCAAGCACTTTGGAATAATAGTTATTGTGGCATTTTTGAGTTATCTCCAATGCTATAATTTTATTATAAATCAGATATCCTTTCATCTGCACAGAAGGTGCTTGTGTTCTCCTTGAGATTGTGCTGGGGTATCACAAGAATCTCCGAGATCAGATGCATGAACAAAGAATGATATATTTTAAGAATATTATTTGTTCTTGTGGCAGACATGCCCAATTCTTTTTCCTGTAGCTGTCTTTATAGTAATGGGAACACCGATTAGGACGCTGTACACACGACACACATTTAGGACAACTCTTAGCAAAACATCCAAGAGATATTCAGATTTAATAACTTGCAATCTGTCTCTCAAATTCATTGAGAAACCAATATACAAAGGAATACAAGGAAGTCTTTTGGGGTAGAGTCTTTGAGTTGCAGTTCTATCCCTGTTAACATCTTTCTCACCGGTTTACCAAAGGAGGAATTTTGCAGGAGCCAGCAGCCTCTCCCTACTGCTGCCTGTGACACGTAGCCTTGCCTATGCTTTGGTCTTCATGAGCAGCTAGAGGAGGAAGCCCTGTAAGCTTGAACTAATTTTTCTCCTGAAGAATAAACTTGATTCTCTGTGATGCTGGTAAAGCTTATAAAATGCAGGGGTCAGATTCCCCAATTGTTCAGCGAAGGAGAGAGTGGAATGTAACTCTGTCCCTCTGTCAGCCTCCCCGGAACCATCTAGGAAACCTTGCAGATTGCTTCCTCTGTCTTGTTTTTATGGAGTTTCCCATGGGAAAAGGAAAATTTAACCCAAAATCCAGGGATAACTCTTTTCCATTAACTTTACTGTTTTTCATTATCTGGTAATTGATAATAAACACCTAGTAAAGTTTTTCACATTCCTTTACAATTTCTTTGCCAAAGTGAAAAAGAACAGAAAACTTAATGGTGGGGGGATAGGACATTGCAAGGGGAATTTCTTTTTTATAAACAAAGACTGTTTCCATATAGGGATAAGAAGATTAAATTTCTTTAATAGCTGGGGAAAAGCTTGCTTGCTTTAAATAACTATAGAAACTTCCTTTGTGGTGCAGCATTCCAGTGTGAGGCCACATAATCTCTCAGTGCATGTAAATTGCTGTGTGAATTATGTTCCAGTTATGAATTTAGAACTTAACTGTGACAGACTCTGAAGGGGGGAAAAAATTCTCCCTCCATGCAGCCATGGAAGAATTACCCAGACCTTAGCTCTGGGACCTGACATGAGTGCTGGCAATGTCAAACACTTGGATTCATCTCAAAAGTACGTGCAAGAGAGGTGGGGAGTTTATTTTGCCTTTCTGTGTGTCAGCCCATGTACATGGAAATATGTTGGATTCCAAAGAGCAGTACTGCAAAAAGCTCTGCTGAATTTCTTCTTGTCCTTCCAAAACAATAAGGGATGCTTGGCTTGGCTCACTTAGCCAGTGGGTGCTGTATTCCCTTTTTCCCCCAAGACAGACTCAGCCTGCAGGGATGGTCTATTACTTTGCAATTAGCAATTATTTAAAACAATACTGCAATAGCTGAGATAAATATTTTGATAATCACTTCATTTTCTCTTTTTTTTTTTTCCTGGATGATAAACACCCTTTCTCATCTGAGTAGTCAGAAGGTTTGTTTGGCTCCTGTTTCTTTAGTTAAGCATATACATTACTTGTTTACATATACTTTAATGTCTCTTTGGTGCAATTCAGCCTCTGGCCATGTGGAGTTAGTCTATGAAACTGCAGGTACTTAAGCCTCTGAACGCACAGTTTCTAATATAGCTGTGGAACTTCCCCTAAATTTAAAAGGATGGAACCCAGTACTTCAAGCCTAGCAGAAAATAATTTTGAAGGAAATGCTGTATTCAACTGAACATCAAAAGCACATCTGTATGTTTTATTATACTTTGAAAATAATCATGCGTTGCTGATGGTGGCAAAAAATCTACTGTATCTTCCTGTTCAGAACCAGTGTGTTCTCCTAAACCATCTGCTGTGTCCTCTGTAGATCTGCAAAGCACTTCTTAGAAAGTAATTTAGCAGATTGGAGATATTAGATGTGGGCAAGGAAATTAGTAAACTGGAGCTGAAAAATGTAAGATCTTATTACCCAAGATGAATAAATAAAACAAAGATTGTAGCTCACTACATTATTATTAGTGAGAGTTATAGCCTTACTATTTATAGTAATTAATATTTATGGTCCCATTTTAATATCCAAATGTATTATCTCTTTTATTATAATGGCTAATTTAGCCCCTGTTACAGTCCATTTGTGTAATGGCTGATAGCAAGATTGTTCATATCCATTTTTGGTATACATTACAAGATGCATTTGGAGAGCCACAAGTGTGTTTATGAGCATTTTTGTAAAGACTTATTGTAATTGGCCTTTACTGTGTGTATGTTGTAGAAGGTAATATATTGTGATTTCACATCATTTAACCTATAATGAGGGGAAAAATGAGTATTGTTAAGATTACAATTGCTCTCTAATTCTCTTCCTGTTTCTCCCTGCAATTGAGAAACATCCTTTTTCATTAACTGTAGTTCATATAAACTGTTTCAGTACACTATTTTCTTGGCTTTATTCTGACTGTAAAGCTCAATATCAATGGGACAAAATGTCATTCTAGATTTCTTTATGCCACCTATTTGCCCCAAATGTAAGGAGCCTATAGTTTCTGTCTGTCTGTATCTGTGACTGTATATCAAAAGTGATTACACTGTATCACTTTGAGACTTGTCCTCCCACAAGAATGAATGGAATTGCTGTTGTTGATTCAGTACAGGAAGATGGACCTAGCCCTAAACGAAAAGGCTTTTCCCTGTTTGGAGACTTTTGTAGGATTATATTACAATTCAGTTCAGCTGAGCTCTGGCGTATGCAGGTCACTTCAGGATATTTTCATGCTTGGGACCAGATGGAAAATGTCTTTTGCAATCAACAAAAAGCTTGCATTGTTGACATTTTAAATTTTTTTTCTACAACTGTGACTAATTTGCTTTCTACAAAATTTAACAGTGTCCAAAAATGATTACAAATACTTTGCAATGAGATTACTTTCATGGTTCAGAGAGTATGCAGTGTCACAGAAATTCACTTTATTTTGGTATGCTTAGATTCAGCTTGAACTGAGTCTGTGGCTTGGATGGCTTAACTGATAAGTTACTTGACTTCTGTGTGGAGTATCCTTAGAGTTGCTCAGTCCACTAATGAACCTCTCTGAAATCCCTAATCATAACCTCATAATTGAATTTGTCTCACAAACTCTTCCCTTCACAATAATTATTGTTAGCTTATGTGACTAAAAAGCTCCCATCCATGCAGACGAAAGAGTGCAGAGGAGCAAAGTTGGGTGTGGGAAGCTCCTGTAACCTTGGCGGATGAATGAGCACCCTTATCTGCTGCCTTCTGAAGCTGTCCTGGATCTGTGGTCAGCCCCATGGTCTAGGGGCAATGCCCATCACAATGATTCAAAGAAGAGTTCCTCCAGAGCACCTTCTGGACTGAGGAGTGTGCTCCTGAAAGGGGTATGGGACTTGCCATGAGATGAAAGGGGAAAATCATTGGGGTGAGATCATGAGGCCCTGGGGTCTGGTGCCAGCAACTGGAGCAGGTGAGGGTCTGTATGCCAATGTAATTGCTAAGGATTATCAAACTGAGTGAGTTGGTAAGTGGAACAAGTTATTTGGGAGACCAGAGGGTGTGTGTCTGGGAGTGAGTTACCTGCAGAAGCTGGCTACTGGAGACACCATGGAGTCTGAGGGACACCTCTGGGCATGAGGGGCTAGAGATGAAAGGATGCAAGGGCTGGCAAGGGAGTAGGCTGAGCAGAAGACCAGTTGCTGGAGTGACCCACAATGTAGATCTGGGTGTTGCTGTATGTGAGAAAGTGGAGCTGTAAGCCTTAGGACTTGCATGCCCAGATGCCAGAAAATGGGGATCCAGGAGCAGCTACTGGATGGACCAAGTTGTTTAAATCCAGCTATTGCAGGGATGCGAATACATGTGTGCATTTCCCATTAAGAGACCTTCACCCTCAACTGCCAGAGAGGGGAACGTGCTTTTTTTGTCTGTGCTTACTGGGAACACATGCTCAGCCTTGCTACTGGCTGGACCCTGGAGCAGTGGCAGCCTTGCCTCTATGAGGATATTGGAATCATCATCCCCTTACCACAATTTATCTCTTTCAAAACCTGAGTTTTGTAAAAGGCTACTGTAGGAACTACACAGTGTTTCAAGATCTGTTTGAGACAGTCACTGGGATAGAACGTGAATCTGCATTAGATATCTGGGAAGCCAAGCTTGTTTGGTGTATTAAGCACTCAGATGAGTGTCATGTCTGAACTGCCAGATGTAGAGAGACTCACCTGCTGCACAACATGGTGAGTCTCTGTAAACATTTATACCTATTTCCTCTACGTCTTCTTGCCACTATTTTTCCTCCTGTGACTCAGGACAGAGGAATAAATCCTTCCCAAACTCCATGTATGTTCTGACAAAAAAATCACTGAATAGAAAAAGGATTGATGCTCTAACCTACAGCACTGAAGTTATAGGAGCTAATCTACTCTTATGCAACGAAAAGTCCTTTGCAAAATAACTAGTGGTTTTGCTAGACATCTCACTATATACCTGAATAGACATTAGACAAGTGTATACAGATAATAGAACTACTGTATCGGTTGTAGGTGTTTGGGTTTTTTTGTTTGTGGTTGGTTTTTTTTTTTTTTAAAGGATAGGGTAGAGGTAATAAGCTTATATACTGTTTTGAGATCTGCATGTGGAAATCTCTTAAATTGGCAGATCCTAAATCTTGAAAAACATGCAGAGATTCTTGTAAAGAGAGGTCATTCAGAAATTCTCTTCCAGAAACAGGGGAAAACTGTTGTTTTGCCTCTTCTTTATTAAAAAAAACCCAACCAAACAAAAAAACCCCTCACACAACAAAAAACTGAGGTAAAAAAGTACCACTGGCTGCCCTATTCTACAACACATGCCTAAGCTGACTGCCTCATTTCCAGGGTGAAAGGAAATTTTTGTCTCGGTCGAACATGGGAGACCTTATAGAGAACTTCCATCCCTTCAAGCATCTGAAAGTGCCACAACCCTTTTTTCTCCTCTCCAGGCACCCTGTAGTCTTTGCTTAAGCTTTCAAATGACCAATGTCAGTTCTGGAGGCTATCTGATGAAATTCTGAGTGCTGATGTCTGCTTTCTCTCTAAACACATACCTGCTTAGGTGAATACTAGTACTACATGCTTTCGAGCATGTTTTCTGTCCGGGAATTTAGTATGAGGTGGGCATTTGCAACCTGATTTATTGAGCCAGTGATCAGTGATTGCATCCTCAATGTTTGACACATTTAGCTATGTGGACTGTGTGGGTTTTAATTAGTAATAAAGAGTATATCCATGCTTAAAATAAGTAATATAAGTTTTAAATAGCTTCTTATATGAAATGAGGAACAAGAATGACCATTACATGAGATAATTCTGAAGTATAAGTTCTTTTTCTGCCATATGGCAAAACACTTAAAGAGGCAGTGAATTCTTATAAGACAATTCCTATTTGCATCAACATCAACTCAGACTTACATGTAAGTCATTTTGGCCTTAGTTAGATTTCCAGCTATGTAAGTGAAATTTCAAATTCAAGTATTTCTTAAAGCAATTTCTTTCCATGGACAGCTTTCAGTGCAATATGGTAGTATGCATAGTAGAATAATATTTCTTTTTATTATCGTAAATATAAGCAGATTTAGTCTCTTATGTTTACCCAAATTGGTTGTCTTCAGTTTCTAATAAGCAGTGCTGTGGTCTAAAATTAACCACAGTTTGAGATCATTTTTTCATTCAAAACCTGGATGTAAAGACAGGCACTTCCTCAGGGATTTTTCTTATTGAAAGAATAGAGCTAAATTTCAAGCAAATGCTCTCATTTGAGAAGTCAGGATCTTGGTTCACATTTAAGAGATCTTTCTGCTTTGCAATACATGTATGTATATATGTTGAGATTTTTGCAGATGTCATGGATTCCTCTGTCAATGGTACAGAAGAAATAGGTGTGGGTTGTCCTTGTAGTCTTCTGCTTTCCAGAAGACAAATTAATCTGACAGGACAAAGCCATCCTCAGTCTCAGTGTACATGTCTGTCCATAATTCAACTAAACTCTGTTGTAGTGGAATAGTATTTCTTAAAACGGAAAAAAAAAAAAACAAAAACAAAACCCAACCATATTTCACAAAAGAAAAAAAAATATTCATTGCTTGCAGAAATTGTCAAAATAAAGAAGTGGTTCCCCACCTTACTCCCACTCCCCAGTCAGGCTTGTTTCCAGAATAGCCTAACATGGGCTCTGCAGTTGAAGCTGTGCATTTTAAGGTCTTCATATATGGCAACCAGTTCTTGATAGATACCTAACTTAAAACTGAAAGAAGTAAAATGAGAGTTCTCTACCTAGGAGAAAATGTAATTTTTTCATGATTTAAAAATAAGTGGAAAAATGGGGTAATGGGGTATAAAATTACTGTAGTACATAACTAAAATCAGGGGTTTAAACACTTTTTATTTCTCAAGTTTCCAAGAGTTTATATGAGAACTTTTCAAAGTCAGATGCCTGGGATATGAGGTATTTCGTGTTACAAGAAGAAATGCAGTGTTTGCAAAACTCATTTTAATCACCCAGTGGTGGAAAAGGTGCAGCAGTGGCAGAAAACAAAAGTCTGCTCTGTTCTGCTGACCACCTGGGCCGTTGCTCTCAAGTCAACAGGCAGCAAGATGACTCTTCTCTGAGAGATGGACAGGAGAGGGTGGGGAACACACAGCTGTTCTTTGGGAAAGCAGAAGGATAGGTATAGCTGAGTCTTTCCAGAAACAGTGTCTTTGGAGCTTAATAAAGGACTGGTACTTTTATTCTTTCTAGAGCGAAGGTATCAGGGCCTTATTTGGTGCTCACTGAGTTGCAATTTTATTCTTGGCTTGGTCTTGGAGTTTTGTGGTGCCCCTGTTTGAAAATGGACAGATGATATTGGCATAGCATTCCTGTGATTTGTCACATACAGTTCTACTTGTTAAAATGGGCTAAATAGATCTACTTAGCAGTTATTGTCTGGTAATTTACATGGCTTGAGACTTTTTTTATAATTGCATTTAAGTCTGAAGGCTTTTGAATTTTATTAACCTTTACAAGAAAGACTGTCTTGTTTTGAAGGGAAATTTGAGTTATAAATATTCAGTTGTGTATTTTCCTATTTATCTTCCAAGATAAAAGGAACTGAGGAAATTGGAAGATTAATTGTAATATTAGTGAGATGCCTGCTCTGAATTGCTGAGTTACAGGCTTGTAGTACCATTCTATTTTGTGTCCATCCTCACTATGTGTGTCTGATTATATTCCTGAGAATTCTTTTGGTGAGGAAAACATCTTTGGGAGTGACTGGGACTTTAGTTACATGAATGACAATACAATTTTAATAATTTACATTAATTTTCTTTAAAGAGCATTTCTGCCCAAGGCTTTTAATTCAGATGACTCTTATGCATGACTCAACACCACTTGGACTATAGACTGTACCCTACTGATGCAGTGGTATTAATGCTGCCTCTTTGTTGTGTGGTTTTTAATCTATTCAGAGAAGAATGCCTTCAGTTACAAGTTATGGGTGGATTTGGAGTCCTTCATCAAGGAAAAACCTTTTTAGCTGTCCTCAGAAATTTAATTTAGAAGACCAAAGGAATAACAGAGACTTAATTTGCAGTGAATGTTATTTGATGCCTCCCCAGATAAGCTGTGAAATATTTATACAGCAGAATGCTATTTTCTGTGGCAATAAGTTTTCCCTATATATCTGCATGTGCACACTCATACACTAAATTTTCAGGAGTGATCCCCAAGCTAGCACTAACCTGAGCTGATGTGTCCATGAGACACAGCGCTGTGCCAAGAAGATATTAGCCTGATTTCTCAAAGCTGTGTAATGTCTGAATTAACAATTCCAGACTTTAAATAGGAGTAAAGAGCTGAGGTGTTGTACATCTCTGTTAATGTGCCATGATTCTGGTCTGAGGGATGGAGTATCCATCTTTGTGTAACGTACGAATCTCTGTTATAATCTAGAGCAGGTATGTCCATCTCTTCTGATTGTCTTCTGCAAATGCTTCTCAGAGATGAAAAGCAATCAAAAGAGCAGACAGGGACATAATAAAAAGTTTTGGGTTAAGCAGGAAAATATTCTGATTTCAAACAAGGGGGGGAAATCAAAATGTACAAGTACTGTGGTTTTTGTTTGTTTTTTTAATTTGAGAATTATCTTTGTTTGAAGACTTGGTGTATTTGTTTAGGGGTTTTGTTGCATTTATTCCCCCACCCAACCATAAATATGCTTCCCTTCTGGAAGTTTTAATTCAGTTCTGGTCCTGTTAAAAAGTAGAAAAATGTCAACAACTTCAGCATCATAATCAGTTGCTTGAGGCATGTGAAAAAGTAGAACCAGGTGCTTACTGTCTGCTTTGTCTGCAACATACTAAGAAAAAATTATAGGACAGAAACTTGAAATTCCTTACGCCTTTGAATCTCAGTTATAGATGCCACAGATCGGCTGTATTTCTCTCAAATTAGATGATTATATTATTCCACTCAGACAGCAATGCTGTTGAAAGGATAAGAAAATGTATATTTTTATAAATTGACAGAGAGCAAATAAGCAAGGTAAACATATTAATTGTTACTACTTAGGAGTTTTTTGTTTGGAAACAAGAGTTTAATTCACAAATGTATACCTGTTACTGTAGGATTTATAATATTTTCCTTAAATCCTTTTTTGTTTAGATCCAAATATGTGTCACGGAAAAAAGATTACTTAATGTGCAGTCTTTTTCAGACACTTGCAGTACCCTTTATAGCTTGCATTATGTAAGCTCTCATACTGTGCTATGCAATAATATCTAAATTGCCAAGTTTAAAAATGAGATTTTGCAATAGTTTGTTCTTCCCTGTGGAAAACATTTGGGACTAGAAATTTGAGTGTAACTAATTAAAAAGCTTAATTTCCATCCTATTTTGCCTTTTAATCTAGGTAAAAGTGGTTGTGTGGGTTTTTGGTTTTGTTTGTTTGTTTGGTTTGGGTTTTTTTTTTTTTTTTCAGTCCCCATGTAATAGCATAACAAAGTGGGTATATGTTTAGGGGACAGTAAAACACTCTCCATAATGGATTACTGGGAGAGGTTTCAATTACCTGTTTTTCATCAACTAATTCTGGGTTCGGTCCTTCCAGCTGGTTTATGATTGCTAGATGAGCTGGACAGAGCTTGAGTCATTGTAGCTGTCAGATAAGCTGTTTGAGGAAAAAGGGCTTGAAGGGTGGAAGCAGAAACACTATCATCACTCCGCAGCCTGCCTCCATGTTATGGTGTTGCCTTCAAGTAGTGTTGGATCCCTTCCAGAAGCAAAATGGTACAACAGCTGGTCCTAATTATCGTAACTACAGTGTTTCTACATGCACAAATGGCCAGCTTTTCTAAGTTGGCTCTCTGGTTTAATGAATGAGTTATTTAATAATTTGACAGCAATGCTAGTGTTGTGTTTAGCCACTTCCTTCTGTTTAATCTTATCTTTTGAGCTGTGCTCGTACCGTCCTGCCATGATCATTGGCAGCTATTGTAGTTTATGCAACACACAGCATAGATTTTTTTCCAACTTTAAAAGGCCTGAAAGTTGGAAATCTATCACTTGATAACAGATTTAATAACATGAGTTATCACTCAATACAACTAGGAATACTTAATCTGACCTTTTTTTTTTTTTTTCACCCCAACTCTCAGAAATTAGAATAAAAAATTAACATGTGAAAGGCATACCCACATTCTACTCACCCTTACCCATTCATTTACTTCAAGGGTTATATTTTCAGAGGCCTCTAGACGAGCTACAGAAAAATCTCCACTGCTTTGCATGAGTAAACTCCTATTTAAGCTCATGCAGGTAGAAAGATGCACAACTGTCACACTGGAATAAGGAAGCATTAACATCTACACAGATGAGACAGGCTGCACGTACCATGAGCACACAACATAAACCTGGAAAGAAGCGGTCCCAAATCTCTTGCAAATTAGAGTATTCACCTCTTTCCCGTTAATACTTGGCTCCTAATAAATCAACAAGAGGTTATAGTTACCAAGCTACCAAAACCTGTTAATTTATTGTGCAAGATCATGAATTCCAGCTGAATTTGTAAGGATGAGTAAGAATTGATGATGCAACTGGGAGGGAAAGAGTGAGAAAACTTGTTTTGAAATGAGTTTGTCACAGTTTAAATGTCACAGTACTATGAAAGGAAGCAGCCAATTCGCATTCCTTCTGCCCTGTATTGTGATGAAAAAGTCATACTTTGTCTATGGAGGTCCCAGTGGGTCTCTGATGTAAGAGCTGCAAATTACAAAAGGTCTTAAGGGAACTGAAAGTGGGGCAGGGTGTGTGTGTGTGGGGTGTATTATATGTACATAATGTTTTCTGTTGACGTAAGCATGGAACTGTAGGTGGGTTCGCGCTCCTCCAGTATGGTAGAGCTGGGAAAACTGGAGCTGTGCTGTGACTGAACAGTACATTTACTGAGCTAAGTAGGTTTGATCCTATTTCCTAACCAAGGACTTGGCCAAAGTTCACCTGAATCAAAGGCTTTTGCTGATTAAATATATGAATAATTGTATAATATGACACTTTTCTGGTTTCATTACAAGTGTAGCTCTTGTGTTGAAATTCATGAACATCACTGGAGTTGAAACAAGCTTGAATTTCGCTTCTCTTTTAGACGTATGAGGTAAGATGCTGTTCAGTGTAAGTCAGATCAGATGCAAATTATGAGCTGGAAGCACAGAAAATTCAACAGTGAACTGAGTAATAGAGCACACTACTGTCCAAAAATAACTGGAAACAAGCTGCAATAAGGAAGTAAATAATTTAATCAGCACCAAAGTATTTGTTTCTCTGAAGAAAGAGAAAATATTTAAATACAGTCTCTCAAAATATGCCAACATAATAAGAATAAACAACACTTAGCCAGCAGTAAAAATGAGTAAGTAGTCTCATAATAGACTTAGGGGAAAGTTGTTTTATTTTTCCTTTATTTTCAATCTTAACAAAATAGATGCCGTTAATATCAAATTATTTTCAACTTCCTGTATTGCCCAGTAGAAAACAAGCATTGATCAATTACCTGGAATTAACTATAGATTTATTATCTTCAAGTTACGTTGCTTACAGGAGTATTTATCCTTAACTTGTGTCATATCTGAGCTTTTTCAATTATTTAAACCTGTATTTTCAAGTAACTTGTGAGTCCTTACAGCAAGCTTGGCAGTAGAGAAGGCTTGTTAAAAGAAATAACAGAAAATGCTAAAGGAAAAATCTCACTGCTTCTCTGTCAAAGACACCTCAAGTTTCCATGGCAGCAAGAGTTTGGCAGGGTTAAAAAGGAATTATGGGTTGTAATATAATTTCTTGAGCTACAGAAATAACTACATGAGGTATTCAAATGCTGAGGATTGGCAGTGGACTTTCCTTTAAGGTGAGCTCACGTTCTCCTTGGGGATTATTTTCAAGTGTGCTACAATCTTTATGGGCAAGTTATTGGTGAATGTAACGTCTATCAGAAAGCATGTAACACATCAGCAAGCTAGAGCTCATGACTTTGCTTTTCATGACATAGGAAGCTCATGAAATCTGCTTTTTAGCTTTCTTTGTCGGTTTACGTCACTGGATAAGAATGCAGATTATTTCCTTTCCAGAGTTTCCATTGTAATAATGTTATCACCAAAGATTAGTATAGAAAATGTCTGACTTATAGCAATATCCATATAAATGAAATTTATCAGGGCACTGAAACTAATACTGAAACTGATGCTCTTTTAAACTGCTCTTTCTGTGTAAACATTGACAGAAGTTCAAGACTTATAAAAAGGAGGTAAAAATGGTGTTGTGTCAGAATAAGTGGCCTTAGGAAATAGACATAAATTGCAACCAAATGAACCCTGTTTGTGAGGTTCTATATTCCTTTTGGGGTAGAAGAAAAGCCCATTTAGAAGTGTCGCATGCAGAGAAATATTTCTAAAGACATTTCAAATAATGAACTAGGACAACATGCTGAGCAACTGGAAATATTCGTTTGGGAACAAATACTTTCTTTCAAGGAAACATATTTTCAAAACAACAGTTTGCTTTTAGAATGGAACAGAAAATTATTTTGAACATGTGGGTTTTATTGCTGTGGAGAAGTTAGTTTTTATGCAATTTTAATTGGGCCACTTGCCATTGACTTCAAAGGGGGTTGTATTGACCACAGTACGATCCAAAATGTGTTCAAAGAACCTAAATATTTATTTGACTAAGACATGGAAACATTTCTCTCCTGTGGATTTACCATAAGCATACAAAATTGTCTTAAGTAAAATGCCCTCTTTTCAATTTTACTAGCTCTTGCCTAAGTACATATTAAGTAAAGCTGACTATGGAAAAAAAAACCCACAAACCAAACCTGATGAAATTCTATGTCATATAGCCACGAATACAAGGGGATCTAATCACGATTACCCAGATAAGCAGTTTAAAGTCAGTTGTTACTTCTATAATTCAGTCCTACATGGCAAATTTCCTTGGGAAGAACTCAAATTAGCTTGTAAGGACGTTATTGGAAAAAAGTTATGTAAACTGTAAAGACTTGAAAAAAGTAATAATTATTTCCCATAACTACAAAATTTTTGTAATTACAGGGAAATTCTCAGTGTAATACAGTTAATTTTTTTTTAAAGTTACAGGGATATACTATGTAAAGATGTATCAAAAAACCTATAGGCTACAGAGTGAATTATTTCTTTCATGTTTTACTAGCGGCTTTTAGTGCTTCAAAGTAATAATTTGCAAGTTGCTAACTAAAGATGCTCATGCAATTTAAAGAAAACAAAACACCTTGGGAAAGCCTATTATTGCGATATATGTGAAAACACAAGGACAAATGTTATGACAAATTAAAACTGCAGTATGCACCACAAGATTTAGGGAAATAATTTCTGAGCCTTCCCCAGTTTCCTCAGGTGTGGCTGCCAGTCTATAGGTGGGCAAATGACAGACTTTTAGTTCCCTCATGACGTCAAAAAGTAAAGTTGGGGTGGTTTTTTTAGGTTTTGTGTTTTTTTTTTTTTTTTTTTTTTTTTTAAATCTCATAAAGAAACAAAAAGAAACAATAGGTATTGGCTTACTAAATTAAAGATTGTTTTACACTTTGGCCTACTAAAAATTGATTTAAAAAATGAAGTTGATCAACTTTTTTTTTATTGGAATTTTAGAGTAGAGGAGCTGAGATTCCATTCACAATAGAAATGCCTCCATTTCTGTATCCACATATAACTGCCCAAGCTTGTACTATGTGAGTGGTGATATTGTCAGTACAGCTCCAGCGTACAGGGCATGACTCGCCTGTCCATGCGTAGGCATTTGTTTTAGGATGAGCTTGGCTCCCTTGCTCATTTAAAGGGGCTTAATCATATTATGGCCTCAATGTACATGGTTTGCTCCATGTGAGGGCCCCAAAAGTATTCACAGTGACTGAAAAACTGACAGATACGACACAAGGCCTTTGAAAGATTTGTAGCCTTCTGAGCTGTCACAGACAGGTAGGATGTCCTGCAGCTCCTCAGATAAGACCAGCCACCTGCATGCATGCAGCTGAAAATTGCATCTACTCTAACTACAGCTATGCATGCAGTGCATGCATAGATACCTTCAGCCAAATCCCATCCAGATAGTTCAATGTCTGGTTTCTCTTTTCAGAGAAATCATCCACCAAGGTTTAAAAAAAGTAAAATATAATATTTTCAGAGGAGACCATGTGGCATAGAAAATTGATGAAAATATCTCCTCACTACTATGACATGCTCCACAGAATTTCTTCAAATATCTAATGAAAGGCAAAATACACAAAACAGATTTGGGATATTTTGGTAATATTTATATATTTTTTGTTACTATCAATAGTTTTGGAGTTCTACTATTTCCAAAATACATAAACTCATCATGCCAAAGAGAAAATTTCTCACTACTTCTCATCTGAAATATTAGAATCCACTGGCTTTGTGGATTAAGTTAATTTTGACCTCTGATTATTTTTTATACGATGTTAAGATTTTCAGAATAGAATGTTTCAATGTTTTTGAATTTGACTTTTTCCCCCCTTTCAAATATCTTTTGTGCTTATACTATAAACATAAGATATAAAACTACCAATTGAAACAAAACATGCAGATGATCCAAAACTAACTCATAATGGCATGTTTCAACTGATATCAAATGAAGCAGATGAAAAAATCTTGTATTTTTCTTTTTCTTCTAGATTCAGATTTGAAATACAAGCACTTAAGACTTCCATTCAAATCAGAAAAGCTGTTTCCTTCAGAAACTAGAAAAAATGGATTTGCCTGATATGTATTTTTTATATATAAGGTATTCCACTCCTGGTACGACTATACATTCTGGGTTTTATCTACTGTTGGCCTTTCAGTAATGTTAAGTTTATTCTCTAGTACAGATGACTTCCCTTGCTTGTAAAATATAACAATGCAACACCAAACCATATCACAGAGTCTAATAAGAACATTAATTATTTTTTTTATTCTCCTCTGTCACTAGCTTCAAATGCCCATGAAATGCATGGTTTGTAATAATATCTTGAATTTATTGTCAATGTTGGTGTTTTGGAATATCCAAAATTTCTAATGCCTTGTTCTTATTACTCTCAAGATTGTTACTCTATATTCATTCTGGATCTCCTCTGTTGTCTGTTACTGATTCAGACAGACCTTCCCTCAGTTCACTGAAGTAAACTGAATCATGAAGGGTCAGCAAAGTATTTAATATGCACTGAGGAAGGATTATTTGAGATGCAGCACCTTATTACATTAACACTGGAAGACAAAGTACAAATTACAGATACTAAATGGCGGCTCAAGCATCAGGAGCTTGACTGAACTGGCCTAGGTTACTCAGAAGTAGATTTTCTGTGGATAAAAACCTCGAGCCACTTGCAATTTTTAAATTACTTGTATTATGCAGGTAAGTTCTTTTGACAGAACAGGGTCTACCACTGCAAAAAAAAATGTTAGTGCAAAACAATACAGAAGGAGCAGCAATTTGTGATACTGCTGTCATAAATGTGTAGGTTTGTAGATAGAAGTTTCTGGTAACGTTTAAGATGTCTTGGGGTATTCCACCTGGCTGACAGATGTTATTCTGGGAGATAATGGGTCTCCTGTTCGTCTGTCATGTTTTTCACTGTGCTGAGGGCTAAAATAGGATAGAGCATCTCAACTAATACTAAACACCTATGTTCAAGGAGGTAATTGTTCCTATGTGTATTAATACCCTGCTTTTCTGCAGTTCGTTACACATCAAAATCTATCGCTATAGCGTCTCTAGCTCCCCCCCTCCTAAAATATATAATAAGCAACTCTGTGCTCCTGTGGTCTTAGGTGGTCCCCAAAATCATAAAGGCAAGCTGTGATAAAATGGGTAATTTGATTCTCTTCCAAGCCAAAAGATAACGCTACAATAATCAGACTGTTCTTCCTACTTATGGTTTTTACACCTCAGAGCATCATCTCTCACCACAATTTGATCTTCTGCCAAAAGCCATTTTATTTCAAATCAAGAAGGCTGGTAAGATCTAGAGACAAAGTAATCCCAAATTTGAACTTGCATCACCCAAATGGTGTCTTCCCAATTAATTTTCATAACAATCTCATCTGGGAATAATGAAAAGTAACAATTAGAATGTGGCACTTTGTCCAAATCATCAAAGCTTAAATACTGGTACTTGGAGTTCTGATTTGCACTTTTCTCTGCATTGAGTTGCCATTCACTTCTAGAAGGAAGTATTTCCTGAAGATCATATCATGAGCTGGTTAAATATGAATATAATAAATCTAAATAAATGCTAGTAATTAGATAATGTTAACTATGCTTGCATTCAACACCTCCTTCCTCTTCTCTGTCTAATTTGCTTTTCACCAGCACTGGTCCCACATCTGCCTATTGCTAATAAAGTCCTTCCCTTGCACCTTCTCTCAACTTTAAATCTTAAAATCTGTATTTGACATGCTAAAACGAAATGGTTTGTTACACCCTAGGAGGTCTAATGTCTTCTGGAAAAGATGACAACAGTGCATATGACTGGCTGTTAAGATCATAAAAATTTACTACATATACCCCTTATGCTTTATCATACATTATCTCACACCTATTTTCAAGTCTGTTACAGAAAACTTGCCACCCATTAGCTACTGCCCCTGTAACAGGAGAGAACTTGCCTCCTCATGTTATATTCAAATAAACTCCTATTTTTCGCTGAGAAGAGAAAGTAAATTAAGTCCTGTCACTGTGCTAGCAGCATCTTGGCTCTGAAGGAGATGATTAGTGTATCACATTTGAAAATGTCATGCGTTTATTTCTGGGTGATTAGTGATACCTGTGTCAGCACTAATGCTGCTGCAGAAGACAGCCTCATATCTCAGGAAAACTGGGCAAACAGCACTTTTCTCTATAAATTCTACTAAATGTACAGGTAAGAACATTGCCTGCTTTTCTCTAAAATGTGTGTACTTGTCCCAAAGCATAGCTTTGGCAGAGCAGCTAAATACTAAAAGGTAGCTTATTATATTTATAAACTCTCCTAATCCCCTTCTCTCCAATGTGGATATGGCAATTTGCTAAGAATGCGCACCTTTGCATATCTATGCACTTTTTGTGCTGCAAGTCTAACAATGGTCAAGACTTACCAGGCAGCTTGGTTTTGTTTTTCCAGTTCATCAGGATATAATTGTGTTACTTCTAATACTACTTCCTCTGCTGCATTTTATGGAACTTACTGAATTTGTATCTCTGAGGTGATTCCTAAGAAAACAGAGATCTGACACTCCAGAAAATTCTCGTGCTTTGTTTCTGGCCAAATACACACTACTTGTGAATAATTAGGGTAGCATGGCAGTGGTCACTTTGTAACTCTGGTTTGAGAAAAAGATCTATGAAGAACATTGTCAGGGTTTTGATGGCATTTTAAGATGTTTTCCAGTGGTGGTGGTGGTGTGAGGGGTGTGGTACTTTTTTTTCAACTAAGATATCCAGTAAGCATGTTAATGCAATAATGGCTCAGAAAAAAATCTCTGGTTTCAACTTCGGGAATGAGTCAAAATTGAGTGAAAAACTCTCTGAAAATAGAACTTTTGTGAATGTAAAACAAGCTCCATCATTTGGCACGTAGTCCCCAAAATAATTTTATTTATTTCCTCTGCTCATCTACCCCCTGAAACTTCTTTGGATCCCTTGAACTCTATGGTTAAGTGTATAACTGATGACCTTCTGAGAATCTTTTATGGCAGAACCATTCCAAGGTAGGATACCTGGAGATTCATTGGCCACGTAGGCCTGGAGCAACAAATTTCTCCTGATGGAACATCACTCTACCAAGAATCTCTCTGAGCCATTCTGCATTCCAGAGATCCTGCAGTACCTTGGGAGCTTTTCTCTAGGGACTATTCACATTCCTCCTAAACTAAAAGTGCTCACTTTGCCCTGGACTTACACCCGAGTGAAGTATTTTAATAATTTATATTCAAAATAGCCACTGTTAAGGCTTATGATGTATTTCTAGAATTCTCGGTAAGTTACTGTACTTTGGCTGGTATGGTTTGGTTTTTGCCAATTTTCCAGATTTATAAACTACTCCCTACCGATGGCAATCCATTTTGGCATTAGAAAAAAAATAAATTCATGCACATTTCAAAAATGATTTGGTGTTGATTCACCTTCTGCATCTTTCTACCACTCATATGAATTTTCTGAACACTTGAATGTCCAGAGACTGTAGCTGGCACTCATTTGTTCAGAAATGGTGAATTTTAGGCTCATCAGTTAAAATGTTCTCACCGCATTGTAACATGAAATACAATATTATTTCCAACGGCTCTTCATCAGAACCATGAGCAGAGGAAAAAAAAAATTATCTGGGGAAGGATCTGAAAATACCCATCATAGCTGGAGCAATGCATTCATAGACAGTTGCTTTGTGTGAATGTGATCAGAGAAAATTAAATTCTCTACATAATATAGCTTAATAATTAGTGCCTATGAAACTTTCCCTAACAGCAAGTTCCTCATAGCTCAGAATTGAGATGCTTCATGTTCATTAAGATGTATTATTGCTCCAGAGCTGCTGCCTGACAACACACGTTCAGAGCCCAAATTACTTCTTCCTCCTATTCTAATTCTTACTCCTTTAATCAAAAGAAAGCTAAAGAAAGCTGAAGTCCACGTAACCTATACAGTCACATTTTACAAAGCAAGATGCTCACAACAAATGCTTGTTTGCAGTCCAAAGATTTTTTAAAAAAGAAAAAATTGCCTACAGCCAAGTTCAAGTAACTTGAAAAACATTGCAAAATATTCCAGTAACAGTGAGGCCTTTAGTTTTAATCTTATGCATAATCACATTTGTATTGAGAAAAACTGAATCCACCTAAATATATATATATATAAGAAAAATATGCAGTATTAGTGACTTTGTGATGGAACCACAGAGCCCATGTAAATTTTTCTTTCAATTCTATATGCATAAAATTTCAAGTTTATCCATATAATTTATACTATATAGCCTGGTTTTAATTTATCTAAACACAAGCTCTGTTTCATAAACATCAAAGACAATGAAAATGCCCTTTTAATTAAAGAATCTACATGTTTATTCCACGCTTACTTCCTTTATTTGTCAACCTCGTACATGAGAAATGACGCCGCCTGTGTTGTCCCTGCTTAATGTCAAAGCTGTAGGGAAAAATGCTTATAACATTAACTGCATTCTTTCACTGAGGGCTGGCAATTAACACTGCGCCTGGAATCAGAAACCTTTGAAATGTCTTTCATTACTACCTGTCTGGGTGGCAGGAAGGAAATGAAAAGACGTTTTCTATTCTTGACGCATCTAGTTGCAGGGCTTACTAGAACGGACCTTGTTCCAGTTATAGGAGTAAGATTATACCAAAGCTGCCGATCCATTTTCAGAAGAATTATCAAAATCCTTGAAAGAAATAGCTGGAAGTAATGGAATTTTAGCAGAAAAGAATCTGTTACTAGCTAGGACAGGATTGTTACAGCCATATGAACCTGAGGTGCCATACTCGCAATTTCAAGCATGCTAGAAATTATGACTAAGAGGAGGGAAAAAGGTTTTGAAAGAAAGTTGTTTGTTTGGGTTTTTTTATCCAAAACTTAAAGTCTCTGGGATTGTGCCTATCTTACTCCTTTGCTGATAGTAGCCGTCAAGTGGCTACTAGACCAAGCAATGAATCTTTCTTTCAAGTCACTTCATGCTCAAGCCTTACTTTAGCTCAGTGAGGAAGAAGCTAGGTATTTCGTGCTTCCCTGCTACAGCTTGGCAGAAAATGTTTTAGTCTTTGGGACCAACTCTGAAGACTTGAGCCATTGTGAAGAATTAATAGAAAAAAAAAAATAAAAATCAAACTACAATCCTGCTTCAGTGTCGCTTTCAGGAACCGCTTGGGTTCATTCTTGTCCAGAGTATTAGGGAAATGTTAAATCTCCTTTTTCTTGACTTGAATGTCTTTTGTCTGTCTCTTATCAAAGGAGACAAAAATGGGTGTTATAAGAAGGAACATTATATTGCAGAGACTGGTATGATTTTTTTTTCCTGGTTTGATCAGCATAGAAACTAAGTAATTTCCATCAGAAAAATATGGTGGTCTTTTGTTTTACGGTAGTAGCCTTGGCATTTTGGTGTTAAAACAATATCCCTAAGCCAAAGGAGATGTTGCTGTCATGGTGACAAGGATGTATTAGCATGTAGGTTAAAAGACTCTCTACCTCTTCCTCAAAGTATTTCCAATGTTAACTAGTGCTTACAAAAAAAAAAAAAAAAAGAAATTAATTATGCATATACTCTCTAAACCTTCATTTTTCTTTCTGTGTTCCCAAATAATTACACTTAATTATGCTGCCTGGTAAAAGGAAAGTGAAGTACAAATTATCCTCTGTGCTCTTGAAAAATGGACATAGACAGTTCCCAAAATGTGCAAGTTTATTTGCTTTATATAGAACAAAGCAGGCAATGAAGGAAGGTATGGGCTATATACCAAACCACAGGTGAGTTCACTGTGATGAGTATAGAAACTTCTAGTCAGCAGCCAGTGAGTCACTATGATTGATGTGCCCACAAAGATGTAATTGTGTAAAGCTAAGAGTATTGCCTGAAGTTCCTGTGCCAAAATGGATGTGCTACCACAGTCTGTGTGTACCAGACATAATATTGACCAAGTTACATCCACAAACATGGCAGGACCTTAGTTTCTGATACAGCTAAGGGGTAACTGGAGTCGGCTATGGCTGAGGACAGCTTAAGGACTTTGCAGTGTCAAGCATTGCATCAGGACAAAATTCAGCTAATTAAAGGCCATCGTGTTAAGAAGAAAGAAGCATTGGTGGGAAAAAACACATAATCAGGTCATGTTTTTTTTTATAACTGGAGATGTGCCTATATTCACATATTACAGAGTGCTCATTTACTTTCATTTGTATGCACTCTGTCCAATAATATCAGACTAGATATAGTAGGAGTTAACTGCAGGGGTTTGGTATCTTTGCTCAGAAGGCTCTACTTGTTTTCTCTCTCTCCTGTGATGTATCTAATGATGCACCTACTATGTCATTGAACTGTTATAACAGAACAAATAGCTTCACATACCAGGAAAATTGCTAGTCTTTATCTGAATGAAGTCCAAATACAGGAAGAAGAAAACGTTGCTAATTCTCAACAAAATACTTAGATTTTGGCAGAATTCAAAATGAAATGGGTAATGTATGACTGATGTCCACAAGAGCACTGATGATTCTACAATCCAAAGCCACTAGGATCTTTAAAATTGTGGGGTTTCTTGGCACTTCCGATCAAAATATTAAGCAGCTTCTTTTGTGCTGTGGGCAATCCTGCCTCAGCAGGGGAGTTGGACTACATGATCTCTAGAGCTCCCTTCCAACTCTGAAATTCCATGATTCCGTGATTATCCAGGATTCTGGTTTTTTTTTTGTCGTGTCTTTTTTCTTTATTTTGTATTTGTGATCATGCTTAGATTAACCATAACCTGATATTTAAAAGAAATTTTGAAAGTCACATGCAATACAACTTAAAGGGAAAAACTAAAAAAGAAAGAAAGAAAGAAAAAATCTGGATCCCCAGGCAGCCCCAACTGCTGTGTTCCTGACAAAATATCCACACCCTATTGAGTGGACAAGAGCTATGTAAACAGATGTTCTTGAAGAGAAAAGGAAGTGTTGAATAGCCGATTTATTTTGTTGCAGTTCTGCTTAGACTGACAGTTATGGGTTTAAAGGGTGGTCGCCATGACCAGCAAATCCAACCAGACTTTAAGTGCAGCTAAAGCCAATAGAAACTCTCAAGTTTATGCTTTTGCCCCAGAAACGGCTACAGGTTGATAGTTATTTTCAGAGTTATTTGGGGCTAATCAGAAATGCATGTGCAGATGTTAAAAGATTGAATTTATACCTCTGGAATCAATTCAGATGCTTTTAAAAATATAGTAAATATATTGTTATTATTTACTATTATTTAAAATGACATGAAGGCTGTAGCAGATCTTGCTGACTTTGGAATGAAATTTAACTGTTGACTTTCAGTGGAACTAGCAGAAGCATCCTGAGGTCTAAGCAACAAAACAGGATACTTATTACATACTAAATCAATACTCTCATACTTTTCTATGACATTATTGCAATAAAAGTAAGGTCTCGCCTTATAAATATAATGGACACTACCTTGCTTGCCTGCCAAAGTTAAGATTTATTTCAGTTTGAAAACTATTTTCTTTTTTCATTTTAAAATATCTGCTTTTAGAAAGATCATACAAGCAAATCAAGTTACAAACATGGTAGATCTAAATAATTAAGAAATACAGAAAACCTCATTGTAGGCAGACCTTAAACATATTCCAGGAGAAAAACACCTTAGGCATATGGAAATACCATGCCTTTAAGCTTCAAGCTGTGGACCCTTACAGAAGAATGTGGTTTTGCCTTTTTTTGTTTAACTAAGGGAGTCCTAAATAAGTGGTTGAAATACTACAAGGCATATTCATTCCACCTCACAATGNGTTGAGGAAGAGGGGGGGAAGGGGGGGGGAAGAAGAAATGAAACTACCAGCAGATGAAATTGATTTATTTTTGCCATTAGGGAGTAAGGGGTGGAAGCCTTTTGGAATATAAAACCTTATTGCAGAGCAGGCAAACAGGCTGCCTGCATGACAGCTCTGGTACATGTTAAAAAATAACACAGCTTTAAAATAGAAGCACCATTGTTTTGCTTAACTACTGTAACAAATTTATATGAAATGGAATGCATCATCTAAAGTGAAACAACTGCCAAAGTTGCAGACTTCTATTTTTCCTCCTTGTCTGCAAGAGGTAAAAACCATGAAACCCACATAGGTGCAGCACTTTGGCGTCACTGCATATTTTTCTAAAGTCTCTCAGAATATTTTNTTTTTTTTTTATAACTGGAGATGTGCCTATATTCACATATTACAGAGTGCTCATTTACTTTCATTTGTATGCACTCTGTCCAATAATATCAGACTAGATATAGTAGGAGTTAACTGCAGGGGTTTGGTATCTTTGCTCAGAAGGCTCTACTTGTTTTCTCTCTCTCCTGTGATGTATCTAATGATGCACCTACTATGTCATTGAACTGTTATAACAGAACAAATAGCTTCACATACCAGGAAAATTGCTAGTCTTTATCTGAATGAAGTCCAAATACAGGAAGAAGAAAACGTTGCTAATTCTCAACAAAATACTTAGATTTTGGCAGAATTCAAAATGAAATGGGTAATGTATGACTGATGTCCACAAGAGCACTGATGATTCTACAATCCAAAGCCACTAGGATCTTTAAAATTGTGGGGTTTCTTGGCACTTCCGATCAAAATATTAAGCAGCTTCTTTTGTGCTGTGGGCAATCCTGCCTCAGCAGGGGAGTTGGACTACATGATCTCTAGAGCTCCCTTCCAACTCTGAAATTCCATGATTCCGTGATTATCCAGGATTCTGGTTTTTTTTTTGTCGTGTCTTTTTTCTTTATTTTGTATTTGTGATCATGCTTAGATTAACCATAACCTGATATTTAAAAGAAATTTTGAAAGTCACATGCAATACAACTTAAAGGGAAAAACTAAAAAAGAAAGAAAGAAAGAAAAAATCTGGATCCCCAGGCAGCCCCAACGTTCCTGACAAAGACAAAACATCCACACCCGATGGA
>VXBJ01002026.1:572086-592970 GCA_013400055.1 Nycticryphes semicollaris | reverse complement strand
TAGAGCACTTCATATAACTGCATTCAAAACAAACCAAAAGCGTATTTGAGAGAAAGAAGCTTGGCATGTCAATTCTTTGGTTATTTGTCTGTGTTCGTGCTTTATGAAACACTAAATAAATTTTTTGTAAGAAATCCAAGGCAGCATGTGCTGTGTATTAGCTAAACTAGGTATTCGTACTTACTACACCAGGTTTATGTTTCCTGCTGATATGAATAAGCACAAGTCAATCTGGGTTTAAACCCTCTCTATTTTTCTAACTGTAGATTGTAAAAGCTTAAAAATGTAAAATATTACATAAAGTAAGCAATTTAATGAATTTGCTTCCCTGTTCCCCCCTCTCTCTTTTTTATTGTGCATTTCAGTGAAGAGGTGACTTTAAATATTTGCATTGAACATAGAGAAAAATCTTCCTGTGTAGCTGAGGTTTGCTCTCAAGATCCTAGTCAAAGCAGGTATACAGTACATGATTACCTTTATGGAAGTAAGTTTGGCCCTTTGGTTTCATTAAACTCCAGAGTGCAAAAGTGATCCAAAATCATGCCTAATCAAGAATTAGGAGCATGGATTCTACAGTTAGTTCACACGTTCAGAACAGTGGTTAGGTTTTTAAGACCTTTTTTGATATGATAATTTATCTTTGTTCTGAGTGTTGTTCTTCTGGATCTTTGGCATGAGCTGTTTCTCAGGTGAACAATTTTTTTTGTGTATGAGAATATTGCTAAGCAAAATAACGTGCTATTCAATCTTCTCCATTTGCAAAGACTTTTCAAGTAAACAAAGTCACTAGTACCTGTTACGTGGTATTTTGGCATTTGGACATATCTACTGATGATCTTCCATGTCACTATACTTCTACAGAATTCAATCATTACGATAATGATTTGCAAGAATGGGATTTAATTGCTCTATCTATATTTCTGTGCCAAAAGCATTAATTTTTCTAGTCTTTGTTTGCAAAATGAAGTCTTTTCTTTCTTCCTTTTCTGAACTTATACAGTACTCATCCCTGTTGATGATGAGGGGGGAAAAGTCAGTAACCATCTGCCTTGCAGTTATATTCTTCAGACTGTACCAGGTTTCTGTTCCCCTTCAGTTTGAATATCTATCCAAAACCCACTGCACTTTTCTAGATTACACACTGATTTTTCTGTGGGTGCAAAGCCATTCAAAATCAGGATGTATTTAAGAAATGGGCAGGTTATCATGCATTAGTGAGTTAAATCCTGGGCAAGTGGTCTGGTAAGTTCATTTACAGCCCCTGTGCAGGTATAAGCCTTGTCTTTAAGTTTTACACCATGATTAGGTGAAGAGTTCTTCCAGGACAAGTTCCACTTTAACTTCTGTTCTAGTGCCTGTTAGTTATCAAGAGTGCATCTTACGCTTAATTAGTGTGACAAGGAAGAGACTGGAGACTTTTTTTTTTTTTTCTGGCTGAGGAAATGACCCAAATCATAGATTCACTAAAATTTTATTACTTGAGTTGACACTGATGAAGATACCTTATTGCTACCATAATGTTTATACTAGTAGTGCCTAGAATGTTGGAACAAAGTTTGATCTCTTTGAAGCTTAGAGCTGTTATTCATAATTCACAAATACTGTCAGCTGCAAAGTACTCATGAAAATTTTCACTTTTGCATGGATTTTATTGCAAACTTCTAATATTTCAGAGAAGACTGGCTTATCACATTTTTATTTAATAATACTTTTGTCATTAGTAGAACAAGGGACATATTGTGACTAGTAGGGAATAATCCGTACCTTGATAATTATGGATGATAAGTACTCACCAGCTTTTGTTACCGATATGAAAGCAACTCATGTAAAATCAAAGTCCATACATGAATGAAAGAACAAAATCTATTACAAATGCTAGTCATAACAATGCTATGTACTACTAATAACATTTACAAGTCTCGGTGAATCATCAACAAACATAGGTTACAAATAATTTTGTCTGTAGCCCTCATCCATTCAAAATTTTATTTGATGTTCCTTATGCCTTAAGGAGCAGGAATGAAAGAGGAAACAACCTGATCAAGGTTGAAGGTATGCTTATTGTATTCTGGCATGGCCCTGGCCCTAAGCAACTGTTTCCAATTCTGTTAAGACTCTTTTGTGTCAGTTTTCTTCAGAAACAATAAAGCTGTTTCACAAGTAGCAGATAATTTTGCGAGCATCTTTCTCCAGACTATAGAATTTCCTTCTAAATAAATGACTTCAAGTGCGGTTACAGATTTCACTGTTTTCAAAACGGAACCTAAAGCTCAGCCTTCAGTTTAATCTTCAGTTTAATATCACAGTTTAAAAAAAAAAAAAAAAAAGAAAGAGTATGAAAACAAGTCCCAAGTCCACCAGCTGCTTTGGAGAAAGAGGAGAGCACACCAAATCCTACCTGGTGCTCTCTAGCATGGAAATGATGATTTGTTATATACTTAGGTGCTATTTGTGTAGTTAAGAGCAAACACCATTTCTCAAAATGCTTTTCAGCTGCTGTCTAATTCTGAAACCCTCCTATTGGAGATCCTTTCATTTCAGACATTAAAGATCCTTGAGTTCCATTGCTTGCACAATTCACCACCCCAGGTAAACGTTCCGGACTGAAAGCCACACATTGACTAGAATCAAACATTCAGTTTTGGGGTAGTTAAAACTCATCCTCCCTACGTGGGAAAAAAATTCTCACAAATTAATTTTCACTAAGCAAAATCATAAGCAATCAAAATTTTTTGATTGGGCGCATACAATTAATACTTTGGACTGGCAAGAAAACTAGCTTGATTTTGACTATTTGGTTAAAGCATTCCAGGCAAGAGGAAGGGGGAAAGGGGAAGGATTTTTGGATACCAGACTCTCCTGCCCGGATGGTTTTTACATTAATTACTGGAAGAAACACAGAACCTGTACTGAGGAAGAAGGGGAATGTAAGACTTGCTCTCAAAAGAGTTTCCTATTCATGCTCCAGTTAATTATTTCTTTTATGCAAAGTGTGACAGCCTCAACATGAAGAATAGAGAGTGCTTCCTTGCAGCAATTATATCTGTTCCTTGGAGGTGTGGGTTTGAGTCCTGCTATGGCAGAGAACATTGTATATGGGGGGCTCTTGATCCCACTGGAATGCTTTAACAAATGAATAAACCAAAAGTGGTTGTAAGTGTAGGAACAGGCAAAACACCTCCTTTACAGTTTCTGGCTGTGATAGTTTAAAGAAAACTGATCCTGTTTTTTTGAACAGAAGATCGCAGGCACTAAACTTCAGCCAAAGTGCCTACAATATTATTTGATGTGAGCCCCCCACAAAAAGGCTTAACAGTGTGATTAGGAACACTCAATTTTTGAGCAGTTGTGTTGGTTTAACCACTTTTTTTTTTCCTAATTCTGCAAAATTATCATGGCCAAAATGAAAGCCAAAGCTAAAAATATCAGAGGAAAATTTATAACCAGTGTAATCACTTAACACATGTCAATGTGGGAGCTGTTGAACACTGAATAGAGAGATGCAGGCTCCAACTTCAACCTCGGTAGTGACTATATTCAGAACACAGTATCCTCCTGGAGAAACTGGCTGCCCATGGCTTGGATGGGAGGTATTCAAAAGACAGGTTGACATAGTGATAAGTGACATGATTTAGTGATGAGTTGTTTTTTATCAGTTAGGTTGATGATTGGACTAAAGGTCCCTTCTAACCTAGACAATTCTATGATTCTATAAGGGCTAATCTAATCACACTCTGCACTTCATATAGGCACTTAACTCTAAGTTGTGGTCTCCATGCTGGGCTTCAGATGCTGGGATGTCAGATGTCTATTTGTACTTCAATACCTAAATCCTCACTTGGAGGTTATTTTGAAGAGTGAGATACAAGACAGAATAGTAAGGCATTGCCCTTCTACTGATATTAACTCACATAGGTTTGCTGTCATCTAGCTTTTTTTAGCTAGTTTAGTCTCTTTAACTTTGCTGTTGGTTTTATAATTTTACAAGAAAGCCTACCACAAAAAAATTGAAGTGATAGGGCTGATTACACTGCTGATAAACATGTAATGCCACTCTCTACAAAACTGTTCTAACTGCTCTTAAGTGCCTTTATATTCTGTCAGACTATCACTATTTGTTTATGACAATCTTAATGAGTTGAAGGACTGATGTGCAAATTCAAGGTGTTCTTTAATAAAACCGGAGCTTTAAGTACAGACAAGCTCTGCGTAGGTAAAATGTACAGATTATACAGAACTACTTTGGTTTATTTAAATCAAGTAAAATTGAAGGGTTAAGAAACCAAGATCTAAGAAAAGCATACTAGTTTCTATTTATAATTGTTAGACAATATGCATGTAAAGGATTAATCTGAAATCCTAATACAACTGAATGTGACTTAGAAAAATGGATCCAGGAATTATTGTGTCTGGTTTATTGTAAATCTGTATAGTGCACACAGAAAGGAGGAAAAGTACATGTGTCAGGGGCAAGAGGATTGAATGAGTAAGCTTTCAGACGGGTCCTGCAGTAGATAAGAATAGCATGGATGGAAAACTTGAATGACCACAATAGCAAATTGGGGTCCACCCCCAAGTCCTGGGTAGAAATGACTATTTTCATTTATGTGTAATGGCTCTTGTACCATTTGTACATAGGATGGTTAGATCAGTGAGCAACTCTCATCATCTTTCCTCACTTCTGCTAGGTTGTGGGTTTTTTTTTTAAGAATCTTAATATATAAAGTCAACATAGAAAATACTTTGGAAGTGGAGATCTAGTGGAACCACAGGGATATTATTCACTAAACTTTAGTTGCTTATATTTAGCACTGCACTGTTTTTATTGGATGTTAACAGGAAATCTATTGCTGTGTACTTGGTGAGGGAAGGAAACAATCTGTATGTAACTTAAGCAAATGGCTTAAGACACTCAGCCCCACCCCACCATTTTAGCAGAAGTTGTAGGGATTCTATGTTGCGGACTACTGTGAAGTCCCTAAAATTCCCAGAATATGTAAAATTTAAGAGTCTTATAAAAGGCTAGTTCTGAAGAAGCTTATACATTCAAATGTGTATTATAATACAGTTGAAATTGTGTATTTTGCACTCTGAATACGTTCTTCTCCTTGGCTTGAATGAGAAGATAAAAATTTCCTGAGTTCTTCCTCTTACAGGTCTAGAGTTTAGAATATGAGATATATAGGTGGCAATGGAGATATGGAGGTGGCACATACCATGTCAGCACACTGACAGATGATCCACCAGTATCAGCAAGCAGAATCATGATTTGACCTTCACTTCCAATGCAACTGCCACATCAAAAGATTAACCAGAAACAGACTGACCATTCAAGGCAGATTTCTGAATTAGCCTCATTTATCCCCCTTTTCTCCTTCACTGACAGACGCATTTGTGGTCATAACTGAAGCCTGCTTTAAAAGTCTTGTCTTTTTTATCTTTTGAGAATCCTGACATTTAATAGACCTAGAAAATTTAAATGAATGGAGGATATGAATAGTTCCTGTACCAGCTTAATCTCTGGGAGGTATTAGATCACAAAGCAGTAAGAGAAATGCGAAAAAAAAAAAAAAAAAAAAAAAAAAAAAAAAAAAAAAAAAAAAAATCATGTTTTTTATGACCTGTAAATGCCCAACAGTGGAGGGTGTTGAAAATAAGAGAAAAATGAGACACAGGGCAGCGGAGGGAACCAACGCTTGAAAAAATATAGAGGTTTTTATTACAATAGAGAATCACACAAACAAAGTCAATTAATATTACATCCTATAAGATAATAATTAAACGTTAAAATTGGCCATAAGACTTTACCACTCAAGCTACAACACTTTGCTGCTGACAGCAGTGGGCTTCATGGTTTTTATCTTCTCTCCACTATGCCAGTCACTAGGAAGAGTCACCCAGGCTGAACCAGTGGGTTGTACAAAGAATCTAAAATAGGAATAATGTCATCCCCCCATTCATTTGTATAGCTCAGTTGTGAAATTCCTTGGCTTCAAGCTAATAACTAGCAACAGAATATGTGAAATTTATTGGCATATATTTTACTTCTGTTCACAGAATACCTCTCATTGAGATTATGCCATGTATTTACTCATGTTTGCTATATTTCCCATATAACAGATACTGCTTAAAATATTGCAGGTAAGGCTAAAAGATAAGAAGAATGAATACACAACTCACCCATGCCAGGTGCTCATATCTTCGAAGTTCAAAACTCTAGATAAAAGAGTAGAGATAGAAAGTCTATCAAGAAATTCTAGTGAATATATGACTACAGCTCAAATTTAGGAAGTCCACAGTATTTAGATCCCTGGAAAAGCAGGATCGTATGTTAGGGGAACATCATTCTAGTATTTGATAAGCCTCTGCTGCTGGCCACAGTCAGAGATATGGTACTAAGTCAAATACATGCACGTTCAGATTGAGCTTTGGGTAACAGTAGAACAAAAGGCTTTATCAACTACTTACAGTCACAGGAGTTCCTGAAATAGCTAAAGTAATAAAATATATTTCATGTGTTAATATATAAACTCCCACTAAACACTACTAAAATGATTCTAATTTTCTTTCTTTCATGAATAACCTTCTTATTTTTAATGTTGTTATTCCAAATGTTTTGCCATTCAGTATCAGCCACTGATTATTGTGCACTTTGTCTCAGGTCTCTTCCTTATACTGAAACAAATCCCCTCAGATTTAGCTTTGAACATGCACACATAAAGGATAAATATGCTTGTGTATGAGAAACAGGGAGGAAAATGGGAGATTTGATCATTACAAATTAATGCTTTATACAGCCTAGAGAAAGAAAGTACTCAAAAGAACAACACTTCTAAAGTTAACTTTGCTTTATGTACACACCAGTGGTGGCATTATTGTGATTCTGCTGTAACGTCTTGTGAGAAATCATGTGGGATAATGCAACAACCATGAAATTAAAATGGACTACTTATGTAGAGCAGACCATTATTACGTAGTGTCTTATTTCTCAGAGGGTCCATTATCTCTTCATCACCAGAAGAATCAGGCTCTGCAATGAAGTGCCACAGACTGAGCCAGAGAAGAGGCAGAACAGCAGAGGAAAGGCCATGGGAGAACAGAATGTAACAGTGTCACATCTCACCAGCTTTTATTTACTGATCAAAATTTTGGAATTCAGCAGTTCTAAAAAATTGTTTCATTTATAAGTGCCAGCTGCTGAAGAAGATAAGGGAAGAAGGTAACCTGTTTAAAACTAAAAAACAAACAAACAAAAAACAACAACAACAACAAAAAAAATACAACTTCTAAACCTCTATACCTTAAAGTACTTTAGTTTGTTTTCCAGCACAGCCTTTGAATTTTAATGACATTGGGGAAACTTGTAAATGAAAATGGAAATGTCGCTTTCTGAGAAGCTGGTCTGGCACCACATGTGAATTATTTAGAGACAACTCGTATTATTTCTGCTTTTAAAGACCAAAGAAAATGTTTAGGATTTTTTTTTCTGTTGCCTTTGTCTTAATTGTTTTGTTTCCTTATTGCTGTTTTTAATTCCAAAATCTCTTCAAAACTCAATAGCTATGCCTTATAGTAATAAAAGTAACTAACATAATGGTAGGAATAATTTTTTTTAGCTGCCCATCTGCAACTAAAAGAGGAAAAAGAAACTTCATAATAACCTATGCCTTATAGTAATAAAAGGAACTAACATAATAGCGAGAATATTTTTTTTTAGCTGCCCATCTGCAACTAAAAGAGGAAAAAGAAACTTCTTAGTAACCTTGACTAATTGCATTACAGAGATGTGAAGGGTCCCTAATTACAATGAAGTATCAGTCCCAAAATCTCCCTTCAGAAATAACCTTAAGTACCCCAATATCCAACATGGAAAACTAAAGAACTGTTAGTCCAAGAAACAGTCTATAACTGCAATGGTATCAAGAATATTTTTTTATTTATTTTATGGTTTTGCTTCTTTGCTTCTGTTCTCTCTTTTTAATTTTTTTTAATTCCCATCTTTCAATTTTTTTCATCTCTCAGTGATATTCCTTGATTGCTGTGTTTGCGTATTCACACAGCTTCACTGCTGACCTGAGCTTCAGTCATCTCTTCCATATCTGTATCAAAGGAGGTGAAGCTTCATCATAACCCTGTTTCTTATTATGAAGGCAGAGATATTTTTTCTTAGGCCCACTTCTACTCACCAGCTTCATTACTGATGTTTTAAGAATTGAGTAGAATAATATGTACATATCTGGTATATAATTTCCCAATTTCTATATCTCTTGTTGGTTTTCAGATTATTAAAATAAACCTAACCCTACATTAAGTATGATTTTTCTTTTTTTTAAAAAAATTTATATTGGTATTATTAGTAAACAAAAGCAATGGCAGTGAGTCACACTTCTATTTCCTAATTTTCCTGCGTGTTTTTGGAAGTACTTGTATAGAAAAATAAAGCCATGAAAATTAATGTCAAGAAAAATTAAAAAATCAAACTAATTCTTACTCCAAGAATGGTTTCACAGTGACCAATTTTAGGAGAGCTTCATTGTCTTACAATCAGGATACTAAAATTCATGTCCTCACATTTAAAGTATTCTATGAAAATTATGTGATTGATTCTGCTTTCATATATATTTGTATTTGTCTGAGATTAAATTTAGATACACATTTTATATCTTTCTAAATACACATATATCTTTATATGTATAGATATATATTTATATTTGTCAGAGATGAAATTTTAGAATCACATGATAGTGGTCTGTGCATCAGAGTGTAGAGTATCTTATTTCTTTGAAAGTTTTTGTCAATTAATTCTACATCTATCTGATTCCAAATTTGCTTGTTTCCTACTTCATCTAGCATTGCTGCATCCCAGGAGTCATGATTTGAAGGTAAGACATTTTTTTGGTATGATATTCCCCAGGTATGAAATGTGGTATATAATTTCTTGGTAAATCAACCAGCAAGAAATCAGCCCGTGAAAAGGGAGGCAGCGTAACTGTTGCAGAATATATAACCTGCAAACAGGAGGACAAGTGATAGTAATAGGCAATTTGAAAAGTAAAGTTATTATAGTTCCTTACAATTTCTTTTGGATATTTCTCTATCTGCTTTATTTTCTTAGGTAAATTGGGAGACCCCCAACCTCTCACCCCCCAAATTTAACTCTAGAAAAGCCCTAACTGCTTGTTCTGTTCACTAGCTGCCAGTAAGATTAAATTAGAGTCTAAAGTATTTGTGTAGTTTTATGTGCTTATATGTATACATATATATGTATACACATACATGCATAAATCATAAACTTCATAAATGGACGAAGTTTGTTCAAAAGTGGGAAGCACCTAAGCATGCTATGACCAAGAGGTTAGATTCCAAAGCATGCTTAAAGTTTGAAGCATTTTGCAAAAAATGAATGCTTTATCAGTAAAATAAATTAGAAATAAAAACAGTCCTAAATATACCTTATACTTGTTCCATTGGTGGAAAACATTTGGGACAAAGGTTTCAAATCTCTCTCTATATATAAATTTCATCTACAAAGCCTACAAGGGACTAATGACTGCACAAAAATCATAATTCAACTTATGCAAAGAAATACTTTATTCACATTTGGTCCTTATAAAGTGCTTCCACTATGATAGATGTTGAAGTCTAGACTTCTGTATATTTGGCTAGTGACTGTATGCTGTGAGTGTCTGAGTCTCAAATTCTTTGTGTCCATACATATAACACATTTTTCTCTTGTTCAGTAACACACACAGCTGGGTGTTCTCAATAATTCAATTTTTCATA
This sequence comes from Nycticryphes semicollaris, assembly GCA_013400055.1. Classification (NCBI taxonomy): domain Eukaryota; kingdom Metazoa; phylum Chordata; class Aves; order Charadriiformes; family Rostratulidae; genus Nycticryphes; species Nycticryphes semicollaris. Next base: position 583,187 of record VXBJ01002026.1, on the reverse strand, counting down.
TTCATGTGTTTTAACTCTGATAACGCAAGCGTGAGAGTTTGAGTTTTGGTATTGGATGTTCATTCCCTTGATGTTTATGTTCTGAAGAACTTCCAGGGCTGCCCCATCTGGTTGAGCCATGCTTCAAGGAAGCCAAGAGAAACTTGAGCAGAGGTAGACTTCTCTGGGTGCTGCCTATGGTTTTATTCATTTGCCCGCACATAGAGATCTAGTGAAATCTGAGACCAAAAGAAACTGTATTGTCTCTGCTAGTTCCAGGCAGATGTCTTAAGTACCTTGAAATACCTCAGATAGTACTAGGCTCCCAGGTTTAGGCAAATGAGTTTTCTGTGTAAATCAAAAAGGGTTTTTTTTGCTGATGTAATTTCTTGTGCTAATAAGCAAGGACTGTAAAGTACAGCTTTTCATGCAATAGCACTTGAAGAATCCTCAAGGGGCCTGGTAATCAGGACTCCAGGATGTCCTGCAGTGATGGTGTGTAGATTCACCTAGATTCCTATAAACACTGTGTGGTGTCATTTTTGTACCTATAACATTATAGCATTTATAGCAGGTTTTTTTAGGTTTGTTTTTTGGTTGTTTTTTTTTTTTTTTTTTTTTTTTTTTTTTTTTTTTAGTATTTTAGAATAGAACTGCTGGTTTTAGGTGTCTTTTGATTTCCTGCTTATGGATCAATTTCATCAAGGCAAGGTAGAGGCATAAATGTCCATTCTTTAGAGTATATATGATAAGAAAAAATAAAAGTGCACTCATAAGATTTTTGCAAATACAGTTTTCTGGCAGAATAAAATTGCCATAATAAGTGATCAAAGGCTTGATGCTTCACACTTTTTAAAAAGTATGTCCTGACAAGATTATTTCTTGCACATACTGAAAGATCAGGCTCTCTAGTTTTACCCAGTAAAGTGCCTTGTATCGCCTGCATACCCCACAGTTTTCTGCTTTGTGTTTCCTTTCTGTTTTCATATCTCTGGGAATGGAATCTCCTCTCCAGGATTCAGCCAATATGCCTCCTGCTGCTGCCACCGCTGCCTTTTTCTTAGGTCTAAGTTACCATGTCTTCTTCAATGATGCTGAACCACCGCAAGCATGTTTTGCAGATTCCAGCACAGTTCTCCCTAAAATGGGACATCTCGCTGCCTTCTTCATTTCTCACTGGATTTTCAGGTACATATAGGACCACTCAAAACTATTTATGGTAGAATACACTGAGATAACTCTACTCAACTCAGTGCAGCTTATATTCGTGCAAAGATGATCAGAGTAGGGCTTAGTCAGTTTTTCTGAGGAAAGCACGAGCTGAAGCTATGTTTGGAGCATTTTTTCTCTTTGTCTGACAATCACGCTCTGCTTCTATGACACCTCCTAACTAATTATTCTTGTTATAATGCAGATAACGTTCCTCCTTCATTTCACATTTTATAGGTCAGAGATACCTTTGTTTATCCTCAGTACCCTCTGGTAACATGTGCAAAATAACTGTCTATTTGATTCTTAATGCACTCGGTAGTTACTGTGTCACTAAGGACTAAATCCCACATACAGAAGATCAGAACAAAGTCTGACTTTTCAGTGAATCAGAGTTATGCTTTGGTAATGTCAAGGAAGAGAAATGATTGCTCTGTTTTAGATATACTCAAGGAAGATTACAGTTTCAGAATTGCTGTCTCCAGCTGTCTCCCGTTTATAGTCTGTTTTGTTCTTTATTATCTGTATGTTCTGAATGTTTTGCTCCCTTGCTTGCAATTTTAAACATGGTGCAGACAGCTTACAGCACGTTGTTGGATGTGGGGCTTTAAACTGACAAACTTGTTCTTTTTATATCCTCTCCAACCCTTTCATTGGATTTCATGCTATACCTTTGCAAATATTTGTGAAGATCATAAAGAGATCAGGGAGAGAAGTGTTCCAGACAAATGAGACCAGTAAATTTTTTCAGTGTATGATTTGTTCTTGGTGTAGTCGCCATGTATTTCACAAAAAGCTGGGAAGTCTGGACATTATGGGGCTTACACAGAACCTGTGATTTATACTGTTATGAAACTTGGTACTGACTGAAGTTACCAAACAATGAATGTGATGAAAAGCGACCACCAAGGGAAAGGATCAGTGGGTGATAGAGGACAGGAAATTAAAACCATTGGTACACTAATAGGAAGCTGTTAGTGCTGAATGATAAGGACAGTTCAGTATGACTGTAAATAGGTCTGGTGAATAATACAAAAAAATACATGCAATCATTAGGCTTGAATCCAAACCTGTCATTGCATCTTGGACCAGTTTTTATTAAACCTTTTCTTTCATGAATCGTATTGATGAAATATGATCCTTAATGCAATGGACTGGATACCTCTGTTCCGGACAAAGATTACAAACACAGAACTACTGAAATAAAAGGATACTGTATCAGAAAGTGGAGATATCTGTGAACTTTGGAAAAATAACATGTATAGGCTGGATTCTTCTGTTTAACAAATTCATTGAGCACAAGATTTTCTTTAATATGGAAACAAAGCGGTCAGGTAGCAGTAATGGAAAATTCTCAGCGGGTAGAGGAACGATTACAGAGCTGGTGAAGGTGACTGTGTCAGAAGCTCTTGTATCTCAGAGGTGAAAAGAGATCACTAAAGGGAAAAAAAAAAAAAACATTGAGGAGCATGGTACTGCATGGGAGATGCAGAGCTGTATGGCAAGATGTGGCCTCAGACAGCCAAGCATATAAAAGTTACAGGCTCGCATTCATACTCCCTTTCTTTTCCTTATTCTCGTATTAAGGAGTGAAAAACAATCTCAAGAAAAAGAGTGATATAACCTGGTTTGGGGGATTTCTTTCAAGCTGAAACTTTTTTAAAGTCCAAAAAGTGATAAAAATGTTTAGTATTAAAATCAATGTGCATTTTAAAAAAAATCATTCCAACTCCAAAAAGTAAATACAAATCTACAAAAGCTAAAAATGCCACCAAGAGAGGTTAGTCCGAATGGGAATTCAGGTAAAAGCTTCTGTATTATACTGTATTATACAGCATAAAGAGAAAGTGGATTGTACAAAAAAAGTACTGTGAAAGTGTATAGAGAGATAATAAGCTGCTAGACAGGGAAACGGAAATGAACTTAGGTTTAAAAAACCTAGGCACGAAAAGTGTTCTTGAAGCACTTCTTTGCACTAAGGATGATAAATGTGTGGGGAAAGTAAAATCTACCCTTATACCTGCGGTGAAGTAGACACGTGACACTTATCCCAGAATTTCAGACATACACACCATTTTTGCAGTTTAAATAAAGAGATAATTCACTTCAACCAAGGAGAAGGGGGAAGAGAAGTAGTTCAGCTGCTGTCTCAACTGTAAGAAGCTGGCAGCTGAAAAGAGAGGATCTATTTAACAGTTACATCATTGAACAGGAAATTAATCAATCGCGGTTAGACACCTCGCAGCAGTCTGCAAAATGCCTTTGGCCTATCACTTACATAGCCACATCAAGATACTTATTGTCATATATTGACCAACAGTAGGGCTGACATGAAATTGTATTATACTGGGAAATCGAATAATGAAACCTGCATATATGGGCTCAGATCACTGCCTCTTAATATGAATAAAAAAACCACTAACAGAGGTCTAAAACTGAAAGCCTGTCTGCTTTTCTTCAGAGAAGTCTTAAATTAAAAAACAACAACAACAAAAACAAGGACATAATGTCTGATTACTAAAGCAGAGACAAATCTAATTAAACAAAAAAAAAAAAGAGGGTAGTTTGAAGTTCTTTTTTAATATTCCTTTACATTTCACACACAAACTTAATGAGACTACTAATTTTGTGATTCCTTACTGTACAACAAATCTCCACAACTATTAAGAACACCTGTGGTGTTAAAAGACAATACTAAAAGTATTTCTAAGTTTGAACATCTTTTAAAAGGAAGCAGCTTATTCCTTTCAGGAAAGCACACTTAAGTGGAAAAGATACTGAAGTCATGCTGCTACATACTTATACTGTGTTTGCGCATGTGTGCATTCATGTTTTGAAAAAGCTGACATTTTATTATTTAAAGAAGGGCCATCTTTGGAACAAGAACTAAGCGAGCCTGTTTTCTAAACTGTTTAACTTTTCGTGACAAAAAAGGTAGGGTGGTTTGTTTTTTCTTCTGTGTAAATGTGGCTTTTAGCAGACCATGACTCTCTGTAGACTGAAAAGAGGACCAGCTGGTGCCATTGCCTGGTACTTTTTACATTTTCTTTAGGGTGCTGGTTGGGAGGGGGTTTGGAGGAGAGCTATGCCTATAAGACGAGAAACACAAGTTGTGACTGGAAAACGACTCAGAATTGGCTACAGAGGCACTCCACCAGCTGCCATTACAATGTGTATTGTGTACATTTGCACGGTGTAGAATCTAATTCAGTTTTACAGTCAGAAAAGAATAGGAGGCAATCACCAAGCATCCATCACCAAACAGCATGATAAATAAGCTGTTATTTGGATCATGTATTTAACCCAGTCAAGAGATTTGGACTGGAAACAAGTGGATAGCAAAGGCAGGATTGGGAAAAAAAAAAACAAAACAAAACAAAACAAAAAAACTTCCCATGAAATAAAAAAGAAAGACAAAGAAGTATCTTCCCTGCTTCTTTGGGCCATGCACACTGACAGCTATATAGAACTAATATATAATTATGGTTTAAGGGTTTGATCTGAGACTTAAAAGTGCAGTAGAAAGAAGTAAAAGGAAAAAAAGACCAGTTTTGTGAGGGTTCTCCAAAAAGTTTCCAGGATGGCTCTTAATGTTTGGAATGGTGAAACAGTTGCATATTAACTACATTGTGAAAATCACCCTGTGTTTAAGCAAAGATACAAAGGGAGATAAATGTCTAAAGGAAATGAGTCTTTCAAAAGTAACTTCTGCATTTATGGCCAATTTTTAATTATATTTAGCCCTTGACAGATTCAGAGTAAGTGTTTCAAAACAATCTATAAAACTATCTCCTAAAGGATATAAGATGCTTAGGGATTTTTCTTTTTGCTTTGTAGTATATCTTCAATTGCAGACATTTAAACCAAGCTTTGCTAATTTAGTCTTACATCTGCATGTAAGAGCCAAGCAGACTTTTAAAATGGCTAGACACTGTGCTCCTCTAATGTACCTCTATGGAATTATCACATAATCCATTTGCTGTCATGGCATAACAGTGCCTTTTATGGTCTTACACTTGTTAACCTACCTGAGGGTTCAGTCCTGAATTCAATTAAATCAAAAATCACTATATGTGATTTTTTGACATAAGATTTACGCATACTCTTAGCATGTCACAACTTTTAAGCAAGAAACATTATTCTCTCTTACTGTTACTTAAGCTAGCACACATTTTGTGTGTGCTATGAGCTAGGAAAAAAGCACATGATTAGCTCCAACTCATCTGTTGCATAATATTGTTAGAGCCCTGAGGTGCTAACAGGACCAGCCTCACCTGGGATGCCTGCTCATTCCTCCTCTGCCCATGGGCTCAGGAGCCCTATTTATACTCAGCCTATGATGCAGGAATATTGGTCTCTAGTCCTCCTGGATGGTCCCTGGGCTTATGCTGCAGGTATCTTCTCTCCTGTGTGTGTCTCAGATAGATGCTCCAGCTAGTCTCTGGTTCCATCTCCTTTCCTTCCTGCCTGGACCTCATGAAAAGACCTCGTTCCATCCCTTACTGTGTCAGGGGCTGCTGATAGACCCTGTCACCACAAGCCCAGCAGGCTCTGGACTCCTTCCCCACGTGGAGCTGCTCTGTCCTTGCTGTGGCCCAAGAGGGAACTTAGTTGAGGTAACCAAATATCCAAATTGGTTTTGGAGCAAACATGAGCATCCTAAACTGTTTCAGAACTTTTCCAATAACTTTTTCAGTTATTTTTTTTGTGTGGATATAAGGACTGAGAAGGCTGGGAGGAGAGTGGGTGGTAGAACGGGAGGTGCATTAAACTGTTTCTAAAGCATATGGCTTTGCTGGCAACTATCTGTTCTGACTGTATGTTTGCAAATACTGTCATTTTTAGTTCAGTAGCCAAAAGAAATCCCAAGCCTTTTTGAAGGGTAGAGGGAAGCTTCATGACTCAAACTGATCTCTTCAACTTGAGCTGTTTTGTTTTTAAATAGAGTAACTGAAAATTGAAAGGACCACTCTGAAAGAAAAAAAAAATTAAGTTGTCAAAATATAAATAATCTTGGGTTTGCATTCATATATTTTTGAGCTGAAGTAGTTCTCCAATCTGAGTTTAACAATTATTTTATTTTTGATGAAGCTGCACTCTTCAACACACTTGCAATACTTATTGTCACTTTTTATTGTCTCCCTGATATTCTGCTGGGTGTGGTTAGAATGCATTCTTTCCACTTTTAAAAGAATCCACAAAATAGCAAGAGATATTTCTCCATTACCTTCTGAATAGATGCTTTCTGCCTTGTGTTTTTTCTATAAGCCATTGTAGGAAGATCATGCTGATGACAAACTTGGCTCTGAGGTTTACAGCAGAGGTTCTATATCATAATCTGCATTTCAAATAAAGTTCTACAGGTTCAAAATCTCAGGGTTTTAATTTCAGGAATCTATTTGTAGCTACCCTATTGCAGCATCTGAACCACTTTATTTAAAGGCTCTGTATAAGGCTAAGATAATTAATTAAATTCTAGTAAGAAAAAGGAGGTATTGAGGTAGTGAGGTTGCTAATCCACCTCCTCATACCACTTCTGTCCCAAATCCTAATACTTTCCCTTTATTTCAGGGCTTAAACACCCTAGCATTTCCTATCCTACCTGTTCCCTGTTACACCCAGAAAGGAGCCCTTCCTGTTCAGCTGCCCTCTTTCTCATCCTCATTCCAGTACCTTCCCACACAAATTTTCCCATCTCAGACTTCCTTCTCACCAGCTCACTTGCAAGCGCTTAAGGCTCCCCTCACTCTTCAGCACTTCCTTCCCATATTTTTGTCCTGAATTTCCTCCCACTCTAGTCACATCCTTTCTCAGCTTACAGTTTCCACTACTGCTATGGTTATTTGCTTCCTCCTGTTCTTGCTGGCGGCGCGTAGCCTTTCACTAGCAATGCTCTCAGGGTGGGCACTTCTTCCCAGGAAACCAGGAGAAACAGGCTTCCTAGGGAGCTAGATTGTCCTTTTTCCTTGGCACTCAGAAAGCATTGCCCTTTTTCTGCTCTCCCTGGTTTTCAGATATCCAGGCATATTTGATACCCATGCGAAACTCAGGACAGGATTCTGAGGGCAGTAATGGGCAAAATGTCAGTCAGAAGTGGATCTCTGAAAGCTTTAAAGCCAATGAAACTTCACATTCTTTATTGTATAATATTTGCAAATGAGTTGGGCTTTGTGTTTTAGCAATAAGCTGGAAACAAGATAAATCTTCAGACTGTTAATGATAAGTTACCCTGAATTAAAACCACAGTGCTTTCTTTAGCCAGTTTGCTATTCTAAACAATATTGCTGCTGTCAAACATGTTCAATAGAATAGATTTATTAAATAAAAAATTAAGCTTTGTGGAATGTGGAAACTTTTATAGAAAATACTCTGAAGTATTTCTCAACCTAGTTCTTGCTGTTGGACATTAGTGAAGTGACAGACGGGATGGGGCTATCTCAGCCTTGCTGGCTGCTACTTGTTCTAGACCCTGGCTGTTGCAAAACGGTACATGCTTTGCAAAAATCTGTGCATCTGCTCTGTGGAGGGTAGGGATAACACTGGAAAAATGCCTTATTTCCACAAATTTCTGCGATGGCATCGCGCATTCTGAAACCACTTGGGGAATTTTAAAGTTGTCTTAGATGACGCTATATTTCTAGGCTTTCAGGTGTCCGGCACACGATGTCCTTCTCCCCTTCGCTTCCCCCCAGTCCCCCAAATATAGGCAGAGCTGGAGGTGCCGGTGTCGCCCGGCGGCGACAGCACGGGTGCCAGGGCGCCACCTGCTGGTCCTGCGCCCGCACAGCCCCGGGAGTGCCGCCGCCAGCGCCCGCGGGGTTTGGATCTGCCGGTCTGGGGAACGGCAACTTCAGGCTTAGGAGTTCATGGGTATCGGTCCCAGAGCTTATTTCAAGCAGCTGGAGAGTAAAGGGAGCGGTATGTAGCACAAATTAGGCGGTAAATTGTTTTTAAACACCTTTTTACTAATAGGGGTGCCTGAATTTGTGCGTTTGGGGGTGACAGCCTCTCTGCTACTTGGTATCACAAGATTACCCTAATTACGCCATGGATGAAAAAGTAGTCAAACTGAAATAAGGTGTTTGGTCAGGGAAGTGAAATGTATGCATACATATGTTTTAAAGGCAAATGTTAAACCCCCAGAAAGAGTAATAAGCCTCTGCCAAAAATTGAAGCAAAGGAAAAAATACCGAGTTGGAAAGTCATTCTTAAAGTACACTCATTAAGAATTAGAAACAACATAAAAGCAGAATGATCTTTTTCTGAGAAATACTGTATTCAAGTATTTTGGAAGTCTGCTATTTTAAAATTTCTCCAGACTCAAATTATAAAAAAAGAAATGTCTGAAATCACTAAAGCATTCCACTTCAGGAACTTGCAGGCTGAAAAATGTGTTAAATATAAAAGTACTAATCACTTTAAGTGCAAGGTAAAAATTGAATAGTAAAAAGTGTAAAACATTAAACTTCAAAGTGTATGTTTTGTCTCCAATTTCAAATGTTTACATCTCCTTTGGTTTGTTATATATTAGTTTACTTACAGAATTGATTGGAAACACCTGTTTATGCACTACAATGCTTAAATGCTAATTGTAAGCAAAATGTACAGAGATATGTGATTTTAAGTATACTCAACATCCATCAGGCTGTGCTGCAAACTTTATCAATTTATCTGTATGGAAGTCACTAGTACATTTGAAATACCACAGATGCTAAGAGGGCTGATTGAGTAACGTCCAATTCACTTTAATAGTGAACTTTTGTAGCCCCTTTCAGCTGGGTATGGAGCTGATTTGATAGTGTTTCATTGATACTTTATTTAACTGCGGACACTACTGACCAATAGCGTATTCCCTTTATGGATTGGGAAGTTTTCTGGGTAGCAACTTGTTTGTTACCATTTTCTAATGATAGATAAATCACTAGCCAAAGAGAAGAATGCATCATAGACTTATGCTATTTTTCTATATTGAGGGGTAGTATGCTACGTAAATATTTACATTAGGTGTTTGGAGGACAGTCTCTTATACTCCTAAGGGAGTAGTCTTAATCTCTTAAATTTGCATGCTTGTGTGACCTTCCCAGCCCTTCACCACTGACTCTTGCTGTTTGGATGGGGAAAGCTCCAATTCCTGTTTAAATGAATGCAAATATCAGGCCTTGTGTTCTAAGGACAAGTCCCATATAGTCCTTTTGTTCTAAGTGTGTTCTTTGGATTTGATTCATTGACAGAGATTGTATCCCAGAACTTGACTCAGCACAAATGGAAGCAGCCCCATCTCTCTCAACCACTGTAGGCTCAAAGAACACAGCCTGAAGAACACATAGAGGGTGGCACACGGCTACTTTTCCTCTGCCTACTTGTTGGTGACTAAGAGTCACCAAACAAACTCAGTCACCTTATAGTGGAGAAATACATTTCTCTATCCTCAGTCATAATCTCTAATTTTTTCACCAACTTGTAACAATAAAGCATCACTTTGAATGCTGTTGAGGTTCCCTAAATGAGGTCATTTAACACTCAATACTACTAGCCAGTATTCGTACTTATGCAAAGTAGCACTACACAGGAATTGCTGTGAAACAAGCCAAAGAACAATTTCAATTGGGAATCTCTTTAATAACATGTAAAAGCAAATCTTTTTGGAGATTTTAATGTATTATTGAGAAGTAGGTAGTGAGAAACTGGGAAGGGTAATTGGAAATGCATTTTCATTAAATCTTGTTACTGCATTTTTTGTGAGGGTGTATTGACACTTATTTTGTAGCTGTAGTGGGCCATACCCTCACAGCTTTTACAAATGTTTATCTGTGGAGCTTGGGTGGTATCAAATTGAGATTTATGGTAAACTGGGAACCTGTAACTCCCAGGAAAATGCTAATTCAGTGATAAACTGAATGCTAACTGAGCATATGGAGGCACAATCTTGTACAGAAAAGTGCAGGTGTGCTGAGGTGCAGAAAATGCTTCCTGGTGGAGAGTTACTAGCCAAAAGAGCTGAACTGAATCTGAATAATTGCCAATTATTTCTCTCTTTCAACAATTACAATGTAGATCATGTCTGAATGTTGAAGGGAAGACCAATAACATTCTGTAGTTTGGAGAGTTCTTGCCTGTCCGGTGGATGGGCTGGCAATGATTTGATGAGCTTTTCACACATAAAGACATTGTAAGTACATGGGCATAAATATGAGACACCTCACCCAAATGTCTATTCTTTGAGCTGCCATCCAGTCACCACCCAAAAGGTGAAATTCCTTGTCTGTGTAATTGTCTGAGTTTTGCCACCAAATTTCACCATGTGTCTAATGTTCTGGTTCTGAACTATACCTCTTGTATGACTGACTTAAACGACCTGCCGTTTGGTTTACTGTGCCATTCACAAATGCAACTTCCCCCCTTCTATAAAAAAAAAAATAAATTTCATTGCAATTAGCATTTGCAGGAGCTGGAACATAATCAAGTTCCCATAGGTGTGATAGCTGATGAAAGCTAAGCGTAAAGATCCTACAGGGTATGCCTGAGCTAGCTGCATAGAGAGTAAATGTTAACAAAAGTTAAATAGTATTGAATGCACTGAGAAATGAGACCGGCACAAAACCAGATCTTTAAGAACACACTGAGGATGAACATTATTTGAGAATATTTTTAGACTTAAAACCTGTGGTGGTAGTTCAGTAACAGGTTTTCTATACTTTCTGTGTGGTAAGGCATAGGCAATGAACACTAATAGAGAGTAATCTGACAGGCACAAACCAGCTTCAGTCCGAAACCATAAATATAGCAGGATACAAAAGTACTGTCTGTTCTGGACTACTTTCTCCCATGTATTCTGAGCATTTTGTAGAGCAAGTTTCCAGTGTGTTTCCCCCAGTAATATAGAGATTCAACAGAAAAAGAGTAATTGAAATTG
>VXBJ01002026.1:503856-557639 GCA_013400055.1 Nycticryphes semicollaris | reverse complement strand
AAAAAAAAAAAAAATTAATCAAAGAACCATTTATCTTAACAAATGTTAGAAAAATCACCCACTGGTACCAAACCCTTTGAGAAACACCTAGAAAAAAAGGCCATTAGGACTTTACTCAGTCATCAAAATTGGATATTTTTATGACAGTGATACCATTGAAGTAATGGCAAAAGCTAAGCAGGGTTACATTAAAATGTGCTTGTGAGTAAAAAGGTTTCTGGCTTCATGCCTGACTGTCTCTTTAGGTTGTTTGCCTAATTCTCTCAGACTTTTTAAAGAAAACCATTTCAATATATTTTTTTTCTTACTCCATGACTTACAGAGCAACCCCTCAGTGTAAGAACATTAAGAAATCCAGGACCTCAGGATCCATGATTTTAGGAAAACTTACAAGTCAAGGATGCATGTTCAGATTTAATTAATTAAGAATGTGTTTTGTCTTGGGGCAAATGGTTGAAAGCTACAGTAGTCCTCTGACTTATTTCCTGAATTGAATAAGAACAAAGCCATAAACATCAAAATTCTGTGTGAAACAACATACTTTTTTCTATGTGAGTTCTACAACTCATGCATGAGTTTACACTACATGCTAATGAGCAAAAGACCTCTAACTGGAGTATTCTACTTGACTGAACCTTTAGTTGTTGATATAAGTATTGTATTTCTTAAGTGTTAGTATTCCTTTATTTGTATATTGTCTGTTCCTTTTTTTTTTTTCCTTTAGGCTTTTTCATTTTGTTTGTAAGCTACAACCAGAAGAGAGAAGCACGATTGCAGGAGCAGAAAGATAGGATACTTCAGGAGAGGTTCAGTCAGATGTTTACATGCTCAGTATTGTATGTCTAAATGTACGTCTTCTTAATCCAAACCCGATGAAAAGGTTGTACTCCACATGCAGCCACTGTGTTTCTTGGTCTGGCCAGTTTAAAAATCAGGGCAATAAGGTGTCTGGCTCTAGGCACTATCCTGAAACAAGTATTCTCAAGGTCTTTAATCTGTAACAGTTGCATTTCTTGTGGGACCAATGGCACGTCCTCTGACAAATTTTTGTACTTGGGAGTTAATACTCTAATTATTTTCCTACAAGTTTTTGAGTTGTTATTCTAGTCTTTGTTGGGACTCCATAAACAATGTCCAGGACCAGTAGGGGTAAACTGCTGTCCTTTCTCCCAGGCAACTCCTTTCAGATGTTCCAAAACGGCAGTGGAACGAGAGGTGTAATTGAGGGCACATTATTGTTCTGTTTCTGGCCTGCCTACATTTAGGTTACTCTCTTTCAACTGGTCTTCCCTCAGAAAGCTCATTAGAAGTGCTGTTGTTAGTCATTAGGCTTGTAATGCAACATCTGAGATTAATCCTTGGCACATATGGTACATGAAAACATTCACACATTTTGAGTGTATGTGCATTCCTTTTTAAAGTATTTTAAAAGCTGTCACTATAAACATTTTGTGACAAAGAAAAATATGAAAACTCACTATATTGAATGTGTCTGGCTTGTTCCTTGATACACGTCAAAACCAGCAACGGGACTTGCGTATGAAAGTTTGTTAATTTGTGTTTTGGGGGTTTTTTTGTCTTTTCATAAAAAAAAGCAAATAAACAAAGACTTCTTTTTCTGTGAAAGTTTTTCTTCCATAGAAGTTTTTACGTTTTTGGAAGAAAGTAATTTTTTCCTCCTATAGGCAGGGTATTGGCACCGGTTTGATCTGTTGTAAAAGCAAATAAACAGAGGATTACTTGTTCCTAAAGAGAGATTTCTCTGCCCCTCCAGATATTTCAAAATTAGCAACATCTTTCCTGCTCATGTGCCAGATCTCTGGGCAGCACTTGCAGCTGCCCTGGAGATGGCACTTCCCAGTGCTTAACACTGCTTTACTTACAGTATCCTATGGATAATAGCATCTGGCCTTGGTCCCTAATCCTTTTTCTCCCGTTTGGTGGCTTTTTGTGGTTTTGGGGTTTTTTGTCTTTGTTTTAGTTTTAACAGAATTGGGCATCTTAAAGTGTGGCATGTTGTTTTTCACATCACTGGAGATAATGTTTGTTGAGGTAGCCTGCAGTTACACGTGATATCTCAAGCATCATTTCAAAATATTAGCCATCGTGTTGATGGGGTTGACCCAGAGCCCTTACAGTCACCAGTGGCCTCATCCTGCCACTTCCCCTGGGAAGAGCATGCCTGTCATGGTGACAAGGCTGCAGCCTGGGGACACTGCCAGGCCACAGGGCTGCTTTTGGTTGTGCTGCAAGTCCCAGCAATGGCCCACACCATAGTCCTCAGCTATGAGGTGGGTAGGCGGGTGGGTCCTGCCCTGTGCTGGGCTACGTAGCCCTGGACGCTGCCCCTAGTACTGCAGAATACTGTCAGCCACCACCACATCTGGACAAGTACCTTGTGTAGATACCCTTATTGCTAATGGCTGATGACCTACCATCATTATCTGTGAACCAATTATAACCATAATTTTACTAAAAACCTCACAAACAGCAATTTCAGTAATTCATGCATGCATAGAGGCATGAGTAGATGCCATTTCTGTTGTACTAACAAGTTCTATTAGCTCTGTTATGTGTTTGAGAGCACACAGTGGGATCCCAAAAGTACTGAGCATTCACAATTTACTGTCCCCATTTTAAATTCTTCATGTCGGTGTCAGTGATTATTAGTGGCCTCATTCTGCAGCAGTGGAGCGATGCCAGAACTGAACAATTCCTGTACATTAAAAGTGGATTTACTAGTGTGATAAGAAAAACTTTGCCATTACACCATGATTTGCATTTTGTTTCAAAAGCCACTTGGAGAGAACATGTCCAGAGTCTTTGCTCTTTAAATAAGTGTGAGTCTGGGGTGCATGTTGAAGACTTCATTCAGGTTGTGAATCTGGCCTGAGTTTTATGCTGTGTATACAGGAATTATAGAAAAGATAACAAAGGGTAGGAAGATTATCTTTCAGGCGTCCAGGAGTCAAGCTTTGTATCTTGTAGGCATAAAAGTGTCAAGGACTGGTCAAAGACATGATGCATTTGTCTACCAGTGCTCCACATTTCAAAACTCAGAAGTTGACTGCAAAATTTCACCTGAAGTTTTTCCACTATTTTCACCAAATATCTTATCAGATGTTCTCAGTAGCCATGAGTCATCATTGGGAAACTGTTCTTAGTTCTAATTGGCCAGTGGTAAAAAAAGGATGTGTATTTATGGGGAGATAGAGATGTTAAATAGGCCCCAAGAAAGCAGTTGCAGTCCACAAAGGTAAGTGGATGCTAATGTTTCCTTTAACTTCTCCAACACCTTTTGGGATTCTGTCAAGGAAACAACAAGTTAAAAAAAAAACAACACGGGAATATCAGTATAGAAAATCAAAAGACTTGCCTAAATTTAAAAATGGAGAAAGTTCCAGACTCCTTAGATCTCATTATGGATTTAATTATATTTGATTTTACTTGAAAGTCATTTGAATTCTACGGTGACTCGTGGTACATAAAACTCCATGTAAATATTTTTGATGTTTCCAACTCCAGATGAATTTAGATTAAGTGTTTTGTTTCAGGTCTTTTAAACAATGGGAAAGAAAAGGCATTGCAAATTTTTTAATCCCAATTTAAGAATTCAACTTAAAAATCATATCACATTATTTGGGTTTATAATTTCTAATGTACCTTCAAAATGCTGTATTTACTGTACAACTAAATCTTTCTTTTTATTCAAGTGGGACATTTTTGCAAGATAGATTGTCAAATTCACTACTCACAGTGAAAGAAAAATTGAGCTTCTGGCTCTGGCTGCTAAGCAGAGAGCTGTAGGGGTTAACTCTGTTGATGGTAATGAGACTGAGCAGGCAGCAGATGCTCACGTGCCTTTACAATCAAAATCTACCAAAAAAATTCCTCTCTCAGAAAATTTGAGGAATGTCTGGCACCCTGGAGATAGTGACAGACTCTGTATTAGCCATATGCCACCTGCTAGACCCATTGTTAAACAAACTACAGGATTTTACAGCACTATTCAAAGTTGCTTACTCACAGTGAGACTTTGTCCCATTTCAATTTTAACACTTTCCCTTATGACAACTTTTTAAACCACCAGTCATGGTAAGCTGTAAAAATAATTAAACTATTACAAAAATGTTAAAGAAATTAATTGAAAAATATTTTATAAGATACACTGTTTACAACCATCCAAGTACAGGAACATAGTGTTTGCTACGCTGTTATTTTTCCCGTAAAAGCTCTAATATTATACACCTACTCTTTCCCATTTACAATTTCAACATCTGTTTCTTTACAGGTTTTGCAAGGGTCTGTTGCTGTTTTCATGCATTAGCATATTTGATGTGATTCTGAGGCAAAAATCTATTCTATAAAATATGCAAAGTTCTTCATTTACAAAACGTGTAAAAGAATTATACTTAACTGTAAAGAGGAACACTTTTGAGAGCTGCAGAATTTATTCTGTGTACTTGTGATACTTTGCATGATAAAAAATAGATTTTTTTTTTTTAAAAAAAGCATATTTTTCATCTAGTCTGCAATTTTGAAATAAACTGAGAAAAAAGAAAGCTCAGAAATAACTGATACTTTCTGAAAAGAGGTATCTTTAGTTATGAGCTTGGAAACTCACATCTTGGAGACTGTCATAGGAAACTTGGGCAAAAATGCTCTTGAAACAATTGGTACATATTCCTGGGCGTAAGTGTGAGTGTTTGTTTTGATAATACTACAGGAAAAATACTAGGTAAGAAAACAAATATCATAGAGAAGAAAATAATATCTCCACATATAACACTGTTAATTCCTGTGACATGATTGAAGAAACCCTTTGGTTTCTATTGGGCAAGTGTAATAATCAAATACGCATGCTAGTCACCATTTGGGTGAGTATTTAGAGAGATATGATATGGAGAATGAAAAAGTTAGTATCGAACTTAACAGGTCACAATAAAGAAGCTCATGTGATCCATGGCTTCAAATCATTCAACAGCCCAATTAGATTCAGAGGTAGAAAAAATTTGAATTGAGCACTGTGAAGAAATGATCCATTGGGGAAAAAAAAAAAAACAAAAAGAAAAAAGAGAAATTGTCATAATTCAGAATCACCAAGGGAGTCTGAGACACTGAAAATTTGGCTTTGCTGTCAGATGGCTGAAAGTTCCTAATAGCCTGACATGTTGAATATTCCTGTCACTCAGAAGCCGAATGCATCCTTATGTCTTTGGTTTGCCTTTATTTTACTCTCTTGTAATGTTAAGATTTGTGAATCACAAGGAAAGAAACCCAAACAAACAACAAAAAAACCCCAATTGACTCGCACTCAAAACTCACAATTTCTCTCATTTAAGTATGGGAAGGTAGGTATGGTTTAGTGTAATGGGCAGTTTAGCATTAGTGGGGAATTCCTAAAGTCTTTTGAAGTCTATATTAAATGTAAAGCTTCAGCTAGGTCTAAGCTTCTTTTTAACTAAAAGAATAAACAAAATGTTTTGCCATGCAACCACTGTAATTCTCTCCTCAAAGAGTCATAAAGCTCACGTGTAGCACTTGGTAAATACAGACATTTAATTTCTCCTCATTTCCCTTACTTATTTTGTTGCTTTAATCTCCCTTGCTATAGCTGAGATGCTGAAGTTTATTGGAATGTATTTTGTAAGATTTTTGCCCTGGAGTAACTCCTTCAGATTCAGGCTCATTCATTTCAGTAAGAAAAGATTGAGGGTTGCATATTTTAGAGTCTTACCTCCAGCATGAAATACAACCAGTTCGTTTTATAGATGGGTTCCAGTCTCAGGAATTTTTTTAGGGATGAGCAGAGAGGAAATTGGAATAAATGAAAATTGAAGAAATACAAGTACCTATTTATCTCTGGATTCATTCTCATTTTTAATACTCTGTCAACTTACTACACTAACATTTTAAGAAGCTCCTACTTTGGTAAGATGTTTTGGTGGTTTTTTTTTCCCCTGTGTATAGGTTTTTTTGCATGTGTGTGTGAATAAAAATCTTGCAATTCTTCTCTTAGAGAAATTTATTTTGAAAAATGCAAAAGCAGAGAAATAATTATTCTTAGTACTGACTCTGTTTCTGAAACATACAATCATGACTTTTATCAACTCCATCTCCAGTTGCAGGGTTCATCAAACTAACAAGAAAGACTGGCTCACTGTAAATATACCACAGAGCTTACACCCAGGAAGCACATTTTTGTCAGAAATGTTGTCAGAGGGACTTTATTGTGAGGGTGGGGAGGCACTGGAACAGGTTGCCCAGGGAATCTGTGGATGCTTTATCCCTGGAAGTGTTGAAGGCCAGGCTGGATGGGGCTTTGAGCAACCTGCTTTAGTGGGAGGTGTCCCTGCCTGTGGCAGGGGTGTTGGAACTCTATGATCTTTAAGGTCCCTTCCAACTCTAACCGTTCTATGATTCTATGAAATATGTGTGGATATTTTTTGGACATATTTAAGCTGGCAATTAAAAGATACTATAATAACATTCTTAACCATTAATACAACCGAGTACTATGCAGTCTTTCAGTAGAGTAGTTAGGGTAAAAACTCCACTTATTAGTTTTAAGATAAAGTTGATGTGTTTTTGAAAAGGCTTACACAGTGCATTACCTAAGATGATAAGGTACTGTTCATTAAGAGACAGAAAACTCTTGCTAAGTCTGTATTTCTAAATACAGTTGTATTTCTTTGAACTCATTCTGTGATTATGCTAAATAGTGACTACAAAGAATGCAGTTTGCATTTCATTTTTGAGGTAGCTGCTGCTCCAGAAGCTTATTATATTCACTTCAGAACATGCAAAGTGATAACACGTAGCACAGAACTGCAAATCCTATGCATGCATTATTTGGAAAGCAGTGAGTGCTTCTATCATTAAAAAAATCTTGAGAGACCCGTTTTCTAAGGTTTGCTCAGCTGCAAGACAGCCAGACAGGTGCTGACACCAGCTCTCTAATTTCACTCTAATGGAGATGTTCCACTCCGCAAAGCATCATTATTGCTTCCATTATATCTCTTCACCTTATACCTACTGTGCAAAATGACTGATTCAGGAAAATTGAACTGTTTCGCGAACAGGAAAATTTTTCACTTGTTATCTTCACATCTGGTCATTCACTATAATACCTACACTAAAGAATGTATAGCTATGATTGCAACTTATCTTCAGGATTCAGTAGTGATCTGGGTTGATATTTTATTCTGAATGTTCGTTCCACTACAGAGAAACCATTTGTGACCTCATTTCAAGAAAGCTGATATTCAGCACATCAGTTCTTGTCTTGGGGACGGCAACAAGCCAGCCCAGTTCCTCCAAATCCTTGGTTAGCAGAGTAGCCTTGTAAATTATTTTCCTCCCGTTTTCTGTTCTATATTTTCTCTCACATTCACAAGATCCTCCTGCACTGTTGTTGTTCTTATGCATTCTCTCTGTTTCCCAAATACAGTGTTTAGACCTTCCTTAGGAGATCCACATGGGACTAAATAAGATAAATGTAATAAAGTGGGAAAAATAACACAAGAAATTATTTTCATACCCAAGATATTTGTTATATGTAATATTTTAAATAGAAGTGCCAAGCATTTTTTAAATTAGATTTTATAATATCTGGATGTTGAATATTCATTTGCCTATGACGAATATATTCACCTTACTTCTGGAGTGTGTGAACTGTCATAAAACATTAAATATTGAATGTTACATTTCCTTATAGTATTCTACAAGATTTCATATAATAAGTAAAAGCACAGACATGATTATTAAAATGTCTCAACTGTTTGGTATGATTTCAGTAATTTCTCTTTGATTTATATCTTTTTATATTAATATGCTGTCATTCCCAGTTATGCACTCCTTCAGAAGATGACAATGAAGTTAATATAAATATGTTTTTCTTTCAGTTGAAACTGACAATATAAAAACTGTTTAAAACAATTGTGTTTTTTTCACTTTTTCTTCCATTTGCAATTATGACAGTGATAGATATTTTTTTTTAGGCAAAGGTATTGTGAGGGGACATTTATCACAGCTTTAAGAAAAGCTCTGAGTTAAATAATAAAACTCTATTACGTTTGAAACATCTCTTCAGATGTCTACTAATTCCCTTTTTTCTTTTCTCTGCCTTTCAAAGTTTTACCGAGAGTAATGAATTGATAATATTGCCTCAGATTTTTAACAAGGTACAATTGATAGAGGCTGGTCCCCATTTGTCATGTCAGCTTTTCTTGTTTGCATTTTGAATTGCAGGATCAGAGGATCAGTAACTGAAAAGTGCTATAAAAATAATAATCATAGCACAATTATATATATATATTTAATCAGGCAACATTTTAACTGATATGGGGACTCTACTATCTTACAGCTCTGTCTATATTTCTGCCTTGTAAAAGGATTCCAGTTCAGCTGAATAAAAAGCATGTTTATATATTTTATTTCTTTTGAAATAAGATTAATTAATTATTTTAATTCTAGTTACAGTCTGTACAATAGCCCTTAACAGCTTAAAAATGTAAGGTTTAAGAATGGGCAGTTGAGTCTAGTTATTCAATGCGTTTGTTGCGGCTGTCATAACACATCTGATGAGCGACAGATACATCACACAAGTTCTCTGGTTTTCGTGCTTGTTTGCAGACTGCCTGTGTAGGAAGTGGGAAAACAGTGAGACAGAGAATGCTTGTTATTAGATTCTAAAGGGAATAGTGAAAAAAAAAAAAAAAAAAAAAGTGTCAAATTCTTCTCTACTTCACAGAAACCTGTAGAATGTTACCCGAGAAGACATAAAGAGTGATTGCATGTGTCTACAGATGAGTAGGGGAGAGAGATGACAGCACTGAAATTGGAATTAGATGTTCCAACACACCTAAGCCGATGTCGTGAAATTATAGAAATAGTTTTTAATTTTATGTTAAAACAGTAATACTTTTGTACAAAACTACAAAGGTGTTTCTGTATCCTCAAGGCATTCCCAGCTGCCACTACTTCCTACCAACAGCAGAGTTCTTAAAACTTTTCCAGGAAACAGGGTTATCTTTCCTAAAGGAAAGTAGCAGGCAAATTACATCAATGGATGGCTACCCAGGCTCTTGATATGTTTTGGAATATTATGTAGTGGAATCATAAATCAGAGTTGTTACAAAATGAGGATTGATGTTTAGAGGACATGATTTCAGATCACAGGAAGCCTGGATTAAAATTATTTTGTCAGATATCTAAATCAGGTGTCAGGTGACAATCATGACAAAAGTATCCCCCAAAACCAAGAAGGAATACTTCATTAGCATTTCTGCTTTGTTCATATTTGTACCTTAATGAATATCTGAATGCCTTTGTTTTAGAGTGATTTAACAGCCGTATTCTTGCTAAATAATGCATACAACATATTTATTGAGCAATCATGAAATTATTTAAAAGTATGCAGTAATGAATAACTGTCTTGTTATGTTTCCAGTAATACATTTCATAGGAATTTGTGTCTTCTAGTAAACACTCAGGAAAAGCTTAGAATTTTGACATCCAAGGTAAAAATAACACAGTATGTTATTAACACTACTTATAGCCGATGAACTATTCATGAATTTGAAGATAGAAAACAACTAGGGAGGAGTTGTAATACTTTTTTCTTTATATTGAGAAATAAACACTTCTGTGGAGAAAACTCTAACCCAATAAGGACATGATCCATAAAACCAAGGAAGGTTATTTTTCTTTTTAGTGTTACTGTAACAATTACCTACTGTTCCTCTCCTCAAGATCCTTATTTGTGTGCCTGGGCAAATACATACTTTGTGTGGTTCATAGCTATGCAAATATTGACTTGTTAGTCAGTTCAAGCATGCACAAATGAAATGTAAGAACACTTTAGAAGATGGGTTTTTTTATTTGTCTGCCAAATTACAGTTTTTACATTTAAAGGGTATGCATTCTACTTTCCTGCAAGTTAGCCTTGTAAAAGGGCAGATTCTCCCAGTTATTGAGTTGTGCTGTCTTCGTTTTCTTTTTTTTTTTTTTAACTTTTCATTTCTGAAGGCCAAGGATGAAATGCACAGTCTTTTCAGATCACTTTGATTACAGCTTATCAGTGAGACCTGAGAAGGCTGAGTGGCTTTAAAGAGGCCTCTTTAGCTGGTACCTGCCCTTTTTACTTACCCTGAGTGTGAAAGACCAGCCAGTAATTTTATCCAGGACAGCCTAAGAAAGAACATCAGAAAATAATGCTCTCTAACATCAGGTTGTAATACCTATTCTGATTTTCTTCAATTTTTGTATGTTTTAATAATCAATCCTATTTTTACTATTTTTCTTGCTGGTGGAGTGTTGAAACTGTAAATGCCGTTTTAAAGGAAGCATCGTAGGTAATCACACTTTTAGCTAAGGGTGGTGTTTTCTTCCTTTTCTGTGGTAGAGTTTTCTATTTAAGTAAAAAGTTTTGTAATAGCTTTTCTTACAGAGCTATGATTTGATCGCACAGCTTGGTGTTTGATCAACATATATAATTTATCAGTTCTACTTTTCAAAATGGCTTGTGTGCAGTAATTTGATGACACTGTTCTGTTACCTTACCAGTTATAAGGTTTATCTTCTTGGTGCACTTTGCTGATTTAGCTCTGTCTTTTAAGGCTTACTTTTAATTTTTTACAGACTGATTTCTTTATTTAAGCTTTTGAATTTGTTTAAATATTTAAAAATGAACTAGAATATTCCAATAGTTAAATATTCAAATGTTTCTCTGAAAATATCACCTATGACCTGATTAAGAGGCTAGTCTGAAGTATTTGGCTGGTGTTATTTTACATAATTTGTTAATTGAGGTGTATATATTTAAGCTGAAGACTTTGACATTTCTATAGCCAACTATGTAGGAAAACAATTTATGACCTGGTTGTTCTGAACCATCATTTCATCCTGTGTGCTTGGGAATGACTTTTAGATTTGCCCTGTAAATATCCAGGAGAATAAGGTGAGGCTGATCTATTTATAGATCCCTGAATCTTGCCTGTCTCCGAGATGGGCATAATTTTTGCCCTTTTCCCATCCTAGGAGTCCCCATCACTATGACCTTTCAAAAATGATGGAGAAAATAATGACAATAGCATTGGCCAGCTCTCTTTACACATTCAGATGCATCCCATTGGTCCCAGGAGCTCATGTATTTTACACTACCTCAAATATTACCTGATACAACATCCCTAGTACACAATTATTGTGCTCAACTGGGCTGGACTTTTATAAGGCTCTAAACAGGTGAGAGTACCTTACTAGCCCTTCAGTTTTCAGAATTGGTGCGTGGTAATTTTGCATTAGATATATTTAGAATGATGTTATATTATGCTGTCATCTCTATCAGTGAATGTTGGCGTGTAATGTGGTAGTCTGGTATTACCAATATAGGGGATGTCATGATTGCTTCCTGCCTCTTTTACTGTGTGATGAATTCAGTGAAAATGTGAGGCATTACAGATGTACAGGCTATGCTGTGGAAATTGATTTTCAATTCTTTGGTTTTTTCATCATTATTTGTTAAAACTGCTACTACTCCATTCCAGAAAAACCCCTTGTTCTCTAGGAATATTTTGAGATACAAACATTCATTCACTTCACATATTGAATACATAATTATATGCAGATACAGAGCATTTTTAGGATTAATGCTCTCAGTTTTCTTTCTTTGTTTTATTTTGAGACAAGTGTTCTAATTTAGCCTTTTCTCAGCAGTTACACAGTTATGACCATGTGACCATATGCCCTATCTACAATAGGCACATTTTTGAATATGGTAATGAGGTAAACTTGGGGAAAGCTGTTTTTACGAAAAGTGCAATTGAAAAAGGACTGAACCTTGTACGCAGAAGACTAGAAGTAACTGAGTTGTAGAACTAACTGACTAGTGGCACAGAATGTCCATGCCAAGCCATGTGCAGGAAGGTGGACTGTGGGGAGACTAATTTGATATAAGCGTGGTTCTTAGCTACTTGGATTGCTTTTTAATTCCTAGGCTTTTTTAGAAGTTTAAATGTTTTTCATTTTGCTGTTCTGGAAAGCCTTAGGTACCACCACAAAATTCTATCTATTATTATGACATCTGAAGTCTAAAACTTTCTTAGGGATTATACAAGAATGTTTGCAGTGTAACTGCATAAACTACAGGAAATTCCTAGTTGGAAGGTCTAATAAGTATTAAATATACCACAAATTTGATTTACGTTTGTGCACATAGCTGTTATGATTACAGAAGCTAGAGAGTTGAAGAATGTAGAGTACTGGTGCTTCTTTAAAACCAGAAAGTTTACATACACTCTAAATTACATTTTGCTTAAGTATTTTTGAGATTTTTTTGTCTTTATAACAGACACCATTTGCACAATAGTGTGCCTTTAGATATTGAAGGAAAAGGGGAATCTGATTCCCTTCATCTTCCTAGTCTGATCCCAAATCTGCAGGATGCATACGAGAATTATTTACTCATAAGAGAATTCTGATTTCTTTTTGTAGAATGTTTAAGGATGTCAGAGAAGGACATGGGGGACTGATACACAGCAATTGTGATTCTTAATATAATGTGCCAGGTTACATAGAGATAGGGCAACTACATACTGCAAAGGTAGTACAAGCACAAGGAGCATATTGCAAATAGGAAATACAACATTTAACTGGCCTGAATAATTTGAATGCATAGTGAATGATAGTATCATCTGGTATCTTGATAGCAAAGGTGGAATAATTCAGCATTGGCTGCACTGTGCTTACTGATAACATTACAAATCAGATACTGTGTGGCATTTAAGTATCTACTGGCAGGGATTTTCCATCAAGGAATGAAGACAAGCAGAGAAAATCTATAGAAGTCTTGCAGTGATATAATGGAACTATTCAGCACAAGTATTCCATAGATTTGTCTATTAAAAAACATTTATATTCCATTTTTTCCTACACCTGTATTTTAAATGTCCACATTTCATTATTGTAAAAATAAACAATAAGTTTAAACATCTGGGACACATTGGCATATACTGTTTGAAGTATACAGGACTTTTATATATGCCGCCCCTTGGAATCATCATTGAGATTGGGAAACAGAAGAATATATAATTATTTCAGTGCAATTGCAGTTAATAGCAGGACGTCATAGACATTAGAGCTACCTAACTGGATTCCCGTTGTATGTAGGTAAAGGTGCTCAGTATAAACATACCACAATTTCTAGCCAATTAAATATTAAGTAAATTATAATGGGAACTCAATGTTAAAATATTGTAGATCTCAAATACCACACTCCTTCTCAAAGGCCTGTTGTGACAGCATGTTTACAGGAAAAGAGCCTGGGATTAGTTGCCAAATTAGTGCCAATTGGGGTGGTTGTGCTTACTGTTAAATCACAGTGAATAGCAAGTTTTCTAAAGCACCTGGTTTTTGAAAGGTGTCATTCTCACAGGTAAGAGGTGTGCAGCTTACATAAAGATTGTTGCTGACAAGTTAACATTCAGTGTTGTCACTGATTAATTATCTCAAATAATATAAAAGCTTAGAACTTTGAAAAACATGTTTTCTCGCCAGTAAAATGTGTTTTATTTGTACGTCAGAATTACAAATTTTGAAGTACAGTGTTCTCCTTCAGGCAAAGGATTTCTCTTGTCTAATTCATTTAAAGTGAGTTAGAAGAATAGCTCATTTATTGATTATTAAAGCTGTCATTAAGTCCAGGCTGGGGATCCAGCAAGGTCTGTGCAAAAGACATTAAGTAACTGAGGATGGAAATCAGGGTGGAATGAAGGGGACATCTGAGGAAGGGAAGCTGAAAAGAATTAGAGAGAGGAAAAGCCAGAATCTGCATATGCAGATATACATACATTTGCCTTATAGGTGCATTGAAGTCTCCCATTTTCACTAAAAATATTTTTTAACCTTCTGTTAAGTATCTGTATGAGAAGTTATCCGTATGTAAATTTTCTGGACTTTAACTGGGCTACTGTAATCAGTTTTGTACTACAATAATGCAAAAGTTAAAATGACAAAAATGCTTTCAATAAATCACCAGTGGAAATAACGGCCCAAAAAGCAATCATGACTAACATTTTGAGGAGACTGAGCCCTTCTGAAAGAACCATCTGTGAAGAATGTGACTGGTTTGGATGGTGAGGTTATTTTTTGTTTTTTAACAGCATGAGAATTAGGAATAGAAAACTTAGAACCACAGGAAAAGTGACGTATGTTATCTGGGGATTTTTGAGATTTTCTGCTTTTTTCTTGGCATTACAGGATTGAGAATGTGAAAAGCAGAAAGGGGCAGAGGGGAAGCGCTGATATATATTTGGCTTTTACTAACTTTGTTGAGGTTTCAGTACAATGAAAAATCCTGTTGGCAAGTTTGAGAAAATTGTACTTCAGTACTAAACATAATGTTTTTATCAGTCCATCACTTAATCTTTTTTTTTTTCTTTTGTGCATGCCTGTGCCTGAGGCTTATCTGCTCTTTATGTCAACTCTGACAGAACTGTCAACACTGATCAAGTTTCTTAAACACACATGAAAATTGACCTATTCCCAATACCACCGCTATTGCCTTCCAATACTTATGTATTATCTCTTTGCTCAGTTCCGAGTGTTCTGTCTTCACGACAGTTTTTGTAAATCCAAGTTGAGTACACCAATAGCAGCAAAGAGTAACATCATTCTTTCAGGCTTGTTTAGTTAGTTTGAGAGGCCATAAACTGTGGAGCTTAACTCTTGATCATGCCTTGTCACGCCCTCCAGCTGATCTCTGCTTGTGTCCAGTTTCAGAGCATGATGGAAAGTGACACTGATTCTGTGTCCCTTTGTGTTCCACCAAACCCTGACTTGCACAAGATGCTTGATTTTCCAGCAATGCTGTGGTGTTGAAAGGTTGTTCCTGTGTAGCTTTTACAATTGCAACTGTGGTAATTTGTCAGCCTCCCCTTGCTGCATCTCCCTCAACCTCAGTATACAGAATGCCTTAAGTATTTTTACCTATTCTGTTGAGGTTCTAGATCTGTTCCATTACCATGGAATCCAAACACCTAAGCCAATCAATGGTATAATACCTTCAAATGGAGCCTTTCTAAGGGTTTTTCTGCTAGCACTTGTGTAGCAACAGAGATGCTTACACTCATGAAAATAACTGTGACATATGTGCAGGAAAGGGGGGAGATGGTATCGGACACCATAAGAAGTAACAAATGAAACACACTTGGTGCTTCTTGGTTATATGTAATATGGCAATGATTTTTTTTTTTTTTTATTTAGCTTTATTTAGAAGGATTCTTACAAGCACAGCAGTGTGAATCTTTCAAATGCAAAATTATTTTACAGAAAGAAAATGAGCAGCAGTGTAGTAACAGATTCTTTTGCTAAGGGCTACAAAGTACAACTGCATTACATGCTATATATTTGGTATTCAAAAGAACTCAATGATCCCCTTAAAGCCTTTTTTTCTGACAAGATTTCCATTAAAATCCAGTTCTTGTTATTAAGCACATTATTACATAATTAAAATTAAATAAGTCTTGGGGGAAAGTAATAATTTGACAAAAAAACACCCTTGATTAAATTTCTTCTTTAGCTCTGAATGGGTTTGTTGAAAAGAGATTCAGTCTGAGAAATAACACTGTAAGTTAAGCATGTTTTCATTATCTTAGTTCTTAAATTTATATACTCAGAGGTACCACACGGATATAGTATTTTGAAAAATCTTTTAATTATTAAAGAAACCATTTGCCCAAAGCTTGTATTCTTTCATATAACCTCAGTGTGTTGTCATGTAATATTCAAGGAATAGATTATAGCAATTGGTCTTTGGCTTGCCAACATTGCCTTCATTGGTAGCTGTATTGACTTTTTAAAAAAATAGCAGACATTAAGATTTAATTAACATTTTTAAAATGTCTTCAAATACCACATACTGTTAGAAAACCAGGTACAATGGACTTCAAAGCTTTTTCTTTGGTTCTTTCAGAAGGGCTCATCAGCCTCCTCAAAATGTTAGTTATGATTGCTTTTTTAGCCATTATTTCCATCGGGGATTTATTGAAAGCAATTTTTTCATTCTAAATAGCTTTTGCATTATTGTAGTACAAAGCAAATAAATAAAATTTTAAAATACACATCTTTCTAGATCAAATAAGAATCAAATAAGAAATTATTGAATATTCATTCCTCTACCCCTCCAAAGTCATGAAAGCACTCTCCAATAAAAAAAAATAGCTTAAAAAGACCACATACATCTCATAATCTTTATAAGCTGGTGAATGAAAAACCATGTTTATCAATAATATGTTGGCATCTATTTGGAGTAATGCTTTATTTGTTTTTCTTTTTGTTTTAGATTTGTTTGGCTTTTTTTTTCCTAGGGAAAAATGAAAAAAGATAAAAGCAAGCCTTTTTCTGAAAATGTGTGAGTATTATATGATGCAAAGCACTCAGTGCACAAACAGAAATATGCTTCCAATATAGCTTTTAGACATCATTCTATACCAGAAATGATGGTCATCCTTGAACATTTACAAAATAGTCCACATTTATAAGGTGCATCCCTTCCAAGGCATTCAGAAGACCTCTCAAACATTTATCAGGCTATGTTTGATGTGAAGGTATACATTCAAACACCATACAGCACTTAGTAAATCAATGATTACCTCAATTGTTTCTTGGGAAATTTAGGCAAGGTCGAATTTGTATTCACAACCTTATTCATCAGGATTAGGTACATCTTTTTTGTTTGTTTTCCAAACAGTTGGTCTACAGCTTTTTTTAGTTTTTCTTAGTTTTTGTATTTATTTTATCCTTTCTTGTTACTGAACTTGAAAACAACAGGAAATATGGTGATATATTTTGTGAAGTGAAATAAAAATTCACAGTCTAAATTAGTTCAGGCATTAGATCATGCATGTAATCCTTTTTGGAGGGAGATTATAATTCTGACTGTAAACTTTTCAGAAAAGAAGATGAATTTTTAATGATTATTTTCCTCCAAAGCAGTTTTATTAATTCTCTTACCAAACATAATATATTTTTTATCTTATATGTAGGACAGTAAATCATTATAATTTATCAGTGTTTTTCTGGTACAGAGTAATGTCATGTTGTTGCAGAAAACTCCTGTGCCAGATGACAAACCAGGTCCATGATAGATTACTCACCTAAATTGGAATTTTCATTCTTATTATTGTTTGTCTGTTAATCTACTTAACTGAGGGTGAAAAAACAACTTTCCTTAAGTTTAAAAAGTTTCTATAGAGTCAAAAAAATTGAGAATAATCATAAGTATAGCTCAAGTGATCAAGATGCTATATGGAGATACTGGGTCATTCCTAGTAGTCATTGAGAGTAGTTACTGATCACATGGGAGCGATGTTTTGACCTTTTTCTTTACAACTGTGTTTGGCAACCTTTTTGTGTTCAAAGTAAAGACTGGTGTGTAGTATTGCACCAAGCTTCATATGAAAAGTGGGTTTTGCTGTAGAAACCACAAAAAAGGTCTTGGTCTTTATCCTGAAGATTCTCACAGTTTTGGAAAATTCTTATGGAGTGCCTTGTGGGAGTTTTTTAAGTGCCACATGAACAAAACAGCAGAACAGAATTCCAATGTTGTGAAAAACAGTTTTTGAGAAAACTGATCTAGTGGAAAATGTCCCTGCTATGGCAGCGGGTTTGAAACTAGGTGGTCTTTAAGGTTTCTTCCAAATCTAACCATACCATGATTCTATAGCTAAATCGCTTTTGTTACATCACACCACTTATGATATATGCCCTCTGTGGAGCATGTTAGTTCATAGGCTGACAGTAAATAGAATGGGAAAAAATCAAACACCAAACCAATATAACAAAACAACCCAAACCCGCTGAGAATATGAACTATTTGGAAAAAGAAGGCTCGATCTCAATTGCTTTTTCTCCTTTCCACGATTCTTTTTGCAGCAAGTATGTGGGGTATAGACTCACCTGTGGTCTTTACTCTTCCATACTCTAAACATTGTCATAAAATAATAAAACCCTGTTCTCCTAGTTATGGTCAGCCATCTGGTAATCAAGTATATGCACAGTTTTGTAACGTTTTGTGGCAGGATGCTATTGTATCAATGAAGCTATAACATTTGCAGACATAAATTATTAGAAAAAATGTGATTCTTCTGCAGGCAAAAATCACTTATACTGGAGACTCTACAGCAATTTAATAATTTTGGCCTATTTGGCAAGGGAAACTTAATTCATAATGTATAGAAATATTACAGACCCTGGAGCAAACAAACTGCAAAAGCTCTATAGAAACCTGTCTAGCAGAACTCTGAGGTCAGCTTCTCTGCAGCAGATGAGGCATACCACACTGAAGTTCCAAAGTCTTTCTGAGCCCATTGTAGCCCTACTTTTAAGCAAAGGATGTTTCCCAGCTTTACTGTAAGGATCTTTGGAAGACAATGCGCAGCTAGAGCTAGGTTCCCCCATGTTTCTAAGTGGACAGACAAGTGGCTAAGGGCTTAACTTGTGAGAAAGGTTTTTAGGAACCATGGCAAAAGCGTGGTCCATTTGTGGTAACTCTGAGTGATGCAGGCTCCAGGAACCTTCCTGGAAAACATGACTGATAGAATGCAATACCATTACAATAGCATCACTATAGCATCTTTCTCCAGCATCATTGTGGCTATATACACTGTGTTTTTTAAGTGAATTGTGCATGTGTTATTTAGTTTGAAAAGCCTAAAACACTTTATGAAAAATGAAACAAAGTCACTGGAATATCTAATGAAACCTGAGATTTCATAATCCTTTAAATACTTCTTCATTCTTTAGCTGACAAACTATGCCACATATATGTGATCTTGGAGAAAAATTAAATCATACCACTATGTTGAACAGACATGAATTTGCAGTATACAGTCAAGTTTGAAGCAGAGAGAAGCAAGTGCCTCTTAGAAGAAGTGAAGGGCTTATTAGGTCAACAGTAACGATATCAGGCTACATAGGACTAATTTTCTATCCAGTGACAACTTCTATTCACTACAGAATCAATACTGGTTTCAGTAAGTCTTCAAAATCCCTTAATTTTTACAGAAGGATTCAATGAACAAACGAAAAAGCTCAGCTCGGTTCCCACCAGTGCATATTTTGAGAAGGTAACAATGTATGGCAATCATATTTTTATTAAGAATTGTCACATTTTTACCTTGTCATTATGCATTTTCAGTGAGTATCTAGCTGTACAGGTACAGGCATAGATACATACCCACATAGCACATGCAGACAGGATAGAAGCAAAAGCTTGCTCACTTTGGGTACAGCCATGCAGTATAGCAGGGTGCCCAGAGAGCTTGTGCAGTCTCTGGGCTGTGGAGTTCTCAAGATAAAGAGAAGATAAAGCCCTCAGTAGCCTTGTCTGACCTCAAAGGTGGCCCTGCAGTGAGCAGAAGGTTGGAGTAGACACCTCCTGAGGCTCCTTACAATTTGAATTATCCTATGATGCTTGGATTTTTATCTTTTTTTTTTTTTTTTTTAAACGAGTCGGATGGGTTGAATGCTGAGAATGACACCTGTAAATTTTCAATCCTAAACTTCCTTTGCTAAATGATCCTATTTAGGGTACAACATTAAACCAGGACAATTTTAAAGGGTGAGACCTGATGAAAAGCAGAGACAGTATTATAAAGACTCTTGCATGTGTTTGTAGTTTGTGTATTGTGTATCTCGAAGCACATCAAGGTCAGCAACAGTCTGTTCTCACAGATGTCTTTTGTGAGAAGACACACAATACTTTGCTGGCAAGTTAGGCACAATGACAAATAGTTTAACTTCTTAAAATATAATGTCATCTTAAAATACAGAAAAAAACAACATATCAATTTTATACCATTAGGCTTGGAATGCTACAAAAGAATAGCTGTCACCTGATTGCAGTGGAGCTCTCTACTATAGACT
This sequence comes from Nycticryphes semicollaris, assembly GCA_013400055.1. Lineage (NCBI taxonomy): Eukaryota > Metazoa > Chordata > Aves > Charadriiformes > Rostratulidae > Nycticryphes > Nycticryphes semicollaris. The sequence continues at coordinate 537,716 of VXBJ01002026.1, read as the reverse complement.
ACCTTGATAATTTGGGATCACCAACAATCCAATCCAGTCCAACTTTTTTCTACATTACTTTCTTCCTACTACTACTACTCTCATAATGTAGACTTAAATAAGATGATTGGATGGAATGTGGTTTTATCTTATTTTTTAAAAAAAAAATAATTAGTATTCAATGCATATTTCTTATGTCTTATTTAAAAAAAAAGAAAAACTATATGTGGCACCTTTAGAAAATAAACATTGCACATTATTAAAACTTTAAAATAATCACCAAATACAGCTTGCTCTAAGCATAAAGCATGTCAGTATACAATTCAACTACTGCAGTACTGAAAAAGTTGATTTCTTGAGACCAGAGACTTCTAAAAGAGAATTTCTGAACAAGTGCTGTTGGCTCCCTCCAATGGTAGGAGGTTACTATTGCTGGGGCCATGTTTCTAGAGAGAAAAACAGTTGTAGATGGAAGTACCAACAACTTTATAACTCTGGGGCATGCTTCACCAGTTATCTTATTATGTATTACATAAAAGAAAAAATATCTTTTGAGATTTATGACTTGAACAGTAAAAAAATCATGAATGGGAGGTTCTTTTCCTATTGTAAATGAAATCTATTTGAGTGTGAGAAGAAATACATTTCATGAATGTATTTCATCACTGATTAAATATATTTTTCCACAATCAGAGGTGAAGAGTTTAGAGAACAGTTAGATGATGAAGTTTGAGTTTGTATCTGTTCTACTGTAGATCAGTACTACAAAGAGAAATTTTTAATGTATTTTGTATTATCGCTCAAGATAGGACATTTTTTTGCCACCTATGTGAGAGAAAACTTGAAAAGATCATTTTATTAAATGCTAAGCATGGTGTACAAACAAACTGTAATGATCTTTGTTACTCTTGAGAGAAATTTTCCAATGTAGTTCACACTACACAGGATAGAAGATTTTCCTCGTCTCTATATTTAGTCTGTGGTCAAAACCTGAGAAAATTAAGTAACTTAATGCCATTGTAAAATGTGAGAAATTAAAAGTATTTGTTATTTTCAAAGAACCATGTCCTTGCTGGCAATAGGGGACAGCACTTTACAATACTGAATGTAGCCAAATGCTAACAAAATACCTACTAAAATGAGGAAAACCACTACAAACTCAGTTAGACAAATAAAGAATCATTTTAGGTAAAGATGATCTTATATCTCTTCAGGACAGCCCTGCACTACTTACAATGCATTCATCTCCTCCAAAGCTAAACATGGTCTGTTCAACAGGATGCCCAGGGAAGTGGTGGAATCACCATCCTTGGAGGTATTTAAAAGACAGGTAGACATGGTGCTAAATGTTTAGTGATGGTTTTTGTTGTTGGTTGGACTTGATTATCTGGAAGTCCCTTCCTAACAAGAGAATTCTATGATTCTAAGTAACTTACGAGCTCTTGAATAGTACTGTGAGTGATAAGACTGATGCCCTGGACATCTTGAATTACTTGATCAGACAACTAATAAAGCTCATAATCTGAATACTACAGATACCCTCTTTACCACATAATTAAATTTACTTCCATTTATGTAATATAATTTCTGAATGTAAGAAAAAACAGACAAAAATCCCTACATTAACTAATCACTAATGAAAACTGCATGTTTTTGTGCTGATTGAAGCATTCCTACACTAGGAAGTGTAATAGTTATTTATACCGTACAAATTTCCAAAGACTTACACCATTAATCACTCTACAGCCATATAGCAATAGACAGTCCTTGCATCAAGAGGCTATGGTCTAATGTTCCAACAGTCCAGAGAGAGAGACAATATCTCTTTAAACATATCAGTTGTCCTGTTCTTGTCAAGCAACTATGTATTCTTACCTTCATACTCAAGCTCTTCCTGATGTTCTTCATGCCAACATCATCCTTTATGCCATATGTTGTAGTTTCTGTTGGGTGTTTTTTTTGTTTTGGTTGGTTGGTTTGGTTTTTGGTGGTTTTTTTTTTTGTTTGGTTCGTTGTTGGTTTGTTTGTTTTTTTAAAGAGATATATAATCTCTTTTGCTATTAATGTATCTCACTGCCTTTCTGAAATAGTTGGTACCAAATTTTTGGGTCTGCATCTGCATTTGTCTTCCATTTTAAAGCAGTTTCCTGGGTTTTTCTACTCTACCAGTGCTCCCAGATTCACTGCTGCCTCCTACAACGTGCTTGAGTCTCCTTCCTCATTGCTGCTTTCTGTTTTGGAAATTCCTTGAAAGTAATCCACAGGGTTACTTTCTTCTTTGCTCTCAAATAATATTGCAAGACACAGCTCAGTTACTGTGATTCAGTTAGTTAAAATAACTATGTCTCACCCACTTTCCTCCCCACAAATCTGATTATGTTCTATTTAGAGGGTCAATACAGGTATCAACCTCTTTGCCTTGGAAACCTTAGAGCAAGGATTGCTTAGCTTGAGTTGTATGTGCTCACAGCATCTACCACAATGAGAAGAAATGATTGCACGTGAATGAAAAATGATAAAAACTTGTTATACAATGCAACTTTTAGATTCTTCTGACAATGTCTTTGGTGAAACAATCATTTTAGTGGAATTGAATTGCTTAAAAATTGCACAATATGAACACATAACCAGGTGAAAAACCTAACATAATCTAAAAGCAGTAATCCTGATGACTTCTTAATACTGTTGCAAATACTACGCATACACTGCATGTGAGTCCCTACAAAGAATTAAGAATTCTTGGTTTCAGTATTTTCATGAATTTATATAAGATGAACAAAAACTGTTCTTTTCTAAATCCTTAGTTACTTAATTTCTATTTTATTAACTTTTCAGTATAATGTGAGCAAAACTGTTATTAATTATCATGCTTCAAAACCTGTTTATACCTCTAAGTTTTTTTTATAAGAGACGTACATTCAAGAAAGACAGAGCTTTCCAGCTACCAATAAGTGGCACAATTCTGTGAACTCACGCACACTGTATTAGTACCATGAATTTATTTTTTTTAAAGCAAATCTGAGATTGTTTATTTATGGAAATTGATAAGATTGTTCTCCTACATAACTGAAATTGTGAAGCCTCCTGTTAGACTTTTAGAAACAAACAAGAATGGTTTTCTGCATAGGCAGACTATTCCCCACACTATAAAATGCCAAGTTGAGATACATTGAGATTCATTTCTGCCCTTCTACCAACTTTCAGACAATTAAAGAAGTTGAAAGACAGGTCTATCAGATTTTACTTACTGATTTAGAAGATAAAATAGTTTAGTAAAGAGTTATCTAGTGAAATTTGATGTTGAATAGTGAAACACTTCAAACATTAAGTGTTCTGTATGTACTAAAGATATGTCAGTGGAAAACTAAATTTCATGGGAGAAAAAAAGGTGTTTAAAGTGTTGTGTACAACTTCCTTTAATGTTTTAAATAAAAATCCATGGGGTGCTACACAACGTACAAGACAAGACAAATAGAACTAATACTTCTGAAACTCAAACAGGCTTTTTGTGGCTCAGTTCACTTTTGCTTGAACAACAAAAAAAAAAAGCTAACAGAGTTTTGAGAAGCAAATGTTATGGCTTAATGTTCATGCAGAACTCCTGAGGAATTCTTAGATTAGATTCTTAGATTAGAAGTGGGTTTAGAAAACAACCTAGTCTTAATCTTCAAGAAAACTTCTTACGTGTGGAAATCACAAAATTTTGAAGGTCCAGGATTGACAGTCCATTATGGAGGAAATGTGGTACTTGGGATAGAAACAGAGCAACTTCTGTTTTATTCTGTAAAAACTGTTGACTAGTATCTATTTCTGTATTGGTTTACTACCTGTTATTCATAAGAAATGGGAAGCACATTACTTCTGCATGTAGCTCAGTAAGGACTGATCTAGGGTTGACAAGACACCTGAAAGAACTACTATTACTTTAACATAAAAATATTATTTAGAAGTCCATTAAAATTGTTTAAGCTGAAATATAAGGTGGGCTCCCCTAATTTTTCCATATCTTTGTAATGGCTGTGGTAGCCTACAATAATTTCCTTCTTTCTGTGTCTTTGCAGAAGCTGTGTCTGCAACAAAGTTGGTTTTGCTATTCTCTGCCATTCTGTGAATTGGCTGCCTTAGCAACTACTTTTCTGCCAAGTTACTTGTGTCTGTAATGTGGAGTGGTTGCTGAAGGCCACAATGCCTGAAAAAGGTCTTGAGTAGCTGCAGGTATCTTTCTTATTTATTTATTTATTTCTGTCTGTCCATAGGTAGACTTGATTAATTCCTGAATATAAAGTTGGTATAAGGTACTGAGAGGGCTTTAAGATCCTTTCATGTAAAGGAGGCAACTAATTTCCTTTGAGCTGCCTTGGTTATATTTTAACTATCATTTTCAGAATCTATTCCTTAGGTATCGATAAGACATTTTTGGTATGTTCACTATATTATAGATTTAAATAATCTTACAGAATATGTCAGAAAAGACATATTCAACAGCCAGAAAGCATATTCCTAGACAAGAGATGAGAGCAAAGGTATAGGCGGCAGGCAGATGTGATCTATCCAGAAACTGCATCTACTTTCAAATTACACTAAACTAATTCTTTCATGATTAAATAAATCGTAATAATTTAAATCAGAAATCAATTTTCGGAGGAAAAAATCATCAACCATGAAAGGAAAACAAAAAGAAGCTAACCTGGGTGTTTCCAATGATATAGTATAAAAGTTAGTATTTCTGGCAGCTGGGGTTAGCAATCATTCTTGTACATCAACAAATTCAACCATTTCTAGCAGAGTATTTAGATCTATGATTATTTGTATTCTAAAAAAAAAAATATCTAAAATGTTCCTACTTGCGCAATGCTGGGGTTAGCTAATACTACAACATAAATCTCCCTCCTTCTCTTTGGCTTCTATAAATTACAAGGAGAACTAAATTCTCATGACAGCGCTGTCAGAGTTGGAGCTGGCACTGGCAGACCTTTCTCATGCAGTTCTTCGGTCTCACCTTCAAAATGCAATTCCCGCAGAGATGTCACTGAACTAAAATGTGATATGCAGAGACCTCTAGAGACTAGAAAGCTAAACTACACCTAATGACATGCAGACATAGTTCAGTGGTGTGTAGTAATGAAATCACTCGGGGAGCTATAAAGCAGACTATAAAGAGAACAAGGTAACAGTCAGACTGTTTTGATCTTTGTGGTAAAAGTTGTGTTCCAGAAAGCAATATAGTTTAGCTCATTTTCTTTAAAGGTAGTCAACAAAGGTAAAAATAAACCTCATTTTTAAAAAAAAAAATATTAAAAATTGTTTTTAAAAAATGATTTAAAAAAACCCCACGAACACCAAACCCTAAATGCATTCGATGCTTTCCTTATGTAAAAATACAATGTTAAGTAACAGAATCTTGAAAATAGCTGTAACTTCAATTACCATGCTGCAAGCTCCTGAAATATGGAATTAATTTGTGAACCCATTGATATGTAAGACTCTGCTTGTCTTTCATTTGCCTGAAGTCTGTTTAGGGGATGTGTGTTTTAACATTGTCTGAGAGATGCCACAAGGTTCCGGTTGAGTTCAGAGCTAATTACAACTCTGAAAGAGACCTTTCCAGGATTGTCATTAGCCGTGCTTATAATTCAGACCAAGGTGTTACCTCATTTATTTTCTCAGTGAGCAGCTCTTGATATGTTTGACCATGGAAAAATGTGCTCACCTTGAAGTGCACTGAAGCTTGCAGCTATAGCTGCAGCTTAACCCCTGTGTTGCTGCTTCTGGACTTCATAGTGTTATTCATTTACTCCAAGTGGGTCCTTTTTTATGTCAGCTGGAGCACAGGAAGTTTAATTTAGAGGACCTGGTTTTGGCAATAATCTTTGGCCTGACATGTTTTTTCAGGCAATTGTGACAATGTATCCTATAGGTTCTCTCTTAGATCTTGATAGTGGATGTACTGCCAATATTGGGCATTTCAAAACTCTGATTCTGCAGAGACAGGGCACAGAGAAAATTGTAGTTTTGCTGGTTGTTGACAGACCATTGTAGATATCCAAAACCAGATCCTAATTATTTCAACAAAAAGGGTTGCTGCATTCAATTTTTTAAAGTCCTTGTCCAAAAGCAGAATTAACTAAGCCAATTACAAACTTTCTACAAAACACACAGAAAAGCAGGGGTTTAGATTTAAATGATAGCCAGATGCAGGTAGGCATCTGTATCTGGTTTTTCAGGTCTAAAATACTTGATAAACTTCTGTTTTACTAAATTGACTTAATGGAGCTATCCCTGACTCTAACAATTTTTATTCCTGGTATGGAAAACTGGTGACTATATCAAAGTAAACAAAGATAACTGATAATATGAGAGCAGACAAAGTACCATAAGTGTAAATTCCAACTCAGGGAAATTAGTTTTGGTTTGGGATCTGTAATGTTTTCCATATCATAGGGTTTTTTTTGCCATTTTCACCATATACATTAAAACATGTGCATGTCTGTCTGTGACTGCATTATGCCTTGAGACTCTTTGTCCTTTGGCCATGAGTTTTTAAGCAAAGGATTCTACATTCACTTAAGTAGTTAATATGAATATCTAATTAATGTCCAAGAGAGCTGGGGAAGTTAAAGATTTTGCTCTTAACATTGGCTAACAAAAGCAGAATTTCACTTTTTGATACTTAGCACTCTGCGATTTAGACTTTTGAGTAGAAGAAATAAGAAGCAGGCCTATTAATCTATCCTTAAATTCTTCTATGAACAGAATTTCTAAAACTTCTCTCAAAGAACCCTAACTAGAAAATGAACTTGCCAAATAAATATTGACGATAAATACTATGTGTAGGAGGGAAATAAATCTGCTGAACTATGTCTAAAACATTTTATTAGAGTTCAGTGAACCTTTTTCTCCCAGAAGATTTAAGCCTTGCTGGGGCATGCTGGAAGGTACTTTGTAGAGGCAGTCTGCTTTGAGATGTGTGTATGTAGACATGGCAAAGGTAGAGGTAATTTTCATAGGCTTTCAAAATGTATTTTAGGAAATTGTGTGTGTACTGACATCCAAGATTTCAGGGTCACTTCTCTAAGGACACTCATTTCATGCAAACAGTTTTCATAAAGCGCAGCACTGCTCTTCAGGAGAGAAACTAGTGTGTTTGATACATGCTTTAGTGATTAATTGTAAGGTATGTTGACTTTAGCTTTGCTTTGAGCATCCAACTACAGGTACTGAAAAATATGGTCATTATTTTGCACATTTTCATCTAAGTACCAGTCTGGCTGGTGAGTCATTACCTGTCAGTTCTTGTGTTCATCTACGGTTTCACTTGTAACGAACTTTAATTAGATGCACTGGGGCTTAAACAACATATTAATTTATTTTTTAAAAAACTTAAGTGCATTATCCTATGTTTTTTCATGTTTCCCATAATGTTAACTAAAGATGCACTTTTGGGAGTAAGAGGAACTGGTTTTCACTCTCCTTCCTTGCCCAACATCAAACCCTCTTTTTGGGGTCTTTGGTTTTGTAAGTTAAAAACAGGCAAGAATTCAGACTTCAGATTAGGAAAAGAAGACATCTGCTGAACTGATACTTTTATATCCTGAAGTGAGCCTTTATGAAATATGAAGGTCTATTGTATAAAAATAAAAAGTCTAGTAACTCTAAAATATGGTTACTAAATGGCTTTTCATAGAGTGAGCAGAAAAAAAAAAAAATAGATCATGGAGTTCTTTTTGTTTTGTTTCAGTGAAGTCTTCAGAATTAATAATTGCCAGGAATAGATATTGAGTTAAAAAACTAGATGAGTTTAAAAAAAAAATAACTAGTGAGAAAGTTAGGCAAAAATCTAAATACTTGTCATCCTGAAAAAAAAAATATTAAAAATAATTATATTAATTAACCCAATGAATTTTTGACAGTTTTCAGTTCAGATCGGTTACTGTCTATGTCAAATCTTTACAATAGTTACACTGGGGGTATCCTGCTGGGTGCCCTGAACATCTCATCTGCCAGATGAGAATGTCCCAGGTAGATAAAAATTTTGTAACCAAAAATAAGAAAAAAAGAAATTGAGCTAATCTGTCCCATTTTCTCCAGGTTTCCAGGTCACTGTTTTAAAGTATTTTAAGACAATATCTTTTCTTCTTCCTTTTTGAAAATACAGTACTGAAGTTGAAAGTCCTTGTTGCACTTTGGGAATGGACTAAAGTATCTACTGCACTTCTGATTCTTTGCCAAGAAAGTCCCGTATAGGTTAGGAAGAACTTGAGTAGGAGTCTTGCTTCCTTAGTGGAGTCTTGATCTCATGCCTTATGTAGTTGATTGAGTAAGATCCAGACTGTAAATAACATATAATTCAAATAGAGAAATCAGGAGATCAGTATTTAAACAAGTCACTTTCTTCTTCTCTAGGTGGCTTGGTCATGTATGCATATGCAGGAACAGCTGAACTGATTTGTGCATTTATCTTTCACCTAAGTTTCTTCAGAATTACAATTGTAAGGAGAGAGGAGAGCAACCTAAACACCCGGCTATGCTGGCAGAGTGGGAGATCAGAGAGGGGATCAAACTATGATAAAGTGGTGCAAGGGTTTATGAACACAGAGTAATAGAAGTATGCCTCCAAAGTCCACTGGTAGGATCAGTCAAAACAGAAAGAGGCTAAATTCCTGTTCCACTCTTCACAATTTTCACATTAAGTAGACATTGGATAAAATGTGAAATAAAAATTGCAAGAGTAAGTGGGTATAGAAGGGACTCGTTCCTAATCACTAGGCTCAGCAAGTCTGGGCAGCTTGTACTTCTTCTAGTCCAAAGCCTACTATGTAAAAGGCAAATATTTCTACTGTCACTACTATTGATCATCTGTCTTTGTCCACGGAGGCCAAAGCATTCTTTTTTGTCAACCCACGTCTCCAACTTTTCTATGTGGCTTACGATGTATTGCACAGCTTTTACTTAACTTAGAAGTTAACTGATAGATCTTATTTTACTGAAGTAATAATGAAAAATCTGATGCTATCACTGAGCAGCAGGAAGCTGTTCAGTAAAAAGCTGTAGATAAAGAGAAAATACTATTTGAAGTTTTATATATTAATACCTTAAATGCATGAAGTCCATTGGCTTTTGGAACTTCACCAGAACAAAATTGACTGATTACCTCCATTGGTCGCTCAGTTTTTGACAATGATGAGATTCAATGAATGAGCTAAGGATGAGCACTGTTGGCTTTCAGGCAGCTTTTTTTAAGAGTTGCTGAAAACAATTCAAGACATAGGACATTTGGCTTAGAATAGTTAATGAAAAAACAGAATTAAAATAAACAACTCCTGATACATCTGAAAAAATGCATTCAATATTTGGCTAGAATTATGTAACCAAAGTCTATCATGACAGCAATAATGCAAAGAGATGATCATGAGCCCAGTTCTGGGTTTATAGCCAAATGTCACATCAGCAGGATTGTAAATTGAACAGGTGTAAGCCTACTAGCATCTATTTCCAAAGTCAAAAGCATACCTCAAATGAAAACAGATAATGCACTGACTATAAAATTGTCACCTCTTTAGGCTGTTGGCAATTTGCGAAACCCACAAATTCTGAGCTAAGGTAAAAGATGTTCTCTTCTATCCCAAATATATTTATCGTAAGGAGATTCAGGGTAAATCTTTCTGTTACCATTCTATGGATCACATTATAACAGTAACCTCTTGGTGATTCCGAACCAGTTTTCTATAAATTTGTTTCTTTGAAGCTCTGGAAGAGGAAAATAAATAGAAATCTCCTGTGTTTTAGGTAACCAGTATGCTATATTTACATTTAGCATCTCTAAGAGGCCTCAGTTCTCAATTTGAGAAAAGCTAGCTTTTCAAGAAAGAAATTATTTGTTGCAATATTTCTGACTTGTGCAAGATTTATTGCTGTTGTGTTGTATTTTATTCACATACAGGTTCATTGATTTTCATTGCCTCAGATGGTCCTAAGAATTTAAACTAAAGGAAGTTAAGTATTTGCAGCAAAATTTCAGGCAAATATCTTAAATATTTGAGTTGACTGTATTGCAAATTTACCTGAAGTAAATGGAATTACACTGTTGCTGTGAATTCAGCTCTAGCACTTTGTTGTGCTAGCAATTGTCCCAAGCAATTCATACTAACCTACAGGTAAATACATAAAGGCAAGCCATCAGCAGGTATAAACATAGTTTGTAGTCTTATTGATTGAAGGTTAGGAACTTTTTAACATCAAAAATACATAGCAGCTCCAAAACCACAAGATAAAGACTTTAACAGACTAAGCTGCAGAACACAAGGTACCTTGTTGGCCACAGTACAATGCAATTTCTCCCTGTTTTTCTCCCTCTGCTCTTGTTTCACCTCATAATTTTTTCATCAACACTGGCCACAAAATAAGCCTGTTCAGCTTGAAACTAACTCTAAAAAAAAAATATTTGTTGCCATATGATAAGCATAGTGGTACCAACAAAAAATAAGAGAGGCCTGTAAGTCCTCGTGTGAGAATAGTATGTCAGCCAGAGTTTGGATGCTTCTCACTGCCTTGGACCCACACCCCTTGAGGTGCACATGTTTTGGAAGCATAAAATACAGAAATTGTTGAAAAGAGCTGTTACTTCTACTGCTGTGTCTTTCTTAGGCTTCTGATCACAGTAGCTATCCCCTAAGACAAACATATTTGCTTGCAGTGCCTCACTATAGAAAAACCTGAACAGGTTTATTTTGGGTGAACTAGTAAAACCAGGGTGTAAGTGTTGATGGAAATATGACCTACTTCTGCTAGCAAGGCTGCTTGAGGTGTTATCCCCATTGCTTACAATATTGCAAAGTGAATGCACCAGCCAGTCTCAGGAAAATTATAGCATTTAAATATTTGCAAAGATATAAGTGGAAATATAAGATGGGTGATAATGGAGAGTTGCTCCAGTGGATTTGCCCCAGAGAAATTCTGTTGTGCTCCTTTGGCAAAAGATCCTGGAGATCGCTTCTCAAAGACATAGATTGGCATAGACGCTTTCTTCTGGATAAGTCTTTTATACATTTCTCTTTGACATAAAGGTTTTGTCACAAAGTATAAAGTGGTCTTCCAAGGGTTATTTTTGGTTTGCTTTGTTCCAGAAGAATAATTTCAGCATACAGAAATCCATTATTCCCATGACATTAGATTTGATGCCATTTGGAAAACGAGCAAGCAAAAAAGTCATAGAAATGAAACATCATTTTGTGCACTAGAATTGCCCATGTAGTATTCCATAGCTGTGGACTTGTACTGTGTTTTACAAGTCCATTCCTCAAGACAGTCAACAGAGTTGATGAAAATTATTCAGTCATGTGTATGTCTATGGAAAAGCAGATACTGCTAAAGCTGTGCACTTCTGTGCATGGTTCTTCAGTGTTCTGCAGTAGTAACCCAGAAACTTTTAATAGTCACAAGGGAGAAATTAACTGAAGTGGAAAAAACACTGATCTGCATATTAATTGTAAGGTTGTAAGGAATTGGATGAATCAGACATAGGAACTTGTTGTGTTGAAAGGGGAGAGTATCAGGCTGCAAGAATGTTACCGGAATAAATCTTGAGTCATTTAATTAGTTATCTTGGCACAGAAGAAGGATGGTGTAAATGAAATTTACTAATGACACAAAGCTGGAAGGCCTTGCCTTGACAGAAGAGAATGAAAATGTCAAGTAAAAAACCTAGAGGAACTGAGTAAGAAAAGTGGAATGAAGTTAAATACTATAAATATAGATTGCATTTATATTACAGGCAAGCATCATTCATTCTGCCATGAGAGACTAACTTAATTTGATTGGAAGAAATAAAACATGGGAAGTCTAAAAATCCAAACTTATTGCATAGGATGGATGTCTATCATTAATTTCCTTTCTGGGCACTTGCTTTCTCAGAATTCCTTCCAAATGCTTTTCTATAACCCTAGGAAAGGGTTTCCTAAGGGTAGGGAATGGTCTGTCAGGTGTTTGCTGGGTGGCTGCGGAGATATTTGAAACTTTTAAAGACAAATGGTGGTGGATAAAATCTCTAATTCTTTCTGCCTACCCAAAACAAATCTTTTTTCACAATGATGTGTCCTTCCATCTACTTGCCTCATCTCTTAAGTGTTTTCCAACAGTTATCCAGAAGAACTTCACAGCCAGTCACATGGGAACTGAAACTGTATGTCCACTAGCAAGCTTAAAAAAAATTAAAAGAATTAGTTTTTTCCATTTCTTTGTAAACATGACTAGGCCTTAGGCCTTAGGATCACAGTTAGATCTGACTGAAAAACCTCTGTGCATCCCTCCACAGCCGCTATGACTTCTGGCAGAACCAGTGTAGGTTAATTAATTGAACTGGAGGCTAATTAACTCAACTGGAGAAAACACTGATAAGCATGTCAATTATAAGATGGTTAGAAATAGGATGATGTTTTCTTCAGAAAGTCTAAGCAAAAAGGTTCCAAAGTTAACTTGGAAACCCCAATGTTATTTTTTTCCTAGAAACAAGCTTTTATCAAAATTCAGGGTACAACAAAACAATATTTTTTTATTTTAGGGTTTAATGATGTATTTTACTTTAAAGAGCTTTGATTCTTTATTATGAATATACATAAAATTAAGTGTTTCCATATGGAAACATAAGGATAGTGGAATCAAAGTTCTCAAAACATAGAAGTAGAACTTTTTAGAAATTATATAGAAAATATCTCTTGAAAAGAAGAAATTTGTGTTATTTCTTGCTAGAAATTTCTTTCTCCCCTTCTCCGTTTTTTGCAGTCATTCTGAATAATAGCTCACAATTAAGTGAAGGGTGTTGTCATGATATTTCACTTCATTGCATCATACATTTACATGGAATATGAAGTATAGACTGGGAAACTGCTGAATGGCTTAATTTAAACATCACAAATACTCTCGAAGTGTTAGATTTTGTATTCTGGGTGAAAGAATGAGAAATATTTGCTGCTAAGCGTTGAGGATTTTTAAAGGAGAGAGGCATTCATAGCACTCTAAATATGTTGAAATAGAACTACAGAGTACAAAGTATAAGAATCCTATTTACTAAAAAGGAACGCAGAATATGTAGTAAAGAGACAGATGTCAGCAGTATAGGAATTATGGGCATTGAGAAGAAGCATGTCTTTTTCTAATGAAAAAAAAAATAGTTTCATTCTTCAGAACCTGTTGTTAAAAGTGTTCCATGAATACCAAAAACACTATCTCCAGTTGCTTTTGTTTCTCACATTTCAATTTATATACTTCAGAGGAATTGACTTCTTTCTTAATGAGTCAATTGTAATAAATTCTTGCAATGAATTATAGCCATGTTCTTCAACATCACTCCACAGGGAGAACTACAGCACATAGAACAGTCTGTTGAGCACCCAAATTGTTTGCAGTAGATTACTGAGTACTGTGAACTTTTTCCTGTGGGGTTAAGGTTAAACAGTTAAAAACGTAAACTTCACTCTCACTAAGGATTAGAAAGTGGCTTTTAGACAACCACTTATTGCTAAAACCCACTGTCATAAGTGAGGGCAGTCATTTTGAGGTTGGTGAATTAACTGTAAACTTGTAATACCCTCAGTGGCAAGTTTCAAGTGCCTCTGTCCATTAGCAGGATTTCAGTGCAGAAAAAAATAATCCAAAAAACCAAAAGCCCACCACCAACTAAAGCTAGACCTGTATTGACATTAAGGTCATTCAATACATTTTTTAATACTCTTAGATCATGTTTTTAAGTACTCTAAAATAAAGTAGTGTGGACTACTTTTCTATTGTTTATTTACCTGTTTCATCGGGGCTCTATTGGAATGGAAATAATGAGACCATTTCTTTACTTGCTAATGAGAATTATCTTTTCAAATGAACTCAGTTGCTTTCAGCATCCTTATCAACAATTACTTCTGCATAAGGGCATCTTTCCATTATGGCCTTTCCTTATTTGTCATTCTAATTAGACTTTTCTTTTCAGAAGGCTTCTAGGAGATGAAAGAATGACATTGACATAATTATCAGTCTCTTTCTTTTTAAGGAGCTGCCTACCCACCAGGTAAATTCAGGGTACCATACCTATTAGCTATTGCACATGGAAGCACTAAGACTCCAAGTTTATTTCAGCAAATTGATACAGAAATAATTGGTATTATGCAATTAAATCTCATCATTAAGTTTTCCTAAGACTGTACCTGACAAATGGAAAATCTAGGCTAGTTACTTGCTGATTATTTCAAAAATTGTCAGTAGTTTGACTCCAGATAGCATACAGTGTTTTAGAAGTAGGATATTGCAATCTTGCCCTGTATAAAAAACCTACCTTTAGTTAGCAAATCAATCTCAAAATTTAAAGAAATGTTTTGTTCGGGGAGAAGCATATGGAATGAAAATAGATGAGGACAGAAAACAGAATGAAAAGTGCATGCCAAGACTTTGTTTTCTCCAAACTAAGTAGGAACAGCCAATTGTTTAAGTCCAGGCCTGTGGAACTGAGGGGGGAATGGAAATGTCAGTGAATCCAGTCATCGGTTGAAGGTGTGGGTTGGTATTTCTTTTTGTGAAATACAGACTCTAGAGTCTTTCAGTGTCTTGCCTGGGATTACCATCAAGCATTCTGGTTTTCCTCATCTCATGTTCCATTGGAGAGAAACATTCAGGTTGACTTCCCTCTCTGAGACAGGTCTCTTAGAAAGACCCTCAAGAATTTCTTAAAGTTTTACTCTTGGCAGTGTTTGTTTTACTCTCTAAACTTCCCAGATTAAATTCTTCCAACTGCTAGACATATTATTGTAGCAGTAACCTAACATATCTGTTGCATAATTTGTAAAATGCCACAGACTTGTAAAATGCAAACAACACCCCTGTTTTGAAAAGAGTAAAACTATTGTTGGCCTTTTGGAGAATGCCAAACCTACTTACCTCCAAATTATGTACTTTTCCTTACTTAAATATCAAGTACTCTCCTCTTTCCAATGTCCTGTGGTGTAATACCTATCTTCCACATAGTTGGTTTCTAAAACTCAAAACACCTCAGCAGACAGAATTGTCAATATTCATGGACTTCCTGTATTTCTCTGGGGACCTTCAGCTACCATGTGATTCTATTTCATTTTTCTACCTTGATAACAGACACATAAATGTAAGCAAACATACAGGAAAAAAAAATCATACAGTGAATCATATCATATTAATTTAATTGCAATAAGCTTTCATTAGAAACCGTTTCTTTTTCCTTAGCTTTCTAATTGTTGAGAGCACTTACAGAAATAGCTTGAACAATTATCTAATATTGCATTGTTTCTATAATTTACAGAATGTGATTCTGAACTCTGATGCTTTATGCATCGGAATTTAGCAATTTTCCTAATTTTCTTCACAGCTAACATTACTATTTAAATAATCCATAAAACTGTATTTTCTCATACTCAAACAACTGTAAATACTCTTGTATTGTTGTGTGTCCATGTCCTCTGAAGTCACACAGGAGACCCATACCAGGAGGCATGTGTATGTATGTCTCGAATCATACTCAATGTGAGCTATACTAAGTATGTTTACTCAGTATGTAATATTTTCTGCCATCATCAAACAATTGGAAACAAACATGGTCATTCAAAGCATCTAGGGTATATGTAATTTTGACATGGAAATTTGTTGCAGGTAAATGCATATTAGCAGGCTGTCCTCCATTCTGCCTTCTCTCCACACACTATTCTACTCTCTCTCACAGAAAACACATTTTGTGCATGAATCCCATCAAAATCCACCCTCTCTTCTTTGTTTCTATAATATGCAAACAAAATTTAAATCAGCTTGAAGCTGAGCCTAGCTTTTGTTTGAATTCAGTTTAACTTTACAGAGCAATTCCACACTTTTTGCTGCCAGAGTGTAGCTAGCTCTTAGGTCCAAAGGAGGATCAAAAATCATACCTCCAGTTTACCTTTCCTAAGTTAAACATCCTCACAGGAGGTATGTTTATTCAAAACTGTAAGTGTCTAGATTGTATATGAAACGGTTCTCCCTCCTCTGAAGGTTAACAATTGCACCAGATTTCTAAATGTTGGGAAAGAGCTATGCACAGCTTTTGTTGAATTTATAGGTCTTGAATATGAATGGTAGGTAGTTCAAGATTAAGAACACACAGAGATACGTTTAACATGTCTTTCTAACGCACGCACAGGGTTTATTATAATAACCATTTAACAAAAAATATGAAATCAAGTCATTCTGTAATGTCTTGGGATACTTTGATTAGTTCTGCTGACAATTTTTCAACAGCAAAATTACCCACTTCATAATATTTCTTATCTAAAATTATAGTGTAACATACATAGAATATGATGTACAATTTATTCTGTATGGACGATGAAGCTATAAAAATTTAATGTTTAATCATAGTTTGATAAATCAAAGTAACATCATATGTTCATTATATATATTTATATGTCATCATAAAATACTTTATACTTAATGTTGTCTGACTGCTCGTAATTTAGATGTAACTCTTAAATGACTAAGAAATGGGAAAGTACACCGTGAAACTAATCAGCAGATAAAAACAGAGCCTGCTGTAACATTCTGTTCTGCTATCATAACAGTTCTATAAAGGTAACCTACCACCTTCTTAAGGAAAATGAGCCCATACAGTAAGGCTCATATCTATGCATCATGTGCTTTTATCAGCACCCAGCTGGCCTGGCAACAACACTCCAACTGTGTTGGTAGGGCCTGTAAGCCAATTTAAGGTAGACTGAGATATTTCCAGTAAAACCTTCACAACATATAAGGCTGTCACATGTTAAATTAATTTTTGTCCGTATTTTTGTATGTTCATGTAAGTTCATCATGAGTCCAGCTATACAAACATCACTAGAGAGTTTCAAAGTTCTCTTTTAATTTGCACGGGTAACAGGTGGGATATTAACTGTTGCTAGTGAAGAACAGAAGTTTTTCTATGCATCACTTGGGTGTATTTTAAAAGGAAGTATATACACTGAGGATATATTTATGAAAAAGTGTATGAGAGAGATGAGTTGGTGCCAGTCTCAGGTGTGATAGAGTAGAAACCAGGTGTCAACTGATGCAACTGAAGCACATGGAAAAAATAGCGATTCTAACAAAACCAGTGATTTGGTCACCACATACATTCATGAACATATGTATGGTTTTGTTAGAAAAAAAAAAAAAAAACCATACAAAAAGTTACCTGCACAACTGTTCTGAATTTCCACCTCCAAATATCATCACCCAAAATCCAACAAAACCCCCCACCATAATCAGAATCTTCATTTGAGGTGTGAAATTGCAAGAGAATTAGCAGGAAGAAGAGAGAGATGGAAAGCATAAATGGGTCCCTTTGTACTAAATTATTTTCCTATGTAGTAGTGAAAACATGGGATTTCTCAACACCTTTGGTGTTTTTGGCCCCCATTGGTGATAAATCCAGGAAGGTGAGAGAAGGCAGCTCCATGATGAGCAAAGGAAATTTTGCCCTTTGTTAGAAAAACTTCTGGTACAGAAGTCTGGTACCAGACTCCACAGACCTCTGGTACTCCTTGCCGAAGCAATTGTAGATGCAAAAAGCGTGTACAGCTTCAGGAGGAGAATGAGCAGTCACTTAGAAAAGGGTTTCTAAATCAGAAAACCCCAAAAGCAGAATTGTCAGATTTCTAGAGATGAAGATAATCAGAGATTAGGAGAATATCAGAGGGGAGGTATTATAGTTTCTTGCTGCCTTCTTATTCTTTCCTAGACATTTTTTTGGGGTAATGTCTGGAAAGGCTATAGGAATAGACCCTTGGTCTGTACTAGTGGATGTGTTCTGATATTTTTATGATGCAAAAACCATAAACAGACTTAGTATAACTTGTACCACCCTGCAACTATGGCTAAGTTTGACAACAGGAATTTGAACTATGACTTTTAATTCTTTCATATTACTTTCATTATAATCAATGTAATACCTTTTTTTTTTCGCTTTTGTCCCTCTGACACAATCAGGGTCTCTTTGCCATATTAAAATTCTTCTTTTAAGTTTCATTAACTCTCGAATTGATTATGGAAGGTAAATGTGAAAAAAAGTGGTATGCATATACCACTGCACTTCACAAGCAGAGGAAATCAGTTTATGGAAACAGATGTCTTTGTGCAGACAGTATCTTGCAGCATTTCTGTGGCTGATACATAGATGCATAGTTGACTAGCAAGAGAGAAGGGAAAACGTTTGGTCAGCTGATCTTAATGGTAAATTTACAATGCTGCATTGCTCACCACAAATGAAACAATTCCCATAATAGGTTGTACCAAAATGTCTGTTTACTGCCCAACATGTAGAGGTAACTGGGACAAGCAGATAGTTCAGGTAGACATTAGCCTATTGCTGTTGTTCACCAATATATTCTTCCTCTCATTTACGTGGTATTGTCTCCTACTGTCCTTACATAATAGAGGGGGAAATTGTTCACAGCAGGAACTCAGAAACCCTGTATTTTGACAGTCAGTTTTCCTTTTTGTTTGGGAGGATAAGAGTAAAAGGACAATTTCACTGATTCATGATTCATATGACAATGACAGATAGTTCCTGCTGAAAAGCGAACTATTTATTTGATAACAATGTGCCATTTAATAATAACTCAGCAGGGAAGTGAACTAAGCAGCATATTCATCAGCAAAGGGGATTCCCAACCAAGTGATTATCTGCTTTCCAAATTTTATATTGAAAGCAGACTGCTGTGAATCACTGCAGTAGTTATCATTACTTGCAGTCTATGTAGGCAGCACTCCCCATGCACTGTGAATATTTATTGTCACAATGAGAGACTGAGTCATTTGATAATCTCAGTTCTAGTACTAGATATCCAGCACTGTGGAATCATCATCTTTTCTCTCCCTTTCTGGTTTTGTTGTAGTTGTTAGAGCTTTCAGGGGTTTTGGTTTTGTTTTTAGTTCAGGGAACTGATCTGAATTATTCAGAGGTAGCAGTACAATCTATTTTATGTGGCTGAGCCAAGTCCCACTTGATCATGTTCTCTTCCATTTGTATTCTAAGTAGAACTCATGACATGGAGCTAATTATGAATCATGTGACAGACAGTATATTCTTGTAAAGTATTGCATGCTGTCGGGAAAGCTGAAATTCCTATTTTCCTGAAAAATAAGACAACAAATTCAAAGTCTGATTGTTTTAATGAACTTGACAAAATTATTATGGCATTATATCGAGCATAATCAATACTCTTCATAAAAGCTTGGAATGTAAACTATAGCCCTGATCCTGCAGAGGCCACCACCCAAGAGTAACATTAACACAGATATCTGCAGCAGCATAACTCCTGATGAAATGTACTGGAATTTACAACTACAGACAACAAAATAAAATAAACAGCTTTGAAAACACAGAAGTGGTCAAAACTGTAGGAAAAAAAATAGAGATATGAAGAACAATTCAAGGATAGCTTGGGTCCCAAGCACTTGGCAATGGTATTTTATGGCTGAAATACAGGACGTACACAATCCACCAAGAACACACGAGAAATGACTATGAATATGTAAAGTAAAATCTTTACACCAACCAAAGTGAACAAGATATCCCTCTGTACTCATTTTGTCCCCCAACTATTATTCTTGATAGATAACAAGTGAGGTGGTCTGAAGTTAGTCTGACGTGGACTGACACCCACATAATGGCTGAACTGGACTCTACACCAACTTGCTTTCTCTCTTTTTTTTTACTTAACATTAAATAGTAGTGAATAGATTTGTCAGTCACTGAATTAATTTACAGATAATTTGGCTATTTTTCCTCCCAAACAAGAGTGTTGGATTGTTTCAAGATGATTACATATAACTGGTATTTTTATTTCAAAAACAAACCTATGATTAAATGGTAATAAAACAGTTATAAAAAATTTAAGTTAAAATAAAACTCTTCCCATGCAGCAGTAAGTTACTTTTAAGAAATGTGGCTGTACCTTTTTGAAGTCAAAACTATTTTCTTCTCAACTTCAAAATATGACTGCATATATTTTCTGTTTACTGTAATACTTATCTCTCAATACAGTGTGGCAGGCATAAGGAGATGCTAATGATCTATTTTTTTTATAATCAAATAGCTTGTCTCCGATTGTCATGAGAAAAGCCTTCCTTAGAACCAGCATTGTATGTGGCAGCACTTCTCCGTGCGCTGCATTGCAGAATGCTAGGATTTGGCAGTGCCTACTCTAGATTTGGATTTGACAAAGTTATGCTTTCAATTAACTTAAGTAAACTCGTCACTCAAAAGTTTGAAACTGATTGATTAAGTGAATAAATAATGTGTGTTGTTTTCATTAGTAGCACATTTTCCTTGCGTACTAAATTGGGAAAGATAAACTCAGGAACACTCTAATGAATTGCTAGGAATATGTGGTAGTTATCTAATGGTACCTTTCTTTCGGAATGTAATTTATCTTCTTCAGTTTAATTGACTTGTTTAGTCAAATATCACACTGCCAAGCAGAGCTTTTGAAAAAGATATTTTAACAGTTTGCTAAACTATGAACTCATACATATCTAATGAGACTTCAGAGCAAAGCATAGTACATGCGTGTGGTGTAGTAGGAACTGTTCCAAACAGAAGAAACTGTTAGACAAGAGCAAAAGAGCCTATTCTGTTTTGAAGTTTTCCTGTTATATACCAATGTATATCTTTTGCAGTCTTTGAAAAGATGACAAAAAAAGAAAAGCTGCAAAGTTAATTCCTTACCATCAGGACAATTGGACACCTTCTTCTGGCCCTGAAATATTCTTCTAATAAAATAAGACTATTTCTTTTTTAATTGGTGAAAGTTAAAAGAGGAATGTCTCCATTAATTATTATTATTTTCATACCCATGGAAGTCTAATGAAGATTTTTGGCTGACATTAACAAATGTTTTAGGTATGTCTTGATTATCAAGGAAATCTTTACATGAATGAGATAGCTAATGATTATTTTTTTTTATCAGAAGAGATAAAACACTTCAAAATGAAAACCTGAAGAAAATATTATACTATACAGTAATAATTGTGTTTTGTTTATTTTGATTAAGTCTATGAACTTTAGTTCCTGAGTGCTTTTAAAAAAAAAAAATTCATCATTCTTAACTGTAGTGACAGAAAGCTTAAGTCTCAAGATGATAGATTACACATTTTCAAGCAAAACTAAGATATATTTCATTTGACTTTCCTTGGATAGACATGACTAGACAAGTAGCTGACTGAGCAATGAAATTTTTAGAAGATGGGTTTTGCTTTGTGTGTCATGGTTGGGCTACTCTATATCTAATATGAGACAAATTCTGTTCAGTGGGTCATTCTTAATCACTCTCTTCAATGTATATTTTTAATAATATACCTGTCTTCACACTGCTGACATACAAGAAAATGTGTAGGTAACATGCTGCAAATTTTCCTTGGTGGAAGTACTGATCCCTTTCCACCTCTCAAGTTAAGAGGAAATTGTCCAATAGATTGAAATTATATTGGGCAGAGAGGAGATAGAGCAATTGTATAACCTTTGTTTCCTTAAGAAACCAGAGGGAAAATCTCCATAAAAATGTGATGGCTTTTTCAGTCAGATAAAATATTTGGTGAAACAATATTATCATCTGCAATTCAGACTTACATTTCCATCACAACTTTAGTTTTTCACATACTTCTTACAGAGTTTTTGTCCCACAGCTTAAAAGATTCCCTGCCCTGCATTCTACACCTAGGTCTCAACCTTTTGCATCACCGTTCTCTGCAGAACAACAGACACAAGATATTAGTTGTAACATTTCTATATACCAATAGAACCTTTTCAGTCATAGGATAATCTTATGGGCTCTTACTATCCAATTTTATTTTACATATTTACTTTTAGTATTCAGATTCTCTAGGGTTGATCTACATGGACATAGTTCTTCCCACAGATTTGGAAAAGAATTCATTCTCAAGATCTAGGAAAATAACAAAGTTCTATGAGGTCTGAATTGTAATAATATACAACTTCCTACATTTTATTTGGAGAGCCTGGCCTTTTCAATTGCATATCTAACAACGAAATTTTAAAAAGATACGAAAGGTCTTTGACTAAAAGATATTGAGGTCTTTTTGCTCCCTTGTTTTGATTCTTGAACTTCTTCTGAAGAAAAGGAGGCATTATAATGGCAGGTACCTTTGAATTGCCGTGATATTTAATGCAATACATGTAAGGGCAATGTGACCGAATTTTCATCCAGAGGTCTATACAGATCCTACAAGTAGCTGTTATGATAAATGATAATGATAAATATTTTATCATTACTAATAGCCATTTAACTTCCTGCATGAGGGTGGGTGTCAGTGTTGGTTTTGATCTGAACTTTCACTGAAGTCGTGTGCTCAGGGGGGTTTACAATTCAGATGTGAAACAAAGCTTCATCAAAAATAGAACACTTCTTCTAATCAGAAAAAAAAAGCCATCATTTGCTGCATAATCTACTGTGTATTTTATTAAGCTGTATATTACTTTGTATTAAGTAATACACAGTAAATAGCCGTGTGTTATATTAAGTTGCTGAAAGCAAGGATCTTGCATTAAAGCTGCAAAAGTACGAAGTTTTCTGCACTCTCCCGCTTGTACTGGTTAAAAAGTTTGTCGGATGACCTCACCTATGAAATGCAGGGAAATGTAATGATGCAATTTGGTGAAAGTCAAATCAAGTAGATATAGTGGTGCAAAACCTGCCAGAATTCCTGTTTGATCCTTTTGTGCTTAATAGGCAAAATGCTGTGTCAAAACTGGATTATCTCTAGCAGTATTCATGCTCTTTTCTTTATAGTCTCCTGTAATTCTGTTTTATTTTATCATAAAATTAGGGATCAAATAAGTTTATGAAGAGAGTTGAGGTAATCACCAGAACAGGATGGAAAATTTAGCTGGACAAATTTGTATTTCCATTAATACCTGAGTAACGACCTTTGACTACTACATATGACATAAATACTTGGCCCTATTGATGTTAACAGAAGTTTTGCCGTTAATTCATTTGTGCTCCAAGGACTCCAGGCACAAATCCCATTATAGTTGTACCTGAAAAGTTATTTCATAGATTTCTTGATGTAGAGTTTCCTGTTACACAAGCAAATGGCATTGTGATAGCTGACTGAATTTATTCTATAAATTTCTGTTCTCCTTTGAAGTTTGTTAATGATTTATTTTCTGTCACTCCTGAGTCTACCTTAATGCACCATTATGCATGGCTGATGTTTCAGATGCATTACATCACTCTTTGCAAGACTTAAGCTTTATGTTGGCACCGAGTATTTTCTGGCATAATCCATTTAGCTACTGTATTTCAGTCCCTAAGCTTTTGATGAATCTGGAATCATGACTTAAATATTTACCATTTTCTGAGGAAAGTGTTACAAGACAGAGATTATGCATGCAGAAAGTGTATAGGGAGTTTGAAGATAACAAATGATACATCAAGCACAGCCTAATGTGGTTTTACTGGAGTAGGAGTGGTAATAAATCACCTGCCAATGTTGATAATAAAATACTGCATTGGCCTCCATCAGCCACAAGAGAAAGGTTAAATGTTATTTCTCACAATAACCATGTGGTCTTCATTCCTGACATATTTGATACTAAATTCTGTCATTATTTTCTGTAGAAACTGTGATCTTTATAAAAAAAACATTCCATTAAGAATAAAACCTGATGTTTGCTAACCCCCAGTATCCCTGAAAAACATTCATCCATTTTATGGTTATTGTACCATATAAATTGCCTTCCATTTTGGGGTAAACATAGCCTGTTCTGCAAAAGTCAGAAGGTAAAGCTTGAAATTCACCATGACCGGCTTTGGTTGACCTCTGATGATTTGTTTCACAGCCAGTAGAGTTGTTCTGCGCAGCTTAGTGCTTAAGGCAGTTAAGAATGGCATCGTTAACCTTGACGATGTCACTTATTTATTTATTTTCTTGCTATTTGTGAGATGACTTGTTTGTGTTCTCCACTGGGTGGGGGTGTGTGTGTGTGTGTGTGCTTGAGAGAAAGAGGTGGTGCAGGGTTCTTTCTGGGTCTCAGTAAGAAAGGGGAAAGGCTCAAAACCACATGTCTTAATAGGATAACTGATTTGACAAGACAGAATAAGAGTAAGAATATAGACAGTGAGTAAATCTTATGCCCCTTCGCACCCTGTGTTCATTGAGCATCAGACGGGGCCCGGATGGATTTCCCCATGACGTGGTGTGCAGAGCAGAGCAGATCCAGTCTGTGCAGAGAAGCTCCCGCATTTAGGTCCTTCGAGCTAATATATAATTTCCTTACAAGAGAGCGGCCCTGTTCCTTGAGGATATTCTCATGAGAACTTCTTGCTGCACTTGAAGAGAAAGGCAAAGCCAGGCAGGTGATGTGGTGGCTGGTGTCCTGTGGAAGCTGCCCGCCGGCTCCTCTGCTACCCGGGGCTGGTTGAAGTTATCCTGCGGCCAAAGGGTTTGTGCAGGGACACTACCGGCCTGAGCCTCCTCAGGTTAACCGTCGTGTGGACCACTGGCTCCTAGACGTGCACTGGTCTCTTGGCCATCAGTACAGGTGGTTCTTATGCAACCTCAATATTACAATACAAATAAAATAATAATAAACAAGACTAATTTATTACACTCCCACTCAGGTAAAACTGAGATTACTGTGGATGTTGCAGAAATATGATGAGTACTACATAGTTGGTATGATATGTAGTAAAGGGTCAAGTCCATTTTAGAACAGCCGGGACAAAACCTGGGGCAAATTGCTTCTTTGGGTCATATTCCCACTGTTTCACCTTTCTATTTTAGTAGTCTATAATTTTGTCGGTGTAGAGCTTCTGTTTACCATTTGAATTGCTTCTGTTTTGATTAAGCATGTACTAGGTTTTCAACATGTTTTCCATATATTCTCCCCTGCTGGTTCTGGGGACCACATCAGGGGCAAACCTGAAACACAATTAAGAGCTGGGTGTATGCTCATCAATCTGCCCTTTGCATTAGTGTTGTCTTCCAGGTGCGTGTTTATTGGGCTGACCCAATCCACCTTCTCAGGACACAGCAGAGAAATATTTTCCTGCAAGAGTGTTAAGCTTTTCTCATAGCAAGGAATTTTACTGAACACTTAACAGCATTTCTCTCTAATGTCAAAATACTACAGATGATCCTCATTTTCATAGCTATGACATAAGGCTCAATCTGCGATTTCATCTTACAATGGTATAAGTTGAATTAGCAGACAGGTGAAACAACAAGTTTTCAGTCTTATCTCTGGCAAAGTTACTGGAATCCATAGCTGCAGAAAATTTGCCCTCTTCTTCCAAACCAGGCCAATGGAGTCAAACCCATTTTAATTTCCCATGTTCATTTCCCAGTTTGCATGACATTGATCAGTCTAGCTATCTCTTTATTCATTGCTTAGCTAACAAGGTAATTTATGATACTTTTATGTTCTGTTCAGTGTATGAATGAATAACTATGTGTATAAGAGAGGGTGTGTTCGTGTCAGATGCAGCTGGGAACAAAGATTAACAGGAGAAAAGGAGAAAAACGAGAAAAACGAGGTAGGAAAAGAGGCAAAAATCTTCTTTACAAACGGAAATAAATAAAAATAGAAAAAACAGGAGAAGGAATTTAAAGCATAACACAGGCTGGAAGTTGTTTAGTTTTCACCAGAAGTTAAATGGAAGACATTGGGTTTACAGAGCTGTAGTAAATTAGCGCAGTAAATGGACCAAGGCTGTATATGCTGTTAGAAATATTATAATGCAGTTCTCCTGTAAGATGTTCAGAGTACATGAAAAGGAAAGAATATTTCTGTTTTCCTTCTTCCTTTATGTTTTTATTCTGTATTATATGGGAATTTTCCTTCTAAAGTACATAAAAGGAACCTGTATCTCTAATTCTATTCCTTGCATCCTCCTTCAAAATACTTCAAGCTCAGAGTTCTCATTAGGACTATAAACGAGAGCAAATATGTCATTTTTTTATTCACAATATTTTAGTGTCTTTATTGCCTGCTATCCTCGAAGTGTCTGGCTTTGCAATGTTAAATTTAATTTTCCCCGATCTAGTTTCAGTTGCTTAAACACCAGTTTATTACACAAAAAAGATAGATAATAAAAAGTGGTTAGAAAACAACAATCTATGGAGTGAAGCAGAAATTAACAAGAGAGATTTGCATTATAGATACAATAAATAAAACAGTTAATTCTCTCTATTACATTAGGGAAAGAAAACCACATATTCAGTGTCAAAATAATTTATTGTCTGATTATACCTTTCATAGAAACCTCTGTTTAGGTTTCAGTGGAAAGAGGTGAACTTCATGTGTGCATGTTGTATAATGGGTACAGTTTCTTTCTTGTTATATGTAGAGAGGAGCTTAAGTTCATTAAAAACAAAGCTTTGCTATTTAGTAGCTTTTATTTAAACAACTAGCTATCTAGGGTACCCCCATACTCAAATTAGTTTACAAGTCTCCATGGCTTCTTAATTATGCTTCTCCATCATGTTCCTTATCTCAAAGGCAGGAAAATCTTAATTAAAGGATTTTTTCTTTTAGAAATGGAGAAAGGTTTAGATTCTTTCCTCAAAAAACTTCCAGCCTAACAGGTTTCTCAGTTAGGGAGCCAGGCTTTTATTTTACATGCTGAAGGCATACATTTCCTAACATTTCTCAACAAATTGGTCTCCATGTTACCTCTGAAATTAAAATGTAAGATTGTACGCTGCCAGGAATTATGGAGAAGGGAAACAGGAAGTTCTGCATATAGTCCTCATTAATAAAAAGTTCAAAGGCTAAGCTATTTTTCTTTCAGAAAGTTGCTTAAAGCAGTCTGTCATTGATCATTCCAAATGCAAGTGCGTTAATGATGGGCATGCCCTCTGCATGAGGGCAAAAAATTATCATTTTAATTTGATGATACTGAAGTCTTTGCAAGTTTGGTTTGTAGGATCTTTTCTTTGCAATTCATCGTACGGGATAGAGTACGAGACTTCATAGCTGAGAACCGTACTTGAAAGGGATACTGTTTTCAACTGATGACTTCTGCTTCACTTTCTAAGATCGTTCTTCACCGTCTAGACACAGCTCATCTGAGTTCTTTTACTTGGTAATTTTGTTATAGTTAGGGTCCTTTGACATCGGGACAGTCCTATCCTGATTTTTAATCTTCACATCTTTCTTGTGGGAAAAATGCTCAAATAGCTTCTCCGACCCAAAATCTCACTGGAAGATAAACAGTCTGTCATACAAGATCAGTTGTACATGCTGCAGAGGCTGGATGGTGTGGTGTTACCATGATCACAAAATCACAGACTGGTTTGGGTTGGATCTTTAAAAAAGATCATCTAGTCCAACTTCCTCTGCCATGGACTGGGACATCTTTCAGTAGAAGAGGTTGCACAAAGCCCTGTCCAACCTGACTTTCAACAATTTTGGGGATGGAACATTCACACTTTCTCTGGGCAATGTATTTAACTGCCATACTGAGAAGTCCCATGTTCAGATCTCATTGTTCAGAAAATCTTCCCTAGTTATTTTAGGGAAAATAATATATGAAAAATGCAAAATGATGTAATTATTCCCTTAAGGAAGAATTCTCAGTTTGTTCTGTTATGGTGTTTTTTTCTCCAGTTCAGGCTATTACTTCATGAATTCTACTTTCCTCCCCTCTTCTTCCCCTGCTTTGGGAATTTAAGAACGTATCTGTTCAACATCAGCTATTTCCCTCAGTGAGGGTTTTTTCCCTCATTTTCTTTGCCTGTTATTCAAGGCTCTGATACTGTTTAAATCTGATATGGGGGATGATACACTATTGTGTTGATACAGAATAGAATAAGAATGCAGTGAAGTGTAACATGGAACAAAGGTCTCAAAATCTTGAATTGTATCCTGCAACTGCAGGTTACAGCGTAAGACGGCAGAAGTTTCATTAGAAGTGAACCGGGGTTGAGGAATGGAAGAGCTAAAAGAGGGAAGAAAGAGAGAGCAGGAAAGGGGTGCAGAGGAGATGGCTTCTTCACAAGATCCTGTTGTATCATTTAATTATTTTCAGCTTGTTAGACAAAATATGTTTTACTTATGTTACGCAGATGACATTTGTGCCAGACTTAATTAGGCTATCAGAGTCTGTCGCCAGTTTTAATCAGGTTGTCAGAATCTAAATTCTCTAGAGCCATAATGTAAACAATTCACAACAAGCTAGCAAGTACTGTATGAAACATTGAACCATCTCCAGACATCTGTGAAGCATTCAGTTGCAAAGCTTCCTAATATTATTTTTTTTATTATTTAAATGTGGAACTCAATTGCTTCTGCAGAATTTGATTGAAGGCTCAAACATTTTGAATAAGTATCAGTCTGTTTCCAGGACATTTACAAATTCCTGGAAAGAGTTTATGCTTCATGTTGAATCCATGCAAAAAATGATGTTTTCAGATAAGATTTATTCACAGTTTTAGGATTTTATTCACAGTTTTAGGATATGTCAGAGTTTAAGAGGAGAGACTTTAATGTAGCCTTTTAAAGAAAAGAGATTTATTTTGCAGTTACTGAGTGCAGTGCCCAAGATTCAATATTGAAACAATATTTCTCATTGCACAAACATGCACCAATCTCTGCAGTTGACATTATTTACATCCTAAAAATCAAAAAATACATATTTGGTTTGGGGTTTGTTTCAGAATGTTTGTCAGTCTCATTTCATTTATTGGCAGTACTTATTAATGGAGTCTAGCAGCAACTGCTAACTTGTGGGCTAAACACTTTATATTTAGACTTAAATTCAGAACTTTGGATATTCTGCAAAAGCTATAATGATGTTTTTATATCATAGAAGCAAGTTTATGCAGTTTTCTACAAATCATACTTCTCTTCAAGAAAATCCACTAAACGTATCACTAAAGAATTTTATCCCTTAACACACCTCTTGACCTTTTTTTGCTTTAAAAATTACACGTCTACCTTTTGGATCAATAATGTCCCCAGCTTATTTTCAGTCAATTCACAAATGGAAAAATAGATATAGTTTATTTAATAGGCAATTCACTGCTAGATCCAGAGAATATCAATGGACCTATACAATAAAGCTGTACCAGCTTTTTTATCTCTTAAGTGAGGAAAAATTGGAGACTTGCCATTGGCATGTAGAGTTGTATGAGTTTGGGCTGCTTCCAACTGAGATAGGGAGGGCCAGAATCAGTGTTGCAATAATTTGGCACGATTTCATTAAATATAAGTGGAGTTGTGCCCACTTATATCAGCAGCAAATTTGAGAACTTATCCATATGGCTTCTACATTTATAATGGAGAGCCTCCAAAACTAGCAGACCAGAGATGGCAAGGATTAATTTGAGCACATAATTTTTATGTGCTTTATGTGAATAAAATAGATCTTCTTCTACAAATGTGCATGAAAAATATTCATATACCTTTAGCAACTATTCTCAAGTTTCTAGTTATTTGCTGGATAAATTCTCTCTGCATTTTTTGGGGGGAAGAGCTTTGCCTCTCACCTCACTCAAATGTGAATGAACGTAATGTGTATAAACTTTAATGGAAAAGTGTCTATAATTCACAATTAGCCTGTAATAGCTTTTATTTGTTATATGTCTTGAAAACATGGCTTGTTTTTTTCACCAGCCTACATGACTCTCTTCAAAACCCTTCTTTTTATACTTTCTCTCAAAAGTGTGCTGTTTTTTTTCTTATTCAATCAAGTTTTACATGCTCTGAAAATAGTTAATAAATGTGGAGGTGCTCACCATTCTATTGTTTCTAAAAGAATATATAGCTCTGTATCTTCATTTCTCCTTCCTACTTCTTCCATTACACACTTTGCCTGTAAATGTGTCACATATTATATCTAAACACAGGTATTACATTTCAGACTTCAGTCACCATCAAGTTGCAGTGCATACCTTCCAAATATGTTTGCTTATGAGAAAAAGTAAAAATTAACTAATTACTTCTTAAAGAATTTTGAACTAATCGAGTACTATAGACAGTAGTGACTCTCAATTATCCATATTTCATTGAATTTCTAAGGTGATACTGTTTCCTAATTGTATTGTGCTTCCTAAATATTACAAACTTAGCTGAGTTTATCATTCTTTGCTGTGTCAAATGAGCAAAGATGGGTCCTATTAATATTAAAGGATTCCTGGATTCTTACATGAAACTGACCCAGTCCTGTTACTACAGTGTTGGTACCCAAATTGCAGGAACTAGCATTATAGTAGAAACAGGCTGATAGTTATTCGCTTTGTCATGAAAAAGGGCAACGGACAAAGTGTGTGAAGACTGAACTATCTTTTTCCCCTAGAGTTTTCCTGACAGGTAAGGTTGAGACTTTCAGAAATGTCAGGAAGATGCTGATGGCCAGTGGATATATTTCCTATGGCTAAAAAGTCTCCTATGTGTCAATTTCTAGTAATGGACAAAAGTATTGGTAGAAATCTATGAAAATTTATTGGTATTTTCTGTGCAGTTCATTCTGAGTAAAAAGTCTTACTTGTTAATCTGTGCAAATGTTTTGTCTCAGGAGCTGAATTTTGTTTTAGTCTTCTGAACCATGATGCCAAGTTATGATCTTGTGATATTGAATTCTCACTCAGTTGTACATTGAATTAAATAATAGGGTTTAGATTTTATTCATGGTTTTTTATTCAGACTGAATAATTTTTATTAATTCCTTTTCAGTCTTTTTTCTCCCCACAAACCTTTGTCCTTTCTTACTGATGTTAAGTATAAGGCTTCAATTTAAACTTGAATATGAAAAGTCCACATTAGTTAACACCGAAGTCACTTTCCAACTCTACTGTAGAGAGGCATCTTTCGAATAACCACATATAGTAGGAGAAACCAAGCCAGATGCAGTTTCTTTCCAGGGATACTATTATGGAAATAATTCGCAAAGTAGAAATTCTTTGTTTCAATTTTTCCCCCTTCATTTTGCCCAGTGAACACCTCTACATTTAAATAAACTTGTATAGTAACCTCTATTAGATTCTTTTTGATCAACTGAGGCTAGTTGTTTTGAATTCTTTTTGGATATAATTTTGCATAGTTTTGCATAAGCCGCAGTGAAAGAAACACTAATTGTGAGTTTATAAATATCCTGAAGGTTACCTATCTGATAGTGTTTTCAACTCGTTTGAGAGTTGTGATGATGTTTCTTTGAGCTCACTGGGGTTTTGGGAGGGAAGTTCATGTAAATTTAGCTCCTGCTTGTAACAATGGGATGCTTGAATAGGGTATTGGTTTTCACTTCAGTTGATATGGCAACAGGGGCTGGTGTCATCCAAAACCAACCAGTGTCTCCAAGGAAGAAGTTAAAAAAAAAAAAAAAAAAGACAAGGACAATGGAAAGAGGCATAAGAGGATAAGGACTGTACCTTCTGGCACACAGATTTTGTTGCAAAGGCAGAAACTGTATAAATTGTTCAAGGACTTCCAGAGATACTCTCAGCTAGAGACTCAAATCTTGTAAAGAGCCAGGAAATATCGTTGCCAAGGTAGAAAAATCTCTGTGGTCTCTGTTTGGAAATATCTGGTCTCTGGTGATTTTGAAATTATTTTATTTACCAGTTCCCATACTTAGACCTTAGGAGAGAGACTTTAAATCTTCCTCCTGTTTTATTGGAAAAGAAAATAGAACCAACATTTTTACCCTTCTGTAAAATGATCTTATTTATTTGGATATACAGTATAATAGTGTGTTTTTCTGGCTCTCCCGCAGAAACTGTTTTACTTAAATGAATATTCATTGAGACAGAGAAAATTACTTTGTAGCCATTTTTCTAGGCCACCTATGTGAGCGGTGAAACCCTGGGCTCTTTTTTACATTTACTTAGTAATAAAACATTTTACTGCAATACAGTGCTCATGGAGAATAACTTATAGTCCATTCCCACTCAGCACTAAGGTGGCAGACCTCAGTTTCTGTTGTGAAGCAAGTAAGCAGACAAACACGAGCTTCGGTCTCCTTTTGCAAGTGAGCTGTCCTGTCCTTTGGGAACATGTTATTTCATGTTTCTTGCTGCTGCCGTTTGAAGATTTTTTTAAACCCCGCTGCTCATTTTCAATTAAAATTCTGCAAATCAAATATTTAACTCCTATTCTTTTTAAGGGAGAAGTTCTGAAAGATGCTTCTTCCACATCAAGCCAAAATTAACTTTTAGAGTTCTTTATTCAAAGACAAAATGGGGAAAAAAATCAAGCTGTTGCATAATCTATTGCTCCCATCAGAAGGAAGAGTAAGAGTTGTCTTGCCTTCAAATCTTATATAACATGGCTGGAAACAATTAGTATAATCCAGAAAACAACTTTTGTGTTCTAGTAGTATTCCAATTATTATAGAATATTTAATTAAAATAAGTAAAAAGGTTTTGCTTTACTTATTTAAATGGATATTATAATGCTTTTTAAAATTTATTTTAGAAAAATCTTAAAAAGAAAAAATCAATGTTTGGGTTTTTTTTCAAAGCAGAAATCCATGTAGTATATCCTCTAAAAGGAAAAGTAACTGGGTTTTTATTTGAAAAAAAAAAAAGCCTTCTCACTAGAAAGATTTCTTTAGAGAAGTAAAAATTTTAAAAGTAGCAATTTTTTCAAATATATTCTTTTAAGAAGAAAAAATATCACAATATATGTCATGTTTTAACAATACTTCAAGATAATTATTCATTTATATGCCTTCTTCCAACACCANACTGGGGTTTTGGGAGGGAAGTTCATGTAAATTTAGCTCCTGCTTGTAACAATGGGATGCTTGAATAGGGTATTGGTTTTCACTTCAGTTGATATGGCAACAGGGGCTGGTGTCATCCAAAACCAACCAGTGTCTCCAAGGAAGAAGTTAAAAAAAAAAAAAAAAAAGACAAGGACAATGGAAAGAGGCATAAGAGGATAAGGACTGTACCTTCTGGCACACAGATTTTGTTGCAAAGGCAGAAACTGTATAAATTGTTCAAGGACTTCCAGAGATACTCTCAGCTAGAGACTCAAATCTTGTAAAGAGCCAGGAAATATCGTTGCCAAGGTAGAAAAATCTCTGTGGTCTCTGTTTGGAAATATCTGGTCTCTGGTGATTTTGAAATTATTTTATTTACCAGTTCCCATACTTAGACCTTAGGAGAGAGACTTTAAATCTTCCTCCTGTTTTATTGGAAAAGAAAATAGAACCAACATTTTTACCCTTCTGTAAAATGATCTTATTTATTTGGATATACAGTATAATAGTGTGTTTTTCTGGCTCTCCCGCAGAAACTGTTTTACTTAAATGAATATTCATTGAGACAGAGAAAATTACTTTGTAGCCATTTTTCTAGGCCACCTATGTGAGCGGTGAAACCCTGGGCTCTTTTTTACATTTACTTAGTAATAAAACATTTTACTGCAATACAGTGCTCATGGAGAATAACTTATAGTCCATTCCCACTCAGCACTAAGGTGGCAGACCTCAGTTTCTGTTGTGAAGCAAGTAAGCAGACAAACACGAGCTTCGGTCTCCTTTTGCAAGTGAGCTGTCCTGTCCTTTGGGAACATGTTATTTCATGTTTCTTGCTGCTGCCGTTTGAAGATTTTTTTAAACCCCGCTGCTCATTTTCAATTAAAATTCTGCAAATCAAATATTTAACTCCTATTCTTTTTAAGGGAGAAGTTCTGAAAGATGCTTCTTCCACATCAAGCCAAAATTAACTTTTAGAGTTCTTTATTCAAAGACAAAATGGGGAAAAAAATCAAGCTGTTGCATAATCTATTGCTCCCATCAGAAGGAAGAGTAAGAGTTGTCTTGCCTTCAAATCTTATATAACATGGCTGGAAACAATTAGTATAATCCAGAAAACAACTTTTGTGTTCTAGTAGT
>VXBJ01002026.1:480916-501373 GCA_013400055.1 Nycticryphes semicollaris | reverse complement strand
TGGAATTCTATGTTTTTTGCCCTCTTTTTTTTTTTTTTTTTTTTAATTATTGTTGTCTGTTGCTCTACCTAATTTGAAGTTTTCTAGCTGATGTATTGTGTCAGGGATCACTGAAGGACACAGGATAATTGAGTTATTTTCTTGAGAGAGAGTTTTTCTTCCACTAGGAATTAGATTTATGCCTTAGCTGAATTTGGTAGCTTTTGATGTATCTTTATATTATTAATGTAGAGATGTAACTGTGTAATTTCCTTTAATCCCACATAAAACATAAATTTTGTGCTCATCTTTCATCTTTACAGTGTACTGGAATGGTGACAAGTATTTGAGTGAAAAATTCAGATGCTATGCTTTTTGCAGTACTACCTGGGTCCAGGGTAAATCTGTTCCTGTTACAGTTCAATATGGTATCGTTGATTGACTATGTCTAATGAACTGGAAACCTGGATTTCCGTACTACTGATAAAATGTGAAAGAACTAACTGAAGCAGAGAAGCATTGGGGAAGTAGGAAAAAATTTTATGAATGGCAAACACAGAAGCTACAAGCACAGATGCTTAGTTTACTGTAGAAACTGTAGCACACAAGTATTTCTTTCTGTGGTGGAAAGCTGTAGAGAGATAAGTTCTAAACTGTATCTGGTAAGAGAATATATTCAGAAACAAGTTGGTGAATTAATATTGAGTTTGTCAACCTCTTTTCTCACTCCTTAACATGTGCGGGTTTACTAACTTTTAGTATTCAATTCAAGGCTAAAACTGTGACATTATTTGCAGCTGGAGGGATGTCAATATTCCCAGAATAGTTCTGAAAGTACTCACTGCTTTGTGTCACTTAACATGCATTTAAAAGGAAAATAATCTTTCCAATCTTCTCGAGAGGGACTTGTATCTTTTTTGCCATCCCTTAGTAAGTCTCTTTGAATGTTAGTTTAATTAAAACAGAGAGGTTACTTAAACAGTGGCTTTCAAAATAATTTCAATTAAAAACAAACCAAGATCATGGTTTATTTTAATACTTTGATTGCCATTGGTTATCACTGCATTTCTCTTGTGACAGTCAAACATTAGTAGCAATCTTCTCTTGACACTGAAGATGATGTATAAAAGCCCTAGAGCATTTAAAACAAGAAAGAGTTCCCAGCGCACACTGGTGTTATGGTAACCAATATTTACTCTGATATTTCAAGTATAACCTGACACGGTGGATTTGCCAGTGGTTTCACTTTTTATATGAGGAAACTCATCATAGCAAGATGCTACAATGGAAAAAAAAAATAGATTAAAATCAAAGATAACATCACATCATTTCATAGAAGCAGTGAAGAGTTGTTGCTAAACTTGCAGTACTTGTTATTTAGTAGTACAGCATTTAGTACAGTGTTACTGCTGGATGAATCCCTACGGTCAACATCTTGGTAGTATGTGCTGCTTCAGGGACCAATGAATGAACCACTGTCTTTGTTCCTTCCTTCTAAAAACACTATGGGGAGTGACCGGTTCTCAGTGAGCTGGGTAGAGAAGAGAGGGGTTTGGGTTTCTTGAACACCTGAGGGGAGATGTGCTAGGCCATAAAACTACTTGGTTACTGAAGGTTTACACCTTCACAGCCATTCTGACTAACATATTTCGACAAAGGTGGAAAGCACAGCTAAAGATGAGACTGAAGTAGTTTTAATTTTTGATGCAAAGGAGAACTTACACCCATCCCCCTGGAAAAATCTCTGTAAAGATTATTTTTACTGATTTATTTTAATTCAGCTGTAGCTAGTGTAAATAGTACTCAGAGAAGTAGCTATACTTCAGTCACCTACTTAAAAGAACAGTAATAGAATTTTCTTTCACGCTGCATGCGATGACAAAGAAACCCAAATTTTTACAACAGTCCCTCTTTCTTTGAGTAGTTTCACAAAGTCTTCACTGTAAAGCCATTCTGACTAAATAGGTTAAATCACATCTACTTTGGCATTGTTGCCTAATTTGTGAGCAAAAATAAATTGTCTGTGCAGGTGGAAATAGATATTTGAATACTAGTCACAATTATGCCTGTTACTACAAATGGTTTTTGTGTGTGTATCTGATGACTGATACTTGTAAGATGGTGACTGAAGGACACTGGTTGTAGCAATTTTCTATTTGTTAATGGACTATGACATGACCTACTTAAATGAGTATTCAAAAAATGTGGCACACCATAAATGAAACTATGTCCATGACTGAGTCTAGGCTCAAGAAGGCTGAATTCTTCTCAGCCCAAGGTGCAGGTTAAGTAAAAAGAAAAGTCTTGCTTTTCCATACAAGCTGTGCACAGTATAAGTCATACGTGAAGAAGGGCTGGAAACCTTACCTTAAATGTTTTTTCTCTCTGGAATATTTTGGCAATTGGATCGCTTTTTATCAGAACGGAGTATCCTGATAGCTGTTTTCTGGTAGCTAACTATGTGAGAGCTATGCCCATTTAAAACTTAAGTTCATGGAAGTACGATTTGTATGTTAAAACAGGTTGACATTGACTAGTGCTATAAAGCAGTCACTCTCTCTGTCTGATTATATAAAGTAAGAAAGTTCCAGCATAAACAGATGACTTAAATGTTTTCTGGAAATTTAAGCACAGTAAAAGTTTTCTCTGGTAACTTACAACATTCTCTGTGGTGTTATCAAACATCTACTGAAGTCATCATACAGGGATGTGATTTATCTAATGCTTAACTGGAGGGGCCTCTGAAATAAGGCACTAAATCAATGACTTGAACTCAAATGACTGACCTTGTTATAAAACCAGTGGTAGGTTTTTTGAATGATTGATGTTTCAGAGACTCATGTTTGTGGGTAGAACTTCTGTTATTACATTTCTTTTTCTTCAAACTAAATGCATTTTTTTAAATTGCAAAGTTTCGTGTTTCTTAAGTCTGTGTGTATAACATGAAACAAAAACCACATCGAAGCTGCGTGTTGAATTAGCAGTGAAAAAAATCGTTTGACTTCAGCGTGCCTGAAATAACTACTGGTTTAGTACAAAACTGTGTTTGAAAAAGTGACTAAAGTTGTATTACTGGCTTTGGCCTAATGCGAAAACTAGGGATGTACTCTGATTTTAATATATTCAGACTAAACCATTACTCTTATAGTGAATATCTGTATTTCAATTTCCTCTCTTCAAGAAAAAAAAATAAAAGGATGAGGAGTATGAGTGGAAGACAAGGAAGGAACTGGCAAGTAAATCAAGGCACCTGAGTGTAGGGTAGTCAAACTGAATTGTTGTTTTGAACTTTGTTGTTTACAAATTTTTTAAAACAGACCTTGGCTTTCTCTAAAACAATTTTTCATAACAAAAAAGATAATTATGAATCTTTTGTAAATGTCCTCCAGGCTTTGATAATTTAAAGCTTCTCAGCAAGGATTTAAATATGTTATCCAAATGATGAAATGGTTCCAATAAATTAAAATTATATTTGCTGTCTGACTTCATGTAATAAAGCTAAAAGTAGCATAAAACTTCATGCAAATACATTGATCTCAACACCAACAAGCTTTCTTATGCGTTATATGAAGTTCTTTGGTACTCTGCACCTTGAACTCATTAACTCCTGCAACTAATTAATTATGTATTTATCAGAGTTATGACCCACCTGCTGTCTTTTCACACTGCTAAATACATTGGTAGGGCTGTCTTATTTTTTTAATGTCTCTCTGTAAAGCCTGTGACATTTGGGGGACAAAAAAAAAAATAAATCTTAAATTTAGCGGGTTAATGAAAGTTGTTCTTGCTGTTCCGTGTATACAGTCTGGGATTAGGTGCAAGCCCCATTCCTTCAGGACTATTGAGGTAGAGCTCTGTGGAATAAATAGAAAGCATAAAAGAGCAAGCATCAAGATGACAGCTCAACTAAATAGTTAATTAAAGCCTTTTTCACAGAAGGCTAACAAGCAAAACACCTACATGTGATGACACTAAGGAAAATGCCTTGGAGTCAAGTCTGTTGGCCTTAAGTTTTCCCAGGTCTGCTCCGTGTTGCGTTCTGAGCCCTTTTCCAACAGAAGCGTTGGAATTTACCTGCTGTGTTACTCTCTGAATAGTAGGAGTTCTTGTCTTATCAATGAATGGAAGAACTGTTTTCAATTTCTCCCATTAAAATGTGCAATATTATGCCACCCCAGTGGTTTGTTTTCATTCTTTTTTTTTTTTTTTTTCTGGAAGTATTTAATTATATTAGAACAGTATTATTTGAAAAAAGTAGACATAACAGAATTTCTCAATGATATAACAAACTATCTGTTTTGAGTGGAATAAAATAGAGAACAAATACTGTCATGTAAGGATTGGTTAGTTTTGTAGGTTTCCTGGTCAGTCTGTCAACTGGTTTGCTAGTTTTGGCTATGGGGGTTTTGCCCAAAATCAGATTGGGGATGCCAATTCAATCTGTAAATTCCTAAATTTAGTCTTCTTGACTTTTTGGAAAACAGCACAAACTCCTTCATTTTCAAACATCAGCAGAAATTTATCCTTCACATATCTTGTTCACTAATGTATTATGTTCACGTTACACTGCCCTAGCGTTGAGGGGAGGGATTTTTCAGAACTGTATGAAGGTGACGTGACAGCGCAAATTATCTATAAATGTTGGTTCTGGGAATGCTCCTAATTTGATTTGAGAATATTTGAGAAATGTTTTGAAGCTTATCTGACCATTTGCAATAAACTGCATAGTCTGAATTTCTATGAATGGTTAATCATGCCTTTGTTACCAAAAAACTGAAATAATGTTATCACTGAATTATAACATGTTAGAAAACAATTATTTTTACAGGCACTTAAAATGTGGCTGAATCACTGCTTTATTGATTCTTAATCTCTGTGGGTTTATTAACCTGCAAGTTTGTCTTCAGGTTTCATTCAAAACAAAAAGACAGTACTTGTGGATACAGAGGTCTCTTGGCACATTCTCCACGTAGTTAGAATTTTTCCTGTCTTTCTTCATAGTGACTTAACTCTGCGACAAGCATTTAAATCAACTGAATATTTGTTGGCCAAAGGGAATAAAGTTTTGGCAGAGAAAGCTTATTCTAGATGTACTGCATATGTGTGTGCATACATGCATCTGTCTGCTTTCTTAAAAAGAATAGTTTTGATGAAAGAAAATGTGTGAATGATGGTCTCTGTGCACTCAAAAATACTTGTTCTGAGCTCTAATTTTGGTACTTCACAGATAGCAAAGTAGAAGGAATGGGCGTGAAATGTAGCGTCCTATCCTTTTGTACAGAACAATTACTGTCTAGGTATTGTTATTTTAGACCCCGGCTCTGCAAAACACTAAAATACATAGCAATCTGAGTGGAAATGTGTTAAAATCAATAGTACTACACTATGGAAATAGGCCTGGTACAAGGGGGATAAAAGGGTTGTATAGTGGTGGGGAGGAGGTGAATAAAACTGGGGGTGGAGGGAGAGGGAGGGAAGGAACCAA
Source organism: Nycticryphes semicollaris (assembly GCA_013400055.1). Classification (NCBI taxonomy): domain Eukaryota; kingdom Metazoa; phylum Chordata; class Aves; order Charadriiformes; family Rostratulidae; genus Nycticryphes; species Nycticryphes semicollaris. The sequence continues at coordinate 495,909 of VXBJ01002026.1, read as the reverse complement.
ACTCAAAAAACCCAAAAGCTTTTTTCAAAGATAGTTCTTAAACTTTTAGTCACAAAACAGTGTTAATCACAGTGAGGTAAGTTTATCTATTCCGTTTAACACCATCTTCAATATTTAGTCACAGAAATAATAAATGGCTTATAAAAAATAGACTAGCTTAATTTGATCTTTGCAACAGGTATTTTAAACAAAAACTTGATACAAACTCATTTCTTTTGGTGGCTGTACAGATTTGTTTGGAAAGAGAGTATATTAGTATAGCTTCTGCTCTTCCCGTAATTCAGCCAAAAGTAGCAAGTTAAAGAAATGAGTACTGCCAACACTGAGTTCTGGATCTTGGCAGGCTGGCATTTCAGCAGGACCTAGAAACCAAATGGGAAAAAACATTATTACTTAGCTGAAGAGGATTCTATTTTAAACTGAAAACATATTTTCACTTTTTAGGCTCTGTCAGTTATGCTTTTTTATCTAATTTCCTGTTGTTGATAAGATGAGGTCTCAGAAGCTGACTTTTACAATACTAATAACTGAAAATAATTTGTTTAGACTCTCCAGATGTATTGGAAATATTCAGTAATCTGTGCATGTTTGGAAGTTGACAGAAGACAATTTCTGTTCATGTGAGATTTATAGCATAGGACTGTAGCTACTGTAATATCAGAGGAGAGAAAAATGGTCCTGTATTACTGATGTAGACATTTTATGTTACATATCCTAGTATTGCACAGGTAATCTGTTTTTGAAGAACAGTAAACTTATTTTGAATTTTCCTTTTGGGTGAAAAAGATTGCAATATAGCCACATTTACAGAGAATCCATTCTTTTTTAGCTGTGTGGCTTTATTACTCTAGGCAAGGGGAAAAAAATCAAGATGGCTTTGAAACACTCTTATTGTAAGTATCACAATGCTCCATGAAAAATGTCACCAAGACTTTAAAGTGGAAGAGAAAAGGTAACAGGTTATAACCTCTGATAGGTGAGAATTAAAGTGACTTAACAAACTCCTAATTAAGGTTATTTATTTAAGAGTAAAATTTCCTGACAAAATTTAGTGAATTAAATGCCTCTGGCTTGCAAAGAGTAATTTCTCAGACGTCCAGGCTGTGATCTATCAGGTAAGGCTGGTGTCCCTAATGTCAGAGTTTCTGCTTAGCAACTTGCAATAAGGTATGGAAGTTGTTGAAGAACTCTGTGTTTTTTAGTAGCAGTTACTACTGTAACTTTTTTAACAATCTTTTACAAAGAATAGTTTGTTTTAGAATAAAAGAAAGGCATAGAGACGTATCTGCACAACCAAATGTTTTGTCAACCTACATGTATGGATAAGAACTAAGTCCAGATTCTTAGCTCTCTTACTTTTTTTATAGGTAGCATATTCCTGGATCAGAAGACTGACACCCACCCCACCCCCACCCCGCCCCGAGTCAAAATGACCTTTTATTGCCTATTTTACTCTTATGGGCTAAAATTTTTGATTCAAATAACTGTAATTTAAATTGATTATCTTTCACTGCTTTTCCACTTTCCTTCCCATTCTCCTTGCAGAACGCATTGAGACTTGTCCATCAAAATTATCTCAAAATTGTTACTAACAATCACTTATTTCAAGGAACTTGGTTACGATGCCTAATGTGATGAAGTAGTTAATCTAAATAATCATTTGTGTATGATATCTAACATGTTTCATGATTTTTTTAAAGCCTCTGTGACTTTCATATCTGTTACAGGATAAGGTCAGATAGTTTTGTGGGGACAAACTTTTTGCAAGTGCAGAGTCTTGTGACAGATTGTTTTATGGAGGTCAATAATGCAGTCTGCAGAGTTTCATAATTCTTGGGTAGAGTGATGTATACGTGTTTCCAGACAACTCCTTACTCATGAGTAAGATTTGTACTCCAGAGGTTTTTTGCAAACCAGCAAATGCTAATAAGGTTTCCATTTGATTTTGACATATCAGGTTAGCATCATATGGGGGGGCTGGGAATGTTGGGAGTGCCTGTGTAATTACAGGTATTACACGATAAATCAGCCTTGTTTGGTGATGAAGTCAGTGGGTGCAGCGAAATTTAAACTCTTCGAGTATTTTTGGAGAAGGGGATTTTTATGTACTGGGATCAGTAGGTTGAGCAGCTTCTATTGGTCTAATCTACTTTTTCATTAGAGTTAACATTGACACTGTAATTTTGCAGTGGACAACCAACTTTCTTTTTTAAAAGGAATTGTTTAATGCACTATGACTTTGACCAATGAGAGTTTCTTGGTCCAACTTTCCTGTCTGATTCCCCTTCATGCTAATTACTGGCTTCATCTTTCCACAGATGAGGGGAACAAAGTCTCCAAAAAGCTCTAGGGACTGGAAAGTGTGCAGACACATATACAAGTATTGCTAATGCCTCAAATTTGTACCTGACAGTGGCAAATAGGTGAAAAATTATCCCTATTAATCCAGTTGCTGTCATTTCTCGCAATAGCATATCAGTTGAATTCTGTAACAAGTCCTTCCCAAAGTCAGACAGTAGTGACCTTACTACTGCTGTGAAAACCTGTAACATAGCATTTGGTTGCTTGGTATTTCCTTTGATTTGCTAAAAATTATTCTGTGTCCGAATATAGAGATAGGGAGACTTATTCATTTTGAAGAAAATAGTAGCTGGTTAACAGAGGGCCACAAAGGTGATCAGAGGGCTGGAGCACCTTTCCTATGAGGACAGGCTTCCAGTTGGGGTGGTTCAAGCCTGGAGAAGGGAAGGCTCTGGGGAGACCTTATAGCAGCCTTCCACCATCTGAAGGGAGCCTACAGGAGAGATGGGGAGGGACTCTTTCAGGGAGTGTAGCAATAGGATGAGGGGTGATGGTTTTCAATGGAAAAAGGGGATATTTAGATCAGATACTACAAAGAAGTTCTTTACTGTGAGTGTGGTGAGACACTGGCCCAGGTTCCCCAGAGAAATTGTGGGTGCCCTGTCTCTGCAGGGGTTGAAGCAAAGGCTGGATGAGGCTTTGAGTAACGTCATCTAGTGGGAGGTGTCCCTTACCCATGGAAGGGAGTTTGAAACTTAATGATCTTTAGGGTCCCTTCCAACTCTAACCGTTCTATGATTTTCTGTATTAGTACACCTGTTTCTTAGATAGTGAATCATAAAAATAAACCCAAGAATGCCAATCAGGAAAACCAACCAACAATGGCTTGTGTCCTGGCATTTTTCAAAATTGTATGAGATGTAGCCATATTTTTAAGATTCTCAATTCCTACTGCATTTTAAATCTAATTATGGTTTTCTGTTTTGAACCTGGATATGCTCTCGTACAAGATCATCTCTCTTTTCCATAAGTATATTTTTAGCTGTGTAACAATTTCATTTTTTTAATATAGAAGGCCACTTCATCACTTTGTAAAAATAAGACATTCTAACACAAGTGTTGAAGGTGTGCAGACGACCCTCTTTTCATATACAAAGAACAATCAGTCTCTGACCTATAAAAATACTTACAGAAGAGAAAATAAAAAAAACCAAGGTGATGTAGTATCTCCTGTGAAGAGTTTGCAGCTTTTAATCTTTGGGGATTGAGGATATCTTTATAAGCAAAACTTTTTAACAGGACAGCTATAACATACTTTGTCAAGTCATGACAAAACTAAATTTGAATCCTGGGGCCTAACTTTCCCACTTTGTTAACAGGAATAAACCATCAAAACTCTGCAGATAATTCTTAAATTAATAACTTCTCTGTATTTCAGAGGACTTTTTCCTAATGGATCATCTCCCTTATAATGAAAGGCTGAGAGAGTTGGGACTCTTTAGCCTGGAGAAGAGAAGGCTGAGGGGAGACCTTAGGAATGCCTAAAAATATCTAAAGGGTGGGGTGGAGACTCTTTTCAGTAGCTCCCAGTGACAGGACAATGGGGGTGCACAAGATGGAACATAGAAGTTCCATTCAGATTTAAAAGAAACCCCTTCTTTCCGGTGAGGGTGACAGAGCACTGGAACAGGCTGCCCAGGGAGGTTATGGAATATCCTTCTCTGGAGACCTTCAAGACCCACCTGGATGCAGTCCTAAGTAATGTGCTGTTTGCAACCCTGCTTTACCAGTGGAGTTGGACTAGATGATCTCTAGAGGTCCCTTCTAACTCCAATAATTCCATGATTCTTGTTTATTTTGTTGTACTTTTCTAAGAACGATATCTGTGTGTGTAATAAGGGCATACGTTGATCTGTCCCATTAGTGATGTATAATTGTATTAAGAATGGAGTGTGGGAATGTGATGGTTTATCATGTATGGGCTTGTAAGATGTGGTTAAGACTATTGTATGAAACGGGCTATGAACATTAATCTGTGAAGTCAACATGGGACAGAGAAGGCAAAGAAAATGCAGCAAAGGCCATGGCCTTCATCTTAAAGCCAGTATGTGGTACCATCAGTACACCAAAGCTGCATCTGAAATTTGTCAGTCTTGTTTTGCATTTTTAAAATGAGCTTTACTTGTGGTGGTTAGTTAGAATTTTGACAGTACAAATGCAATTCTAAAATCTGCCTAGCTTTCTTTTTTTCTTTGGGAAAATTCAGAAAAAACTTAATCACCAAAGCATGGTCAGACTTATCCCAAACAAATAAGAGATTGTAGAAGAGTGGATTCCTAGTAACATTTTGTTCCATACCAATCCTGCCACCCCATGCCTCAGTTTTTTCCCTCAACTCCCTAATTAGCAATTTTCTTCAGCTATCTCTGTTACTTTTGATATCTCTTGCTCTTCTCTGAGACATTGTGGTGTCTAATCAGTCTAAAGTTCAAAGTTTCTGTCTTAACGCCGATTAAGCCAGATTGCTTGGCTTGCGGTTTTGGCAATAGCAGTAGATGAATGGTGTTTTTCCAGACAATTTTAAAATGTTCAGTGTACTCACCCTTCTCCCACCACAAAAATGTTTTGGAAAGCTTTAGTAACCCTTTTGGACAACAACAACAAAAAAAATCAAACTAAGTACACCACAACTTCCAGTGACTTTCTGGCAATTTCCTATTAAAAAATCGGAAGTTCAAAGTAAGTTTCCCTCACCCAGGGCAAGTGCTGTTACTGAAAGGTTTATCAGGTCTCATAAAGAAACACTTGCTATTCTGGGCAAACATTTGGTTTCCACAAAGCTTTAACTTTATTTCTGACTTCACTTGCTATCCTCAGTCCTCTTGGTTACCTACCTGGCTAATGGGGGGGTGGTGGTAAACACTATGTCATTGGTCCAAGGATATGATTGTACTGTGATGTCCAGAAATCCTGGGCTTCTCAAGCATTTACATCTTCTAGTGTGGTGAATCAAACTCTATGGAACTTGTCAAACAATTTTTTTTTTTTGCCCTTACTCCCTCGCTCTGAGCTTTAGATTTGGCAAAACTTACTTGCCAAGCTCTAAACACTGGAGTGGTGCTTTCTGTCTTTTTACATAGTTAAATCAAGCTAATGTATTCTCATGTTGATATAGAAAATGGCAGGTGTATACTTAGTTTCCACAGGACTAGAACTGTTTATGATGGTTATTTCTTGACTGATATTTCAAAGAACAATATGTAGCTGAATCATAGAAAGTCTTTTTAAATCCCAGTACCTATATCCAATATCATTCTTTCCCTACACCTTCTCTGCCTCAAAAAATAAAATAAAAAATCACTTCCCTTCTTTCCCAACAGTGACAAGTTTATTCTCACAGAACACTTAAATCTGTTCTTTAGTTTGGAGGGAGAGGAAAAAAATAAAAAATATGATTTATAAAAGTAAAATGTGTGAGTTCTGTCACAGCATCCAAAATTGTTATTGGAGTGCCATGAAGACCCTTCAACAAAATGTGTGATAAATTCTAGGATCCCACTGGTGTAACCTGAGAACTTTCTAGCACCTATATCTAGTATGCTCTAGGCAGCAGAAGATATGAGATGGGAATGTTATCACTGAACTCGAACAATGGGACTTTGTGATGCGTAGGCAAAGATTGTGTCGGAGATGTCTGATGTGGCATTCTTTCTGCATCTTGTTTATTTCTACAGACGCTTGCTTCCTGGTGTATTTGGAACTATTTCTTAAAATAATACTGAAATATGTTTGGTTTGTTTCCATATTATTTGATTTTAAAGATATCTGTATAACATTCCAAATTACCTTGCTTTCTAAAGTGTTAGTGACTGCATGAAAAAAACAAGACAAACACTTTCTTTGCCTTGAATTTTACTGTTAAAATGTATTTATAAGATTGAGCTAGGGAATTTGAGTATAGTGTCACCGGTGACATTAGTCAAGACTTATTCAGAGGGAACTAAAGATACTGGCTTTAATGATAATCAGTTACATAAGAATTTATGAGTCTTTGGATGATACTTTTTAAATTGTATATTAGCATTTACAGTTCTATGTTAAGAAATCAGCTTTACTGGCATCTCTTATACCTGAGTAATGATAAAATACTATCTAGGTGGCTGTGTATCTGTCTCTAACTCATGATGATTTTGTTAATAAACTTTTCTTTCTGCTGAATTGCAGTATGGAATATCAATTTAACATCATGTTTGAATTGGGGGGGGAGGGGGGAACTTTGTCTTTTCTGGCTGATCATAAGTCTGGAGTTGTACTCAACAGTAAGTATGTTGAAAATCTGACTTCCTAGACAGCTGTACTACTGGTTATGGGTTCTGCTTGTCCCTTCAGACAAAATGGAATGAAACAAGTCCTGCAGAAATTGATAGAGTAGGTGTGACTTCTGTAGATTCCCGGAGGGCAGAGAGAAAGTTTGCTGAATATTCAGGAAGGGGTAGTGATAAACTAAACTTGCTTTGGTGAAGTTGGTAGCAATGATGCTTTTCTGACTGCCTGCAGAATGGAATTAGTTTGCCAGTTCCAGGTGAAGTAGCTCATTGAGCCATAATCGGTAATCCTGTTGTGCCTCAGAAACAACGACCCCAGATTTTTCTTCTGTTATGCATAATGTGCTCAGAGATTGTTGCATGGAGATACTGGCTGACAGACTGGTCTTTGATATTACAACTTGGCATTTGTTTTCTCATGCTATGTGTGATATAAATTAGAACACGAAGATAAGGAACTACTTCCTTGAGTACTCATTATGCTGTTACAAAAGCATGAAAACCACATTGGTTTCTACTTCCAAAATTAAGAATGGCTTTTAATTCTTAAATACTGCGTTATTTGCTACTACTTCAGGTACTTAATCAGCAAAAATAGCAACTGGATTCTATGACTAAATAAAAGTCAAGTCTTATGAAATGTACAGATATACACACTTATTCCACTAATTAATTATAAAGTTATTAAACACATAAGCATTTCCCTATAGTTTTAATAGGCAGATTAAAAAATAAGCTTTCTCTGTTGTGTCCAGTATGTTCAAACATATTTGGTTTTAATTCTTTATGTTGTTAAAAGCATATTTTATAGAAGCTTTGTAGCTCTTCTCAACAATAGTACCCTGTAGGTGGTACTTTTTTTAGTAAAAGAAATTACTGGGTTAGAGACTCCCTGAGCTTACTATATATTTCATATGCTAAAAATCTTAGTGTTTGAAAAGACATCCATGAACAAAATGTGTTTATTATTACTTTCTGGTTCTGTCTTCGCTATTTAAATTATTCTTCATCAATTGTTCTAACCTGCTGACCAGCCCCCCTGGTGTGGGTTTAGCTCCCTTTGTTTGCCTTTGTGCTAGTAAGGGCAATAAGATTGCATTGTTCTATTCCATTCACAGCCATTTTTCAAGCTACTGGCTTTTTGTTTGGGACAATTTACATGTTAATGCTATAAAAAAAATGATCACATTGTAAGCATACACATACAAGGCTTGATACAACTCAAAAGTACTTGTTGACACAGATTTATAATAAAACAATACTCGTCTGTATTATGAAGTTGTACCAATTTCAGTTAATTTAAAATTTTTTAAAGTATTCTTTTGAACTGTTGTCATGAAGACACTTGTCCAATGAAAATCAGCCAGCCAGGAAAAAAACCCAAACAATTCAGCTTTACTTCTAGCATTCATTTACGAAGTTGTCACATCCTAGGTTTAATTTTTATATTTGCTTATTGATCTTATATGGAAACTTTCACTGATATTTTGGATGAAACTCATCTCAGCAGTTTGTCCATATGTTTGTTATGTTATCCTTGTCCCTACTGCTAAGAGGCTGAATCTTGCTTTTTCCAAAAATGAAAGCTAGCTAACAGAACTTGTGTGAAACTATCAAAGTGTCCTTCAGGAGCACAGAGGTAATAGTCAGATTTCTCTAGAAAACTGTTATAAAATTAGGAGTCTTTCATAATGACTTGTAATTTTTGTTGTGAAAAGCTTGTATATTTTTTATAGAACAATTTAATATATTCAGTGCTTTTTGTCAGAAGTAACACAAGAATGTGGAAAAAACTTAAGAATTTTCCAATACTTGCATATCGCTTGAAAGGTACTTACCTCTTCTAGTTTTGTGTAAAATAAAAACAATTCTTCAGATGATGTTTGGTGTTTAACACTGGTCATTAGTGTTATGCAGTTTTTTATTTAGGTAATCTGTTGCAAGCAGATCTAAGTATCTGTGAAAACCACCTAGTTGCTTAAAGCTGGCTTTTTTATTATTATTATTCAGAAAAGCAATCAAGTGCTCCGCATACTGTTGTGCATCTGGTGACCCCTTCCCCTTTCCTTGAATACTCAGGTCTATGAATAATATGTTCCACATCAGCACATCTATGAATCAACTTCAGTATGCCTTGCTTTGAGCTCACTCTTGTAGAGAATATAAAGTAAATTTAACAGGGGTTGTCATCACCCAGTGGAGCTGCATCAGGTTATGATATATGATAAAATGTAGACTTTTTTTTTTTTCCAGGGAGGAAACAAGGAGACAAAAATTTTTGGGATGTTTTTTTAAAAAAAAATGGAGCCAACCTGCTTATTATTATTTCCAACACCTCAAATGAACCGTATCTTCACACAATGCGTCTGAAAAAGCTCTTTTTCTAAAAAGATGAATAAGTATTTTAAGGTGAATAAGTATTTTAATGCTACTTGTGGTTTTTTTCATTCATGTTCACTTACAGTGTGTAAACCTACCAGTACAGAAAGTAATAAATTGTATGTATCATCTAGTTAGAAATAAGCAAAAGAACTTTAAAGAGCTGGTGATTAAACAAAGTTATACCTTAGAATAAGGATTAAGGTATATGACAAAGTATATTTGGAGAAGGGGAATAATTTTGTCTGTCTGAAATGTTTCAGTTGTGTTTCTTTTTCTTCCACTTCTTCATAAGACAAGTATGGTTTGGAACAGTACATTCTGCATATGGACAGAGGACTAAATCACCACGAGGAAATTTGTAGATAGAATGACAGTTCTACCACTAAATATAGAACTCTGAGAGTGTGGCATAATGGACAAATATATGATATCTCAATTTGATGAGTATCCTATTGGGGGAGGGAGGGAATAAAACGATGAAAGCATATGTGTCATTAAGATTGAGTAAAACTTGAGGTAGGAGGACACTGAAAAGAAAACATCTCTAGAAAGAAGCAGTAACACAATAAAGTGCTTGACATTATTCCTAGCAAAATTCCTCCAAACTACTGGTATGTAGTATGCATAAAATATGCAGTCTAGGTTTCGAGGATCATGGAGAATACTCTATTCTCAGAATAACAAACTAGTGGCGTTGAACACTGGGCATCTTCAAATTGCTCATTTGGGAATGTATCATCCCAAAGTTCAAGTCAAGAAGTTTTGAGGGGTTGTTTTGGAAACAAGCAAGTAAACTATCTAAATTGAATGATGAGAACTTGTTAATTTTGTAGGGTTTTTTTTTTGTAATAGAAATAGAAGAATTGCTAATCACTGTTTTAAAGGGCTTTTAAAAATATGGAGAGAAATCAAAATTTCAGTATGGAGAACTATGAAGTATATTTCAGTTCAAAGTATGTTTTACTTTTGACTTGGACTATATAAATGTAAAGGTAGTACTTCTTCAAATTCATTTTGAGGATAACTGAACTTTCTTTTAGCCTTTTTTGATAAATGACTAAATTTGTTGGTCAAAAAGCAGGAAATTGGTAGCAAGGTTTTGGAGATCACTCTATTATGTTTCAGTGCTGACCTGGAATAGTCTCTTTTTCTATTGTTATATTTTTGTGGCTGGAAAGTGCCAATGAGAAAGAACTGCCAGAACTAGCTTTTGGGTAGATAGTTTCTTTTTTCCTGCTGAAAAATATCCACAGAATACTGACTTATTTTTATAGTAAGATCTAACACTGCCACATGTGACAAAATGTGCACCCGTTCCTTGTTAGTCCGTCAGTGTTCTGTGTTCTGCACTACCTGAATTGATTACTACTGCTAAGGCACATTTTCTCATTCCATCTTATGATTATTCCTTCATGAGTCTGGTGTCTAATTCAGCTCCTGACATAAATATGATGGCAGAGGTCCAATGTTCAATTAAGATGCATCTCCTGTTAACTAATGGTTAAATTCTGTGTTTTGTAGTCAGGTCTTTACAGGTTTGAGATGCTTTGGCTAAATTCCAGTTACCACAGCTGTTTCTCTCCTTTGTCTTTAAGCCTTTGCTAAGCCTTTCTTAATTTCAAGTACAGTTTTGCCATTGTGGTTGAAGAGGGGCAGAACATACCCCTGGAACTGTAGATCCTCATGACTTTTTCAGTTTCTGTGTCAGTGTTTCCATCGGTGTCTTGATACTGCTTTTTCTTGGAGGCCTTTGTTCCAACAAAATAATAGGGTTTTCAACAGTTCATGTCTTTTCTTTGTGGTTAGTTGGTTGTTTGGTTTTTTTAAAAGGTATCGCAGGTAGTATTGTCCACTGAGCAGAGCAGCCAGATGATTTTGGGTTACAGTGCTAACAGAGATTTGAATACGTTTTACAGATGTGACTTTCTAGTAGCTGCATGTACAGGAAGGCTATACACCTAAAAGAAAGGAACAAGTTGGCAACTTTTGTTGCTGTATCAAATTTCTCAATATGATTGTCGCTATCATTTCTTGTTGGTAAAGTAACCTGTGATTCCTTCTCTACTCTGTTGCTAAGATTTAGTCGTACTGAATTTCAAAATAATGGGAAAGCAGTGGGAGAGTCTGAACACTTGTTAAAATTGAAGCCCTGAAAAAAAAAAAAAAATTGAATATTTTAACAGATTGTTCCTGCTGATCCTTATTTTCAGTAAGACTGGATTTCAGTTTCCTAAATGGGAACCTTTTAAGTAAATACTTCACTAGTTGGAAATTTAAGACTTAAGCACGTAAAGTCAAACCAACACAGAAGTCAAATCAACATGGTGGTGTAACATATTAAACATGTACCAGTGCCTCTTGGACAGATCCTTGTACTTTAGCATAGATTGTAGTTAAAATTAATTTTCATTCATATCTTTTTTTAATTAAGTGCTCTTTATCAGAGGATGTGTGCTAATCCTTTGTATTTTTTGTACTTTACCATTGTATTCCAATATATTAATGAGATCTCAGCCTAAAATATCATAAGTAGTCAGATATACGTGAGTATAAATACAATGGTGAACTCAATTCTCCTTAGGATTGGCAACTGTAGGTTCTGCTGTCAAGACTTTTTCTGTGATGGTATTAGGATTAGTTGAGGTGGGAGGGAGGGGAACAACCAAAAAAAATCAAACCACCAAATAAAGATCAGCTGTCCTAGGCCTTTATATAATTGAGGGATTCTCAAATTAATTTTGGGACTACTTTATTGAACAGAGAAGTGGATCAAATTTAAGCCAATTACTGAGGTGATTTTTAGGTGTTCGTTATCCATAACTAAACTATAATTGTTTTGACATGAGTAAACATGCGTACTTTCCTGTCTGAAATGCAGAAATCAATAATGGAAAAGAAGTTTTCAATTTAATATTAATATCTTCAAAATATAAACAAGTCTTTCATATTTTTTTAAATTCTAGATTTTGTGAGGATTATTGTCAGTGGAATAAAAGTCAGACATGAGCTGTTCCTCATTTCCGTCAAAACTATCTTAATCAAGGCAAATTTTAACATGGCAAATATCACTCTTTGAAGCTGATGTAAATCATATATCAAAACACTTATAAATTCAAGCTTTTCCACTGTTCCCTGAAACATGACGGTACATTAGTTTTTTGGATGGGTTAAAGAGCTACATTACTTATTATTTTTTTTTAATCTTTCAATGTCGAACTCTTTATTTATTCTTAAACATTTTAATAAGGGGTGAATGGATTGTTTTATCTCTGCCAAGATTTTATTGTATGTTTCAGATTTGAGCGTCTTTTCATTACTCTTTAAAACATTTTTTCTTGATCTGTTTGACATCCTGAAGTGGAGTATTACATGTACAAAGCTGAGATAATATATGGGTTTAGATCTATATGAAGGCCTGAAACTCTAGTTCTTTGCTATTTGTCTAATAGTCATAGAACTACAGAATGGTTTAGGTTGGAAGCGACCTTAAAGATCATCTAGTTCCAACCCCATGCCACAGGCAGGGACACCTCCCACTGGACCAGACTGTTAAAAGCCCCATCCAGCCTGGCTTTGAACACCTCCAGTGATGGGGCATCTCCAACTTCTCTAGTCCATGTTATTTCTTTTCCAGCGATGAGTTAGCACTGGAGAAATGGAAGGAAAGCGTTTTTCTCTCCCTCCCTTCCTTTATTCTTTGAATATTGAAGAGACATGCTGTATGGCCACAGCATTTGCCTTCATGTCTTTCTTGTCTAACTTCCAGTACTGTGCTCAACTATGTAAAACTAAAACCAGCTTACAAAACACTTTTTTTTTTTTTTTTTTTTTCCTGTAAGTGTTCACAACATCACAATACAGAAGCCAAGAAAGGACCTGTGTGATTCCACTAGCACTGAGCCAGTACTAAGTAAAGCTGCTTCCTAAAAATATTCTCTGACTGTACTATTTTCTAGTGGATTATTATTTCCAGTCAGGTCAAACACAGGTCTTAGTGGAAACCAGCATTTTCTAACTATTATGCTTATATGATTGGATACTATTGGGTAGAATAATTATCTAATAAAATACATTTTTGCCTATTATAGTTTAATATCTGTCAGAAATGCTTCTTTGTTTTATACTTCTACGTAACTCATACCCATATTACGTGCTGCTTTTCCTAGAAGTTGCTATGGAACTTCTGAGACTAATTTTACTTTGATATTTTTTTCCTCTTTAATTGCTTGAACATAGGCTTGAAATTTCAAAAGCTGCCTAAGCATTCTGAATGCTCAATTTCCATTAATTTTAAATCTCTTAAGCAGCTTTGAAAAAATTTAGCATAAAGACTAAGTCACCCTAGGGTGACTTTCCAACCCTGCTGAAGCTGATGGTAAAATCTACATTGACTTGAGAGGGACTAGGGCATTTTCCTTACACGGTGGTGGGGATAAGGCTGAAAACTAGTCAGAAGTCCATTAATTTGACAGAACACTGAAGCACATTCTTAATATTAAGGGAGAGAATATCTGCTCATTTTAATGAGGCTAATCTCATGCTTAAAGGTAGATACTTCACTACTTCCACAGAATGAGTGTGAGATAAGGTCACTTTTGGTCTCATTATAGTTGGAAAATTTGCCTAGATTGTCGAGAGGCACTGCCCTGAAACTGCATGAAGCAAAGAGGATTTGAAATTCTTCTTCTTTAAATCTGATTTCTCTTTTTCTCTGAACGTAATTTTTAAAAGGAAAGGTTAAATCATCTCAGAAGTAGATATTTGTCTTAAGTAGGTAGTGGGCATGGATAGCATAACCATTTAAAATGGAAACTTTCAGAGCAAAAAATCCCATGAAAATTTAAGCATAATTTGATAGGGAATGTATTTTCAATTGGATGTATTTTGGTTTATACAAATATACTCCCTTTTAAAGTGTTAGGAGGCATAACTGAAGTCACTTTTAGAAGGAAGTAAACATACATAAACTCAAATGAATGCCACTTTTTGTAAGCTCCAGTATGGCCAGTATTGTTGAGTAGCAATTTGTGACAGATATGCCTATATTTTCTTAACATGGTTCTCTAGACCTAAGGACCACTGAATGTTGTTATCCTCTGAATTATTAAATAGAAAAATCCTTTCTTGTATTTCCCTTCTTTAGAGACATATATTTATTTGGAGTGTAAAGATAGAGTTCTTATTTTATGGCTAATGTGTGGGGTTTTTTTCTGTGACTTATGTAGATCAAGATTGTTGAAAAACTGAATAGAAATAATGTTAACCTGTCCTTCAACTTCTATGAGCTTTTTGGGACCTGTTTTCAATGTCTTCCTATTTTAAGAAATAGTAATGAAATTTGTCTAGCTGTCTCATCCTGCCCCACCACCACCATGACCAAACTAACACAAAACAAACCTTAAAGGACCTTGCATTCAAAATGAAATCTTCAGTCATTAGGTTTATTGAAGCATAATTCTGTGTCTGTAAAATGAAAGGTAACAGTTAAATTATCCATTACTAATCTGAAGAAAAAAATCCTAGAATGGTAATGTCAGTAATGAAAGTGCCAGTTTCAAAAGATCACAGCCTCCATTTACATTCTACTGCTTGTTTGCTCTGTGAAATCTTACAAAAATCATTGAAGATATGGTAGGGGGTTCATTTTAAGTTCTGCAATCTATCTTATATCTGTATGTATTAGAGTATAATATTGACAGTGTTTTCATGTACCTACTTCTTCATATTTATAACTTTGAGACCCCAATTTCTCTGCCATGCTGATTCTATAATTTATAGCAGTTCTGCATCAAACAGCTTTTAGAAAACCAAATAAAAACATTTCTCTGTTTTCTTGTTTTAACGTTCATATAATTAATGGTATTGATTAGTGATTTTTTTTTTTTCCTGTTTCAGTATATTATCCTGGTTAGAAATTTAGGTGGTACATTGGGAGAAATAGTTCAGCTTCATTCAGGAGTAAATTAAAAAGTGAGCTTTTTTTTT
>VXBJ01002026.1:461799-475940 GCA_013400055.1 Nycticryphes semicollaris | reverse complement strand
TTTTTTTTTTTTTTTTTCAAAAAAAAAAAAGCTTTAGAAGTGGATTTTTTCTTCATTTTTGTTGTTCTTCAGGGATTTTTCTCTTCATTCAGTATCGAAACAATGAATACAACATTTAAAAAAATAAATAAATAGAAAATGCAAAGCCACAGTTCAACAGTAGAAGAGTAGAAGTAGTCCTGGAGGACTTTCTGTTTGAATTCAGGTTCCAAAGAGGTGTTACCCTATTGTGCAAGTGAGGAAGCAAAGTGAATTGCTTGTAAAAGATGTGTGCACACACAGCACAATACTGCTATCAGCCTTGGGAGCTGTGCACAGGGGAATCCAGGGCTGTGCAAAGCCTGGAAAAAAAACAACCTTGCTCTGGCGGAGGGTGGGAGGTGAGAAATAGTGTGGTGTCCCTGAGGCTGTGACACTGAGAAGGCTGAGCCTATTTTTCAGCCCCCAGAATTATTCTGGTTTGATTCTTACCATCTGATTCATCAGTGCTAGTGGTTATATCTGACTGCCAGTCCTGACAGCATGCTATTTTTGAGTAGTAGAAGGCCCTTCCCACTGGGACAAGCTGCAGCAGAGAAAATGTTTGTTTTCCTTCTGTTTTTACTTAAACCTCACAAACCTGATAATAACCCTGATATTTTCTTCTGTGGAAGGATTAAAAAGAAAATTATTTATTTTTATTATAAGGAAATGATACTGAAGTGAACAGTATGCATGAAGCTTGTCAACTGATATTTCAAGAGAAGAAAAATAAAAAAAAAACGCGTTTAGGGCAAAACAATGTTAGTTCAATAATAAAACCAACACTTATTAGTGTAAGAGGTAATCTACCTAAGAATAAGAGAGAAGCAAATTCAAAGCCAGTTACCTTGCTTGATGAGGATTAGCTAAGAAAGCAGAGCTCCAAGTGGCCTTTTGAAATGCTGAATTAAAAAATGAAACAGTAAGGAAGGCTTGCAGTTCTTATTATGAGAGCAGTTTATAGATGAAAAAAACAGTGGGTTTCAGATCTTGTGCTCTATGTACTCAGGGAATATTAATATGAATGATCCTTTTCCTTTAAAGAGCCTTAACTCCAGACTCATTTGAGAAGCTTTCTCCAGGATGGTGAAGGATGACAAATTGTAGGCATGGGTGGGGAAGGAGACCGTTTCCAGCCTGGAGCAGAACCAGTGTGCCTTGGATTTGGACCCAGTGTAGTTCAGCTGTGTGGAAGCTGTTGTGGACCTTTGCAATGATGATGAAAAACACTGAATTTAAAAAAAAAAAAAAAAAAGTATTGCTGGCATGATAGTGGACTTCAGGGAACTGGATTTCTGTTGAGAAGAAGCTAAAAAATCTGGCTTCTCCTTCCCTGTGATAAAGCCAACACTACTAACATTTCACCGTAGCACCTTGTAGGAAAGAGCTGGCTTCCTACATCTGTGCAGCCAGAGGGCAGCTGTAGTGCAGCGCTGTACTCAAGAAGGAGTAATGTCAGTTCAGTTGCAAAATTGGGCTGATAAGAGACTTTTGTCTAATATGTTATCAGCCTGATTTGCAAAGATTTTTTTCAGTGTATATATATAGCTATTCAATATTACAAATTTTCATGTCTTGAAACTTAAGGTGTGTAGTACACATGGGATTGCTTCTACATGCACACCTTGCCATGCACAAATAAAAAATAATTGATCACTCTATAAATGCTGTGTTGCATATTGTGCAACTGCAATGCTGCAAAAGTCACTTTTTCACCCGTCTCTGTGGCTAAAATTGAAAAATATGTCTAGTTTCTAACTTCTGAATACAGTAAGAGTACCAGGCATGAGAACGTGTGCAACTGGGATCTCTTTAAAATACATGGGGAAGGGGGAAGTTTTTATTTCCTTAGCTTTTCCTCTCCTCTACCCATTTTAACATTCTCTTGCAGCATGAGTTTGATGGAACTAGAGTCTCAGGTCTTCTACCTAATGGGGCAGTCCACAAAAACTGTTGAAAGAGCAAATTCAGAGCTAGGCTGGGTTGCGTTATTTTTCTACACCATTTTCCAAGAATGTTTCAAGTCTCCACAGCTTGCTGAATCAGCATCCCCCCACTACCTTTCAGAATTTAAAGATCTAGTGAATTCTCTCTAAATCTCCTTTCTGCGTGTAAATAGATGTAATACATTGTAAATATGGGAGGCAGATGATGTGGAAATCTATTTGACAACAGAAATTGTAGCCTTTTCTTGTTTAATGTTTCTGTCATCTGTCAAAGTTAGAACGGGAAATCAGACCAAGGTAAATTTCTGATGCATACAAATCGATAAGTATCAATTAAGCATTCAAATTTCCATGAAAAAGTGTCTTTAAAGGAACTCCGGCTTTTCTTCTTCCTCTCCTTCCCCAGTGGATTCTCCAGTGCTGCTGAACTGTGCCCCGGCAACCCTTTTTCTGAAGCTGTGCAGCCGATTTTCCTCTAGATGGCGGGACCACTTTAGGCTTCGTAGTAGTAACCGAGTTATTGCTGGACCCTGGTCCCCGAGATGGTATTGCCAATTTACTCACTGGGAGAATTTATATGCTGAATAACTGGTGAAGGGGTAAATGATGAATAGCTTATGAGTTGTTTGTATGGAGTACTTATTGAGTGATGTATCTGCTGCTCTGACATTTTCCTGTATCGCTAAGCTACTCCTAAAACACGCTGTTTACCATGGAAGAATATATTGAATATATATCTATATTCAGCTTCTCCCTTATATGTTCATAGAGTATGAAAGACAAATTTCATGTGAAATAGAAATTAAATCCCTACTATAATCTTTGTGTGCTACTTTGTTTCAAGAACAGACTCTGTCAATATATTCTAATGGTGCATTCTCACACAAGTGAAAGCAGCAATGTTTGTGTATCCAGTTATCTCCCCACTGTTTGCTTATTTTGTTGTACAATAACAATTGCACACAAGCAGGATCAGTACCACTGCACTTGATACTACAGCTTTCTCTTTTACACAAGATAGAACCAGTTATTATGGTAGAGAGAATTAACCTGCTGAGATAACCCAGGGATTCTGTTCTGAAAGTGGGATTTAAACCTTTTGGCATTCCATGCCAGTTAAAGGACTTAACCAAGAAACTAGTCTTGTTTATTGTGCTTTCATGTGAAGTTATTCTGTGAGTGTAAAATGCTGACTAACAGTATCTCCTTTTTCAAGATGCTTTGGAGTTATCAAAAAGGAAGGAAATTAGTCAAAAACAGTAAATTATGAGGTTTGGTTCAGGGTGATAAGTACAATATCATGCCCATTTTATAACTTTAGGTGCCTTGGTTACCATTGAAGGAGGCTTTTTTAAAAGTTTTCTGGAATGATTTGAAGTAGTAACACTGTTGTTACTGCAGATTGTACCTAAAATGATTATCATTATAGTCAGTTTTGAAAAACACTGCAGATGAAATTAAGAAATTCAGTAAAGCAGTCTGTGAAAGTGGCACAGGAATGTCAAAGTGATTTTGCTAATGTGCTATTAATAGGTATTAGAAGCTCTGAGATGATTCAAATGTTATCCAGGGATTTGAACTCTGCTTTGATTATGCTTTTGTATTTGTATGATATTTGAACCAAATTACTAACTCATTTATAGCTGGTATTTTACTTACTGTCCTTACTAGGATTAAGTTAATGTTAACTCTCCTGATGAGAGGGCCAGGAGTAATATTCTGCTTGCTTCAATTTAGCATCAGATTAGAAGGGGGGTTGTGTGGAAATTGATAAACTCTTTCCTCAGAGAGAAAAAGTTGAAAAATTAAATTTTTACTTTTCCTGATGCTGAGAAGTCTATAAAGCATAGCAATACTTAGGTCTGCATAATTTATAGCTCAGCATATACCTAAAATCTTTCTTGAAGCTCAAATTTATAGATATTTCCTGACAATGCAAGTTGAAAAGTATATTTCCTGTTTCGATCTAAATCCCCTCCTTGTATGTTAAGAAAATCATGGTTTTATGAAGCCAATTTTCATGCATACACAGAAAGAAATATTCATTGCTTCTGTAAAATAGTAGTGGTAGAAGCACTGTTTCTGGAGTGTTTGCTGCAGTGTCTGACAAATTAGAATTAGTTGATTAGTAAAAAATATGATTAAAGAATTGCATTAATACTGTTTGATTTTTGTGAATTGATTTATGCAAGGATGATGAAGAAGAAAAGGCTAGGTACAGAAGAAGCTGTAAGAATTTTCACATCCAATGTTCAGAATACAGTGTTATATATTATATTATTCTTAGTTTATCAACTAAAATAACACTGAAGTTATTAAAAAATTAAAAATAGTGTGGTTCTCTTTTTTTTTTTTTTTTTTCCAAGACCCTGAATACAATCTTTAAGAAAACAGAAAACAGTTATAAAAACCCCCAAAACTTGCTACGATGGATACTGTGTTTGGCAAGTCCATGGAAACTAAGACATCTAGTATTTTTTTTCCTCTCTGGAATAAATATTTTATATTTGAGGTTGTGTTATGAAAAGCCTTTCTTAAACTACTATTCTTAAAACTCTTAATGAAATATCATAGAAACAGATAGCTGTGAAAGGCTTCTTATCGAATTTTCTTGTATGTCTTTTAAATGCTTACAAATAATGTCTCTGAGATCCTTAGTTAAATGGTACCATATAATACAGTAATTTTTTTAGTCTTATGATGCATTTTGTCTTAAGAAGCTACTGAAGGTACTGTTAGACACCTATAAGCCTTGACTCAAACTCTAATTTCATTGGAGAAAGAGGAATATGCTGCTTTTCCTGGAAAGAACTGATGCATTTGAGCTTTGACAGGGAATTACACTGAAAAATTTGCAGGAAATAAGGACTTATTTAAACCAATTTCAATTTCTGTTTTTCAAAACTAGTTATCTCTGAAAATGTACTCGAGTTTCAGGAGTTAAATACATAAAGACACTTCAAGCATTCACATTGTAAATATTAGGGCAAAGAAATTGTGGTTGCCTGTATGCTGCTATTTGACACTCATGAACTGATTATGCCACTGTGAAGGCTGTGCAAAGATAGCAGATGAATAAACTAAGATAACTACTATGTCATCAAGTTAGGCTCAGAAAGAGGTGTATTCTGTACCTCAATGGAGTTGCAGAAGAATGCAATGTCTCTGAGTCTTTCACTTGCATAATACAACTTAAAAATATCACCAGGACTAGAAGAGTAACACTGTAAATATTTCCATTTATGTATAAAGTAAAAATTAGCAGCATGAAAAAATTAATGGCATACTGAATCCATTAAAATTGTTTTAATACTTACACAGGAAGCTGCTGTGTAACAAGCAAAATATGGTTTAGATTATAGTCAAGTCAGCAGAACTTGTCAAAGTGTTTTACTGAAACGTAGTTCAAGAATGGCTCTGGAGTGGTTCTTTCTTTCCAAAAATGAAAGAAAGCTTAGATGGTCTGCCAAAATGAACTGTATCAAACCAAAGTTCACATTCGCTACAGCTGAAGGAGTGGGTAAGGAGGGTAGAAACTTCATTAGGTTTTAAGTCCAAACGTGTGCTTAATAATAGGACACAGGGAGAAAAGCAAAGATGAAACGTGCTCATGTTAATGTGAGAGCATAAAATGAACCAGGGGAATCGCCTTCAGGTAGAAGTGTTTCAGAGGTGTCATTTTGCTTCCATTCAGTGTGCCCTCAAGTATGCTGTGCATCTTGGGAAAACTAAAAAAACCCAAAGGAAGAAGGGGGAGAGAGCTCCAGCATTTAAAATGGTGCTAATGGGGGAAAAAAAAAATGCATGTTGTTTGAGCTGTGAACTTCTATAACTTAAAGGATAAACTGACTTCATGGATCTTTCAAGTAACTGACTAGTCTTGTCTTAGACAATGGGTAATAAATCAACTTTTATATGAACATTGTGACTAGTCGCAGAGTATTGAATTTGAAAAGTGTCGGCAGGCTTCATTTCTAACTGATCTATTTAGGAATGACTTATTGTAGACAGAGTACCGTACCAATGTTGTAGGCTATGAACATGCAAAAAGCCTTGCAAGTGAGAAGCAGCGACATCATCTTCGTAAGTCACAAGTTTACATTATGAAATAAATTGCAATTTTATTTTTTCAATTGACTACTACGTAAAGGCCTATGTTCCAAACTAGGACTGAAAACTTCAGTAAATCAATCTTCTTTACAGCTTGCAAAAGAGACAGCGTGACGAATGACAGAAAATCTTTCCCAAAGTTTTCAGGAGGCCAGTATTTATCCAAAGCACCTAAGACTATCCTGACTTACTTTGCTTACCACATTAATATCTCATCACCAGGCTGGAGGTGACACAGAGGAGCTAAGTCCTGCTGACACTTCTATTCAGTGTACTTATGTCTCTGTTAAATGCCAGCTGAATGTCACTGCTGCTTACCAGCCAAGCCAGTAGAATAGGGGAAAACATCTGTCCCCAAGATGTAGCAGGAAGGGCAGACAGCTCCTCGGTGAGCTGCAAGACTCCCAAGCACAACGTGACTGACACCTTGTCACTGGTCATGCTGCGTGTGCCTTCACTACCAACAGTAGAAGGATGTCGTGAGTTTACTTACTGCTGATACACAAAACTGCAGTTCAGTGAGACTGAGCAGACCTTGTGTGGCCTTTTGCTCAGCTGTGTTCTATGATTTCATTTAGGCAGGACTTTCTTTCTCATTTTCTCCTCCAACCTTGACCCCCATCCATCTGACTTTTTCAAAGGCTTCAAGCTGCTATAGAGATCCAATTTCTTGTATGGAATCAGAGGCTTCTACACACGCTAGGGATGGTTGATGTTTCTTTCAACTTGTTCTGTTTTCTTCCCAAATGAAGTCATTTTACTGCCCTAACTCAGTTCAACTTGCTGTTAAGCTAGGTTATGTTCAGGTTACACCATCTTCTTAATTTCAAGGTGCTTTTTCTCAATTTCTCTCTTGGGAAACATCTGCCTGGGTTGCTTTGGGGCCTAAAATCCATACTTCCTATGGATTGTTTATGCTGTTTTACGCAAAATGAAATATGCTGGAAAAGACTTGATTCTCGTGGGTCTAAAAGCAAATGACTCTGAACATGAGAATGTAGTAGCAGTGGGAGAAACAACACACTGGTCCCAGCCTTGCTCCAACATTCAGTCATTGTGAAAAATAAGACATTATCAGTAGGAGAGATGGAACAACCTACAACCTTCAGCCTGTGCTGAATGAAAATTATTGCTCTGTTGTGCCACAGGCAGATTTCAGTGCTGCGACCTCATCTGGCAGGAACAAATGATCGTTGAAACAAAGTCCTTTTTGAGGAAGGTGTGTGTTTTCCAGTGGATCTGAAGAGTATGAGGAAGTGCCACTTTCATTCAGTGAAACTGAATTTATTTTGGAGGATGAAAATGTGGAAGGCATCTCATGCTTTTTAGATCTTCTAAACTCACAGTAATTTAATAAAAATGAGTAAAATTAAACTTAGGTAGTTGATTTAAAAATAAAGACCTGGGGTTTAGCTTAGTGTGGTAAACTACCACTGTGAATGCAGTAAGTAAAGAATGTCAACTTTATTGACTCTTGGTTTAAATATTTTTCTTACCTTTCCTCTGGGGGAAAAAAAAGTAGAAAAGTGTGATATGAAAACTGTTTATCTTCTGGATGGACTGAAAAAAAACAATCCTACAAAGTGATTACTAGGTTCTGTTCAATATGTTCAATACACACAGTTGTTAATTGTGGAACCTGATTAAAAAAAATATATAAATACAGTTACCAAGTCCTATATGTATTCTTCTGCATATTCTGTTGTTACTGCTGTCACAGAAGTGTCATTGAAACAGCAGCTGTGAACTTACAGTAACATTTTGTGTCCTTCTCAGATATAGTTTGATTCCTGCAGTCGTCTTTCCTCAAACCAAACAAACATCAAAGTAATTTTCCTTATTTGTCATGGCTAGAATTTCATACCCTTCTACTTTTCCAGGGATGATAAGGAAAATACTGGGAAATAACACTCTGCATTTTCTTTAGATCCTGGCATTGACGGGGTGTGGTGGTGGTTTTTTTTTTTTTTATTTTACATTGACATTCTGATAATCAGGTAATGATTTCAACATATGGGATGTACAAACATTTAAATATGAATTTAATTTATATACCAGTTGCAAGGGAAACTGAAGCTGCAAAAAATATGCTACTGTATATTATATTGAAAGCACTAACTGGGGAAGAAACCTTTAGTTTAATATTTTAGTTCATTTTTTTTAAACACTTTACTGTGATTACTTTCTTGTGGACTTCAGAATCATACAAATTGCTCTAAATAGTTTTCTAACACTCCTGAAAATTACTTCTAAGAACTAAACTGTGCATTTGAGTGATGCCTTTTCTAATAATCTTACTGAAACAAAATGTGGTTCTTGCATTTCTACCACCTTCAGTGTCCTGATGGCTTTGATGTCAGCTGAAGGTGTTGCTGTTGCTCTATGGGATTTCTTTGTTAGACTCCTGTAGGCCTGCTTCTTTGTAAACCATGCTGGCACCTTTGGGAAAAGCAGAAATGCTCCATTTTACTGTTTCTGTTGAAAGGATGAAGGCAAAATATTTTCAGTAATGTAGTAATGTAAATTCTAATCCATTCAAAAGGTTTATGGTCTTCTGAAATCCAAGACAGTCTTTCCTTGAAGGCAAGGTGGAGGAATTTGAGAGGAATTAATTTCAAAGTTAATTTTACGTTTCTTTATATCCTGAGAGACTATAACTGAATGCATGTTTTATGTTCTAGGGATGTTATAATTAAAAATATAATATAAATTATTCAATATAATCCTGGATTTAAGAAACCTCCAACTATTAAAATAAGAGGTTAAGTACTTCAGATCCTGTAAATTAAGTTAGGAGCGCAGTAGCTTGTACATTATTACAAAATGATCTGGTGACAAAGGATCACCCACTTTAGTACACTGAGTAAAATTTTACTATGTTATATCATGCATGCTAGAAAGTTAAATATGTAACCACTAAAATGCTATTAAATCTTCTAATAAAGAAATGAACATGTGGGTCTCTAGTAGTTTCACAATATAGTTTTTTGTGGTTTTTGACACTTCTAGTAGTTTTCATTTTCTCTCCCCCACCCCTATTGTTTTGTTGGTCTTTACATATCTGGTTTTTAAATTGTGTGTTTATATATTTATATATATATATATATGACTAGTAGTAAGAGTATGAGGGAAGTCAGGTAATATTTTAAGCTTATTATTGTTCTTATCCACTTAAACTTGTTGCTCTGAACAGTTCTAATGAAATGCCTCAAAGATAGCTTTTTGGAGGCTTTTGTTTTATGAATCCTCAATTTTTGGGTCTATATTCCATTTAAATAAAATAATGCATCTGTTATCAAACACCATGTTAATGACTTTTCTGAATCACTGACAGTTGAAAAAATAGGTTATTTTTTAATGCTATTGTGAATCCCTTTCATGGTGTGAAATTTGATTTAAATTGAAGTCTTATACTGCAGATCTCTTAACTAATATTATATCCAGGTGCCACATGCTTTTTTTTTTTTTTTTTTCTCCTCACAATGACAAGCCTTTGACAGAATGGATTAAAATGCAGTCATGTCTTCCATAAATTACATCCTAGGAACATAATACTACTTTCTCTTAAATAAGTGTGTTATGGAATAAATGTTTGACTAAAACTAACAAGAAAAAATCATACATGATGAAACTTTATTGGAATACTAGCTACATCAGGGCTGTATGTTAGTATTCATAGAATGCCTTATTCTTTCATTCGAGTATGAAAACCTTTATCTGAAGTACTTCACTGTACAAAATATTGTATTTAAATAGAAAAGCAAGCAGATTTTAATAAAGGATCTATTGAAAGAGTTTTCTCTGAAAATGTTGAATTCATGAATATTGTCATAGAATCTAGTACAAATATAATGTAAAATATTTGTGACATGATACTTTGACAGTGAGGGACTGTTTGTGGTAGATATCCTTATTGACCGAAGATTCATATTTTGTGAGAAGCTTGGGCTGAGACGTAGAAAAACTGTACATATCATGTTGACCTCTAAATGATGGTCTTTGAAACAATTGAAGTACAGCTACAAACTTCATTATAATTAACAAGTGATTAAATAATGGGCTAGAAACTTAGAGAAAGCTTAGCCTTTATTCTACAAAAAAGTTAATTTAATTTTCAAGGTTGGTTTTGTTTTTTTTTTTCCAAGGGGCACATCAAAGATGGTTAATGTGGCAAACTGAGTCACATTTAACATGTAACTTTAAAATGACCAATGGTTATATGCATTGTATCGGTATTCCACTTTTTTTGAGCCACTTTTTTTATTATCCATTAGTATTACTGTGATTAGCTAATACACAAAGAATAAATTACAATAAAACATAAAATACTGAAAAGATTAAGCATTGCAAGAGTTATGGAATAATTGTATTAATATTTAATTATCTGATCAAACTAAGGCACTCTTGCTGACAAAATTGTGCAGTCTTAGACCCTCAAACACTTTGATTTAAGAGATGAGTTTTAATCAACAGTTTAGATTTTTTCCCAGAAATTTACTCTGGATCTTGACCAGTAATAAGAGTTTCAGGAAGAGCAGAGGCAACAGGAGTGAATAGAACTTGATTGCCACATTGTAGAGTCTTGACAAAAAAGTCATTTGCCAGCATGCTCAGGGTGGAACTGAAAGAATATTGAGCAAGAATATCTTTGCTGTTAAGATGAAATACTGAAAATATGGTTGTAAGAGATTGGATGTGCTGCTTACCTATTCTACTGCACTGGAGGTGAAGGATCTTAGTGGTAGGTGTGTGATTGGTGTATGCTGAACACAGTAATATAGATCACACAGATTTCATTCACAGAATCACAGAATTGTTATAGTTGGAAAGGACCTCTGACATCACCAAGTCCAACCATACACAAAAACACAACCCACTCCCTACAATCTTGGCCACTAGAGCATGCCCTAAAGTGCCACATCTACATGTTTCTTAAATACCTCCAAGGATGGTGACCTACCCACTTCCCTGGGCAGGCTGTTCCAGTGTCCTGATTCTTTGGCTGCCCTGCACTTGCTGTGAGAGCTCACTCAAGATGATCCTCTCCATGCATCTTAAAAGTTTTAGAGATGACAAGGATTTTTGTGCTGACCTCAAATCTGATCTATTGCTGTATATCTAAATATGTTTATAAATGTTGGGTGTATACTGAGCAACAAATACCACCATTTTTTGTTTGGGATAAGTGTGGAAAGGAGTTGGAAGTGGTGAAAACAAATACTCAAGTTATAATCTTTATTAAATAAGTGAGTGTGTGTAGAAATAAGCATGTTGCTACTTCAATGTAGTTGATAGAATTAATGTTGTGCTTATTTATGATATGCTTTATGGGGAAATTGGTTTAGTAAATTTAAGTATTTTTACTGGTATGAATTGTTTAAAAATCAATGTTGAGCCAATGCTTTGAAAACAAAACTGAAACCTTAGGATCATATGAATATATACAAAATGTACTACTCTTCTTTTTTCAACTTTAAGTGCAGTTTGACTAGTCCAATATATCAATATATCCTGGTATAACTTCATGTGTTAGTAGAAGTTTTCTTGATAGAGTTGCTTGTATCCATTTCGCATTTTTTATTAGCCTATAGTATTTTGCTGTATTTAAATAGCTTTGTATTTAGCTGTTAGTCACATGCTTTGATGTTAAGGTACCTGCAAGATACAACTTCCAAACTGTTAGTTTAGTAACATTCAGTAATTCTTAAAAGTAATGTGAGCATGTGAAAATTTTCTTTTGAAGAGATAATTTAAAAAAAATAAGTAATTATATATAAAGAGACAAAATTATTCTAAATAGAAAATATTTTTTATTAAACTTCACAAGAAATTTCAAAAGGAACAAATGGGAAAATTTTTGGTGACACTAAGAAAAATATGTATTTAAAGCAATAATTCTTTGGTGTTACAATTTGTCATCTGATGGATAACATGAAAGCATTAAGAAGGCTGCTGATCAAATAATATGGTCTTGCTCTCAAATAGTGCTACGTAACTTTTTAAACATTTGAAGGCATTTGATATATAGTTAGATGCTTTTAGCTATGTAACTGAGAGTCTGATCTAGCATACATTTATTTCCATAATGTTCCTTGTTCAAATATTCCCAATATATAAAAGCTCACGTTCCAAACTTTGTATAACTTAGGTTATAATGTGCTGTGAAATTATGGAGTTTTTTTGTTTAAATTGTCCCTGTTCGTATTTGCATTATGTGACTATTGAAATGGAGAACAGCTGCTGAAAATAACAATGCACCCACCCCCAAGTCGTGAAAGTTAACAAAGAGAAACACTTTCTTTGATACATAATGCAGTTTGCTTTGGTTTTTCACATCAAAGAAGGCACAAAATTAATTTAGGTTAGTTTAACTGTTTTCCAATTGCCTAGAGACTAGGAAATCAACACAATCTATCTAAGAGAACACAGGAATAGGATGAAGCATGCATGATGCTTTCTCCCTAGTATCTTTTCACTCTCCAGCTGCTCAGGGCAGTGTTGACAGATTTCGGTGTTTTCAATAGCTTCAGCTGACTTTTTTTTACTCATAAACATTTTAATGTGAGGTTTAAGAACTACTGGCCTTTTGACATCAGCAAGGCAAATTTCTCCTTGGTTTAAAGTATGGGTTTTTGGTGGTTTTTTTTAGTTTTTTGGTCTTTCTAGTAGTTTTCTGATTGTTTTTGTCCCTTACTTTAATTGGGAAAGAGTAAATTACTTGTGCTTAGTGCGTCTCTGTGCTCCTTGTGATTCTACAGACACCATCACATGCAATTGAGTCTTCCTCTGTATCTATATAGTATTCTACCTGTGATTAACAAAATGGTAACTGTTCCTTCTCTTTTTTTCATTCCACCAGGCAAATCTAGACACCTTGGCAGATGTTGGAGGAGGGGGGAAACATAGATCCCTTTAGGTTGTTAAAGTGCACATGTGTAACTACTATATGTTGGGGGAAAAAAAAACCCATAACCGATTTTGTGACTGGTTTTGTGGAAACATAACAGGGAATTCATGAATATTCAGCTTGTAGTTGTAATTTCATGTATTTTTAGGCTAATGTTACTTGTTTTCTATAATTAAGTAAAGAAGCAAACGTTTGGCAGTAATTCTGGGAATAAAATGATAAGGATTTGAAATCAAGGACACTTGAGGAGCTTAAAGTGCAAAATATATATATATTTTAAGTAAGTTTCATTTAAAGGGTTGTCACCACCTTTTCAACTTGATCCAGTAATTCTGTTTAATAATGTGAATGTCCTAAAATATGCTTAGCAGTAATTCAGCTCTTGACGTATTTCTCCTCCTTCTGTTTTTCTTGCCTTCTGAACAATGTGTAATAGTAGAGCAGTATTACACTTGACCCGAACTTGTGTTCGTTTTGTGCATACATCCATGCAGCAGCAAAGTAAACTTGACAGCTTAATTCTATGTTGGGGGAATGTTTGCAGGGATAATCCTATTCACACTGCAGGATAAGGATGCCCTGCCTAGTGGCTTTGGCCTATAAAACCATTAGCTTTAAATTGCGTGCTGGCATTGTGATCTTCTTAGCTTGTAAACCAGATTTTTATTAGCAGCTCATTGGTGAGAGTGGGGAATTTTATGATAAATGTTCACAGCCCATGTGAACTTCTTTTCTAAGTATAGTTGACAAACACATCAAAAGCTATAAAATCTTCACTTCATGTGGATTATCTGATAGAAGACATATGGTATTATGTTTTAAAGCTGTAAATGATTTGGATTAAGCTATACTTAATGACAAAAAGATCAGCTTGGTGTGGAGGCCTAAAGAAAACGTTTCACAGGTCTCCGTGAGTGAAGTCAGAGAGAAATAAGGAGACAGTATATATTTTAACATTTCTCATCTGCCTCTTTCTGGTTAACTACCTTACAGTAGGCTTATATAACTCCTGTAGGCTTGCAAAATCTACCTCTATAGTTTAGTTTCTGGTTTGACTTTTTTCATTGTCCTTTCCTGGGGATTCTAGTTGGAGAAGGGTGTAGTAAGTAGCTTGATTTGTTGTGTGGGGTTTTTTTTTTTTTTTTGTTGTTGTTGTT
>VXBJ01002026.1:434658-461791 GCA_013400055.1 Nycticryphes semicollaris | reverse complement strand
TTTTTTTTTTTTTTGTATACTAACCCTAATATGAAGAAGTTAAATCTAAGAATCAGCATAAGTCTGTATTTTAGAGGTACAGAAAAAGAACAACCTGACTCTTCCAAATACACTGTATATTCATATAGACCTACTTCTGGTTATCTTCAATATTTATAGATCTCTATTTGGAAAAGCAAGTGGTAATAGACAGTCTCCTTTATATAATCAGAGGCTGAAACATAATGTTTTGTAAGTACCAACAGAGTAACTGAAATGTTATGGCAGCATGTACCTACTTAATACCTTGTATGCTGTGTGGCTGCATTTAATCTTATCTGGAGATCATAGCCCGAGTTTACCAGGTGTGGAACCAGCAATAAGAAATGTTGACAGACTTTTCAGAGTGAAGCAGTAGACGGGGAATGATCCTTGTGTCCGTTCTCAGTGTTAATCACTAAGAAAAGTGGATGCTTGCTAAAGGGTAGATGCTACTTTACCTTGTGTCCAAATAATGCAGATGAAAATTACTACATTCAGCCAGAATTCTCCGTCTGGCCCCATTTGCATACCTGTGCATTCTCTCACGGTAGAGGGAATGTACTAGTTCAGCTTGAGACTCTTGTGGCCACAGCTCATGGTATACAGTATGCTGCGTATTTTGAGTTTATTAATCTATTTGGTATAGTTATGATCCTTGTATACAGCCATACAATAGTTTCTGGTTTTCCTAACATAGCTGCAAATTCTAATATTGAATTCAATCCAGTTTGAGTCTCCTAGTCAATGTGAATTCCATTTAGGTGTTTGGTAGAAAGTGCAAATTAAACCTTGATCTTCTACCCTGTAAAGTCCAGGCTTGGTACTCTGAATCCCACAAGCTCAACAAGCGATTAAGCTCTGTAGGATTTATGTATGCACTTTGTATTAAAAGTCAAGTCTCGTGTGTCTATTGCATTTTCAAGTGCTTTTTGCGTGCTAAGACTGAAGCTTTTTTACCCAAACATATACTCAAGAGTTAGTTGTGTTTCTTGGAACTGAAGGTCCGTTGTGTCTTTGCAAGGTAAAAGCCTCTCTGTCATAACAGAAGCTTGAAGAATTGATAATAAACACAGGAACCAGTAAGAAATGATCAGTTTTTCTTTAACAATCAGTAGAAAACCACTGAACTATGATCAGAGCTAAGTTTTGCCTTGGGATTAACAATTTCTCAATGCCTAGGAAGCTTTGGGAAGTGGAGTGTGTTGTAAGAACATTTTCAGATATCCTGTGCCAAATAATTCTTTGTTTTCTTGTCTATTTACAGAAAAACTACTGTTTTGGAAATGGGATCTTTCTGCATTGCCAATCCAGTAGTATATGTGAGAAGAAACAGTTATTTCTTTAATAATGCAGTAGAAGTTACATAAAGGAAAATACTGAGAAGTGAGGAAGGGAAAAAACATATGGCTGCAGTGGATGAAATTAAAAAAAAAACTAAAGGAAAAAAAAAACTTTTTAAAAAAGGCATTTCTAAGAAATGCCCTTCTTTCGTTTCTAAATGTTTTTCAAGGTCCCTGACAACTAGTCAGTCATATGTGGAACTAGCACTTGCTGGATTCCTTTTTCATGTGTGCAGTATCTTTTTATTGTAGTGGCATTGGGATACTTCTTTAGTTCGTGCACAAGAAATGTAACCTGCACCATTCTTTCTATTAAATTTGTCATTCAATATCATGAGTGGATACTCCTTTCCTGTTTAAGTTTTTAAACCTCATGGATTCATGTGTAATTATCACTATTTTGGATAGTTTTGTCAAAGGACTAATGACAAAATTGGGTTTTGTTATTTCCAGAAAAAGAATAGTACCTGCCTCTTAATGATGCATATACTGGAATTGTTAAGCTTTAGTGGTGTGGTCCAAGCCCAAAATAACTTGGGTTTGTGTGAGAAACTGGACATGAGGACTGCAGAAATCATTGCAAAACCTTCCTAAGCCAATTGGACCAGGGTCTCAAATCTTGCAATTTGACCTGTTTCAAAATAAAGATCAGTAGACAGGTTTATGTGACTTATCACAGCTTTCAGTGCATAGTAATGATTGTTATGCTAAATAACAAAATATAAGCATGGTACACAAACTTTCAGTGAAATGATTTTCTTTATCTGAACATTTTAGAGTTAGCTTGCACCCCTCGGTCCAAAGTTGCTTTTATAAGACCGCATAAAATTAATTATATTCTGCAAGGATTACCTAATAATACTATAAGAATAACAAAATGGAAACACTTAAAGTTGCATATCAAAATAGCGTCACTGACATTATACAATAAGGGAATAGCTGGAATAATAGTGATCTAATAGAGTAATATTAATTCTATTTTGTTTTATGAAAAAATATATGAAAATATGCTTGTGACAAGAAAGGGAGGAACAATGAGACATGTTCAAAGTAAGGAAGCAATTTTTCAAAACACAAAAACAAGACCCAGACTTTTAAACATAAGTTTAGAAATACCTGAGAGGTATTTCATGTTAAGTGCAGGCATTTCTGTAAGCCTTGTGAACATGATGACCCCTTAGGGTCATCTTTCTTTATACAAGACCCACATGAGCAATGTAGTAGAAGAGAAAGAAGACTGGCAAAGCTGATGCAAGTTTTCCCATTTTGCATGAATCCACATATCTGGTGCATGTAAGAAATTATTTTCCCTTGAATTGAAGGGGGGAAAAAAGAGTTGCAGAATCCTTCAAAATACGTTTCCAACCCTCATTGTTTCAAAGTCAAAAACAAATGTCAATTAAGTGCTAACTGAGTGTAAATCAATACTGTGATGAGTGGTTTGCTGATAGATGCTCTATGCAATATGCTAGCCCTAATAGAGTCAGTAGAAGACAAAATAATCTAGTTAAGTGTGTCTGAAGTCAGTACAGAGCCCATAATGTCCTTTTCCCTTAATTATTTGTTCGACAGAATGGCAGTGCCTAAGAAGTCATCAGTGTCTAGGAATAAAGAATACACTTTCTTGAATGAAAGTCAACCTGTACTTGAGCCAGCTGTAACAAAAAAAAGTATCAGAAAGAGGGTAGTTTTTCAAACCAGGGTTTAATGACAAACATATTTGAAAACCTTGTAAGCTACACAAATGAATAACACTCCAAATGTTGCACAAATTCACTGCCTGACATAAAAAAAGAAGGTATACAGTACATGCTGGGTAATATGGATATACTTGTTTCTCACTTCCTTGTTCTCCTCTGTAGAAACAAAATTTTGTCAGCCAGGAACAACCACAATAACTTCTGACAGAGTGACCTCAGTTTAGTGAGGTCAGTTTCGAGGTCTAATTATTTTGCTGATGAGGTTGTACATTCAGCAGACTGGTTTTATATCCCATCTTCAATAAGTCAGTCACATTTCTATGGATTTTAAAATACTTGCATCCAATTTGTTCTATATGGGAGAAAGACATGCAAAAATCTCAATGGTATAAAAGTAAACTATCAAAGTATTTTGAAGAAATTGGAATTTTCTCTGGACAACTGATTTTCCTTGTCTAGTATTACAAGCCCCTAAAACGAGACTTATTGTAATGCTACTCATCTCCTGTAGATATATAACCTCCACCATGTTTTTCTTGCTTTGTAATCAAAATAATCTATGTCCACAACTGTGCTGTTTCTGATTGGAATCCCTGAGCACGAATTAGGCTGGCTTGCTTTCTGCTGTAGCTGGATGTTCTCACTGTTTATCCAGCATCAGGTGTAGCTTTCATCAGAGCTTTGTGAGTTGATTCAGCATGCTAACCTGGGAGTGTGAGGAAGGCAAAAATAAGGTGTACCACTTTCTGGCAGAAGTGACCCGAATCCTTTGAGCAGTGTGTAAGGCTGCTCTCAAGGGAGAAAGTAAAACTGTGCAGCCTAAAGTGAAGAGAGCAAGAGCAAGATGTCTTGTGGTAGTGATCTGTTGATTACCTCAATGATCCTAGAGAACCTTGCCCCAGATATGCTATTTTGTTTGGTTGAATATCAATCTGTCAGTACCCCCACTGTAGCTCTCCTCGTCACTCTGGGTTACTCACATTGCCTTACAGAGAATAAAGTGCAGAGAGAGAAAATTAGGAGTAGTAAGTGTTTTAAAGTTATATTCAATTTTAACTATTAATGTTGTGCATACATAGTAATTTGATAACTTAATTGAGCAGTATCAACCAAAGATATGAACAGCCTGAAAGAGGCCAAAGTGGTGCCTCTGATTCAGAAGTGTGCAAGAGATCTCTCAGCATGAAATAGCTAAAGGGGGAGAGACTTGCTGTATTACTCCCATATATAAATAATTTTATTGGATAAAAGGGTTTTTTCATGTGCGTTTTAGTTTCGATTAAACTATGGGCCATATGGGCAAAAATAGTTACTTGACTGAAGTCTCCCTGAAACAAGGGCCTTATTTTTTTTGTTTTGTGGTTAATGCTGATTGTGTGTGCCTAGTATTTTCTTTGATCTCAGCCAACGTACCCAGACATTTGAGGCAGTATGTACACAAAACAAATGGTGAAATGCATATGGTGGAGTGGTCTGACAAAGGTGCTTTTCCCTGTTACCATAGTTTGTCACAATAAAACTAGTGTCCAGATGCTGACTAGATAATTCATACTTAAGATTTCTCACACCCTGAGAAAGTGAGATATCAACACAAATGTGTTTTGATTTTTACTCTAGTTCCTGGTAAGGCCATTAAGACCTTTAGTGTGTTACCTCTCTCTCCTTCATGAAGGATTCTGACTTATCATATATTAAAATACCACAGCCTGCTACCGGCAGCCAGGAATCAGCAGCTGTTTGTGGCAATACATTGTGCAGATTACAGTTACTTTTTTTGTTTGGCTGGTTTTTTTTGAAGTTACGAAGTGGTGTGGTTGTATCATGATTTTTTCTGTCAGAACCAATTAGAATGTAGGAGTGGGTCAGCAGTCAGATTTGCTTGTTATTCCCACTGAAAATAGCCTAAGGGGTACAGACATCACTTATTGTAACTTGGATTGAAGGAAAACTGTAGGCAGAATTTTCACAGCTGCAGATTTAAAACCATTTTTCTGGCTGAAATAATTTCAACCACACTATCAACCTAGTAGCTCCAAATTCCTGGATACTTAACTGTCATGAAGAAAACATTACATGACACATGACAGAGGCTTGATCATGATTGAAAAAAACAAACCAAAACAAACCCAATGATTTTTATTTTGCAGCTTTCTTCCCCTCCTCCCCTCGACACGTAGGGGGAAAGAAACCTTATGGAGCCGTACTCTATATAGGATTGAAATGAAACAATGTCAGGGGAAGCATGAGATGGCATCGCTTCAGAAATTTTGTTTCTCTTAATAGTCAAAACGCTCTATTTGTGAGTTTGTCACTGACCTGGTGCTGGTCAGGTCACAGCACTATTTCTTCTTGACCTTACCTGTGACATCTGATACCTCAGCTGCCTTTGGCAGGTATTTTTCTAGTGATGGGGATCATTGCTCTACCCTAAGGAGTATTAAAAGCATTGTAGTTTAATCACTTTCTACTCATGGTTGTTTGATGAAGTTTTCTCTTGTTTATTTTGGTTGTGTGTTTCTGTTGCTGGCTTTTGGGTTTAAAAAAAAAAAAAAAGAAAAAAAGAAAAAAAACAAACCAGGGCAACCTTTCTTCTCTTCTCTCTGCATTCTCTCTAAAATCCTAGCCCTTGCATCGTATAGACGGTAATTCTATTATATGGAGATGGTATTTTTTGGCTTTTGAGTTATGTCTGTGAGCACATAAATATGAGTGAATGAACATACAGTAAACACTGATGTATTTAAGGCATGCTCTGATATACTTGGGCATTTTTAGGGTAAAACCATCAACAAAAGAGTATTACTATCTGTTAGTTTTTCCTGTTACTTCCTATTGACTCTCTTCATGAAACCATTTTTTTCACTGCATATCAATTATATGTAATAACAACGTTTTTGAAGACTGTTTTCTCCACTGCATGGTTATTTCTGGTGTCTTGGTTTATATCATGTTCCTGTGTAGATATCAACACAACTGTAGGGGCAGGTGTGAGTGACCAGGGCAGGAAGGTCTTGAGTTGTCTTCGCTGTTCAGCAACAACAAAACAATCTTAGAAGTACTATGCTGTTCTAAAGTGTGATGTCAGAGGAAAAAAAATAAATAGTTATACAAGAAATCTGAATTAAGATTTGAATGTGAAGGAAGACAATGATACTGCAAGGTTGGAAATGAGGTCACTTCAAAACCGCCTAGAAGAGCTGTGAAATACAGTTCTGAACTAAGCTCCTTAACAGTTCCTGGATGAGGACTCGTGTAAAGTGTCAAGGAAGATTAAACATTTTCCTGCAGTAAAATGAAATCTGCAAATTTATTTGTTAATGACTATAAACAGACAGATTCAAGAAACCAAAGAGGGGACTGAGATGGCTTAGCAGCCAGGATGAAGGTAGAAAGTGTAAGGGAGGCAAAAAATCTGCTTGTCTAGTTTTGTTCAAGTCCTGTCTAATGTAATTTTAAAGGGAACATCTAATCAATATGCTAGGCCATGTTTTAAATCACCCACTTTTTTTTTTAAGTTACCTACGGCTGAATTGTTAAGAGGGTAGGGATGGAAGGCTGGAAGGGAAAAAGATTCATATTACGGATTTTATTTTTTTTTTTGACACCTACAATAACTGCTTTTTAATGATTAACAGTAGTCATCAGATCTTTCCCTTTCTGAAAAAGTATCATAAAGATCTCCTGCTGTTCCCAGCAGTGCCCCACTAATTCAGCTTACTAGCAAAATTAGCAGCAGGAAACAAGCCTTTGAAATTTTCATTGTTTATGAATAGCATTGTTCATTCGGTAAAGGATATGGGCTCCTGCTGTAATTGTTCCTGTGTTAAGAAGGCTGCAAGTCATTTTCTCTCCAACAGTCTTTAAAAAAAAAAAAAAAGAAATAAATCAATAGCAATAAATACACATACAATTAAATAGTGGATTAAACAGCCAACTGAGTGACTAAGACTTTCTTTCACTTTTGAACTCTTCTGATTTTTTTTTCCCCCTCTGAGGGAGGACTATTGTGCTGCCATTGCTTCGCAAACACTCGATAATGCTGAAGTGCTTTGAAGTTACCATTGGAGAAAACAGAACAACAGATGGAGCATGAATAAACCCACACTGCTGTCATTTCAATCTGAACAAAAGCAATTTTTCTTGGCAAAAATAGTTAATATTTAATTCCATTTACTTATAGAAGGTTGATCCCAGATGAAAACACAAAATCTGAGGCAGAGCTGTATATACAACTGTTCAATGCATCTATAGCCTGGCTTTTTATTAGGAAGATAAAAAAAACCTTTGCCTAGCATGCGTTACAATAACTGTGATAGATCTTGTTCAATACTGATATGGAGGCCACTGGACCCAGAGGAATCTAAGAACTAGAATCTCAGTAAGATGCTATTACTTTGTGGTTTCCATGGTGCAAAGCAAAACCTCTGGACCTCTCATTTAGTATGACTTTTCTCATGTGTAACTGTTATTAGTGGTTATAACTGAAGTTGCCATTCTGGTAGTAAAAGTGGTGTTTAAATCTCAAGTGTATTCCCATCATAAATAAAACATCCGTGTACTTTTATTACCACTTTCTAGCTACCACCAGCTAAAGATGAGATTTTAATGCCTTGCTTTTGGACATGGTTTGCCCCACAGCAAATTTTCTAATAATACTTAGCTGAGGGTTAAAACAAGGTGGGGTTTTTTGTCATCTTGTAGTTAAGACTCGAGATCACCCATCTTCTCTTCTTCCTCCTGCAGTTTTTACCAAGATGGATATTAGAGACCTTTTTTGGGGGGCAAAATATTATGAAACAAGCTTTTCCTACATTTTTGTATTGCAGACAATACAGGACTTCCTACTGAAATGGCAGTTGGGTTTTCTCACTCTCATTCTTATCAACACTCAGAAGTCATGCATCTTCTAAAATTCTGTGCTGCCACATTTTTGCTGTGGATTTACTTCCTCCTTCTGACCAAGGGCTTCATGATGGAGCTTCACAGACTGATCACTACTGTTCCTCAGAACTGAGTGAAAAGATGCATAATGAATTAAGCCGTACAAGTTCAGGCAGCATTGCTTTTTCTTAACCTTGTGTAATGCTCAGGATTTGAAGGAGCATTCCTTCCTAATTAGCCTTTGGAGTGACAGATGGCATGTTTGACCTGACTTCTTTTAAATGTGGTTAGAAGCAAGATGTGGGAAAATCAACAAACAAATCGGAGGAGGTAAAATACTAACAACCTGTGCAAACTAAATGAGTTTAGATAGAAACACTGATGTTTCACAAAAGCACTATAGCAGACCAGGGCAAATAAAAATAATTCTGCTTACACAGTGTTTATTAGACATTCCAGTAGCTAATGACAAGAACAAATGAGAAAGATTGCCAGCCCGCAGCAAGTCTCTATGGCCAGACCTCCTTCTTGACATACTTATTCAATTGACATCATATCAGTATGTAAACAAGTTTCTCAGTGCTCCCACTGTTGCACAGAAAAAAAAAAAAAGGAAAAGAAAATGTGTTTCAGTGTAAGTTTTTTGAGAGAACCATAGGTATTTTGCTGATGAAAATGTAGGTGTGCTTGAAATGGCTTTATTCCTAATGATGCAATTCAGAATAACTCAAAGTGGAGGAAACAACTGGAAGCATCTTGTCTGTATTGGCTACGCTGCTATAAAACTGATATCCAAGTTTTTTCTCAGCAGTTGCAGACTAGCATAGTCAGAGTACCATTCTTCTGGAATGGGAGACCACAAGTTTAAACTTGTATGATGATACTTTCTGCCTTAACCAAAGCCTTGAGGAGTAGCTATAGGAGACCTTCCAACTTTGGACATGGAATGTATTAAATTTTTTTCTAGTTAGTACTTTTAATTATTTTCTTTTTAAACACTTAAGGCATGCATGGATTAGTTGCTTGCTCAAACTATTTTCTTATTCTTTCCATGCTTGTGGGGAGACTTGGTGACCTTTTGAATCTTTTTTGCTCTGCCTTATGAATCTAAATATTCCTTCATAGCTCCACTTTTCCAGGAAAAATATTAAACCCCAGTCTCTCAAACTAATGCCTTAAATCCACATAAAAAATGGTGCAACGTAGGACAAAGGTGCAAGAGTGACCTGATAGGCTAAAACTGCAGCTAGTCTGCGAGTTCAGGAACTGTCTTCTGTATCTGAGTAGATAGATATCTGTTCTAACTAGCCCCTATACATATGGGACAAATGCAGTGGGATATTGACACTAAGACAATGACGTAGGCACAATACCAGTGCAAATAACCTTTAAGGAGATGATGCATGCCCAAGGTATTTCAGATTGTTATATGTACTAATAGTACATATTATGAGGGGGGAAAAAAAATGCTACTGAATCAAGTCCTCGAAGGAGAAGGATACTTTTAAGTATAATTTCATGCAAAGAAATAAGTGAAGAGAGGAAAGGTGTTTTAGTTGAACTAGATGCCTTCCACCTGAACTATTCTATTTCACTAACATAACAGAAATTCTACACACGTTTATTGCACACAACTTTTTGGGAAGTCTTCAGAATTCAATTAAGTACAACATAGTCCTGCTGTA
Source organism: Nycticryphes semicollaris (assembly GCA_013400055.1). Classification (NCBI taxonomy): domain Eukaryota; kingdom Metazoa; phylum Chordata; class Aves; order Charadriiformes; family Rostratulidae; genus Nycticryphes; species Nycticryphes semicollaris. The sequence continues at coordinate 452,164 of VXBJ01002026.1, read as the reverse complement.
CCAAGATAAGAATATCAGAAATTTGAAGAACATGAAAATATTATCTACACAGCATGCCTCTTTTTGATGTTGTTGTTGATCTCAATCCATTTTTCAGCTTTCTTACTATTCCCTCCAGAAATCTATCTAGATTGTTCTTGAGCTAATTTATATGCTTTGCAGCCACTACCTTCTACTATAATTTATTGTTTCTTCAATAAACAATATTTTTTTGCCTAAATATATGACTTATTCTCGGCTTTCTTAAAGCCATTGTTCCCAGGTTAATGTCAAAGATTTTCTTTAACATTTAATCAGCAATCTAACTTAATTTTACATTTGTCATTGCCTCTCAAGTATCTCAAATGTCATGGTTATTTCAAAATTTGCCTCTTCAATGAAAATGCATTTTTATTCTCGTGCTAAGACTGAGATTATAATAAGATCTTCTCAGATATTTGAAATACGAACCTAGATTTTTCTCCTTACCTAATGAAGGGAAAATAGACATGTATCTGCACTGAAACAGCACAGTGAAACTAATCCGAACAAGCATGTTTGCACTTCTGGACTTTTTGATGTTCCCTTTTTGGTTGTTTTTGGGGTTTGTTTTTTTGTTCTACTTTGTTTTAGGTAGTGCATGTTAGCAAGTGCTTGCAAGTGACCTCAGCGTTAAACATAGAATCAAGCCAGCATCTTCAAGTAATATTTGTCCTATAACGGGGCTTTCCCCCTCCCTGAGACCAGTATTCTTCTCTAGCTTTCTTTGTCAAAACTTGTATTGTAAGTGAGAATATTCCCTGAGTGAGAAGGCCCCACAGCAAGTCAGAGAATATGACTGGAAAGAGTCAAATCCAACATGCACTTTAATAGTGCCTTAAGTTGGCTCTTTATCACAGTGGAATTCATGGTGTGTTCGACATTACTGCAAAGCATGGTGAATGTTGTTTAATAATGCTTAGCTTTTATAAAGACAGTCTTTACGATGATCACAATTGTGGTGAAGGAAATTTTGTCCCATTGTAAGGTAAGAATCTAGCCTAAATTAAGTGCTTTTTAAGAAAGAGAAGGCTTAATAATTTAGGTCACCGTGTGGCTCTTTCTAAAGACTTTGGGACAGAAAAAGTCAGACAATTAATTAGGAGTCCAATTCTTACCGAAGTCAATGGAACTGAATCCCAAAACTGTATACGAGGAAAATTAGGGATATTAAAGGAATTTAAATTACTGTAACATCTGTAAAGCTCAGATGTGCTATAAAACATTATAAAGACAGTTTGATATTACTTAAAAATTACTCAATTTGAGTTGTAGGCACAGACCATAGTGTTTTCCAAAATTAGGGCTATAATTCCCTCTTTGTGGAGTGAAAAAAATCTGGATAATTTGTTTGTGATATTTCTGCCCTATACCTATAGTGTTCTAGTTGCTCTGAAAAGCAGAAAATGAGTTGTATTTTTCTTTTCCTCTAAAGAAAAGGATAACATTTATCTTGAAATCTTATTTTTTGATGACAAAAGTCTTTCAAAGTTTTCTTAAAGAAGGTAATCTAGAAATAAGACATCTAAGGATTCTGTGTTTCATCTAAATTCCTGAATATTGGAAGGTAGTTTTGGATCAAAGTGAATGATGAGGTAACCTTGTGGATACACAGGTATTGGGAGAGAAAGTACCAGACAACTACTTTTTGTAGAGTAAGGACTGGAAGTAAAGATCCCCATTAGACACTTTCTCATACTATTGATCCCAAAATGTTTGTTCCTTGTCTGATTCACACTGACTTTAAATTATGATCTTATGACTATATTTAATCTGTAAATTGAGTGGAGGACAGCATTCTGATTGTTTATATTGCCAAAAGGCTTTGAAAAAGAAAAACAACTTCAAAATTAAGAAACCATATCTGACTAAATTCTGGAAATCATACACATAAATAAGAACAATTTGAATTAAAAAAAAAATAGTTATAATGAAATTAACTTGAATCATCATTTTTAGGTTAGAAGTTGCATTAAAAGTTTCAAAAAAATAACGCTAACATGAAATCTTTAGTTCTAAGATTTATATTGCAATTCAGCTCTAAGGTTAGAGAGGTTTTTAGCATATTTAAAAGCATGGTAAAGATAATTTGCCATTTATGGTCTTCGTGAGACACATGACAATAAATTCAAAGAAAATAAACTGGTCTCTTACCATCACCCATTGGTGGAATATACATAAATAATTAATAGGGCCTTTTCTTAGACCCTCATTCATGGATACTGAAACAGAAATTACACGGGAACAAACAGAATATCATTTCAAGGTGTTCATAATAATAATGTTCTTGATGTTAAGTATACTTACAGGAGAAAGCTTTTAGAGTTATGAAACATTCGAGTTTCGCTTTGCTTAATAGTTCTTAAAAGCCATTTATTTCTTCCTGTGTTCTTAACTCTATGCATTATTCTTCAAATAACTGTTATTAAATTTTAAGATCTCATTTATTTTAAGATGTTACTCTTTGCAACTTGAAAAAAACAGTGAGTTATTGAAAACATATTTATGTGAGTGCATACAGGTGAGCAATATGTAATCTGGTTGCTAATGTATTGTAACATTTGAATATTTTTCAGCCATATTGAGGAAAAGAAAAGGAAAAAAAGGGGAGGGGGGAAAAAAACCTGAGGAAAAGAATTGACTTAAATGGGGAAGATGCAGGGGAAAGGAGGATTCTTTCCTTAAAAAGATAAATAAAAATACCCTCCTTTCCTTTCTATTGCTTCTTGAAAATTTATAAAACAGTAAATGGTACAAACATTTATCTTGTGCCTTAAGATTTAGTTTAGATGCCTCAAATTCTTCAGGGTAGTTTCTTAGTTATAGTAACTTTCAGCAATCACTCATGACTTTTTCTCATGAGAAAGGAGGAAAAAAAAACCCCTTGCTCTAAAGTTGTAGAGGTAGAAATTACTTTTTTTTCGAACTGGTTTTTAGTAGCCACAATCCTTTGGTGGATAAATGTTCATCATGTTAATGAAAGCACCAAGATTTGTTAGAATGGTGGCAGACAAGTTTATTTGATAAACACATGGTACTCTTCTCTTTCAATTGTATTCCTATTGCACTTCTTTAGGGTTAAATCACCTGTAGGATAAACAATCCTACCTGGCTTTGTAATGGAATTTAATTTATAATGAAGGATAATATGCCTTTTTTCAATATGGAACGTTAATTGTCTTAATTGTGAATTTGGCCATTTTAGTTGCCTTTCATGTTTAAAATCAGCTTTGATTCCTAAATCATGATGTGAATGCAAAGTTCAGCTCTCAGTTTTAAGCTTTTCTTCCAATGAGTGTCTGAAGACAGTCTTACATTCCCAAATAGCAATTCAGAGAAGCTTTTACAAAAGAAAAATGATGTTCTGGATGAGATCATGGAGTACAAAAAAAATATTTTTTTTCAGTAGGTCATCGTGGTACTCTCAAATTCGATAGCATCTCAGATTACCCCTGAGTTTACTTAAAAACAGATTTTGATACTAAATAGCACAGCTGCAGAAAATAATTTATGGAGGGATTTGAGTTTATTCGTTTTCTTCCTACATTTTGTCCTAATTAAAAATAATTTTACTATCATTAAAAGCCCCAACATAAATCTTATGTAACTTTCTTGTAACCTATTTAGTATGTCAAGCCAAAATAATTATTGCATTGATTTGTTTTTATTTTTTTTTAATGAACCTATCTAGAAGTATCTAAATCCTTAATATATGTGTATCTTAAAACAGTGTTATCTTTTTCTATCTTTTGATGTATTCTGTTTTAAAACATATGTAGTATGCTGAAATGAATAGCTTTGGAGCAGCGCCTTACATTTATAAAGTGTGATATTATGGATTCTCTGAAGCTGAGCATTTGGAGAAGTTGGTTGTCCATTTTAATTTGCCCTTCAGAAGGGGTAAACTTCTAATATTTCCCAACTGTGAACTGTATATTCATAATTAAGCAACTAGAAAACTTCAGTTAACTTACAATGTCAGTGAGTAGTAGTATTTCTTCTCTTTACTCTGCTGGCAATCTGCAGTACTACCTGTTAGTGCTGCCAGAGCCATCCAGTGTGGCCCTAGGGGCTAACAGCTTCTGAGCATCCTTTCACAGGGAATGGAGACAACCTTGGGTGCCTTGGCTGTCTTGATCATGCGGGAGAGTAAGACTAAGCCAAGTGCTTCCCAAACACTGTGGGGTGTTTTTTTTTCAACATGAGACTAGGAAAAATTGCTACACTGAAAGCTTTGGAACAGGCTGCCCAGGGAAGCAGTGGAATTGTCATCCCTGGAGGTAAAGATGGGTAGGTGTGGTGTGTAGTGATACTATTTAGCGATGTTTTCTTTCACTGTTAATTTGATGGTTGGACTTGATGATCTGAGAGGTCCCTTCCAACCTAGACAATTCTATGATTCTATGACTAAAACTTCTACACAGCTCCACTGCTACTAATCGGGTACTTTGGGTGTGGGTAATTGATCCTTGGCTGCTTTCAGGGCAACATGAAATAGATAGAAATTCATGAGAAACAGTCTTTTTATGGCTTATATACTGTGGAATCTGTGGTGTTTTAGATCTGGCTCTGGTTCACTTCACTACCTTAGTACAATGTTAGAATTCTGTTCATTGCTTACTAAATCTGGAACAGAGGTGTTATACAAATGAAATAGTTTTGTCTCTTACAGTATTCGTGCTTTAAGGGTTTGCAGACATATTAGACATACTTTTGGACTTGCTTCATTGTACAAATTGCGATTGTTTACATGTGTCTAAATCAGATGAAAAATTATATGAATAGACAACAGATTCACTTTTCGAATTTCAGTAACTCAATGGAAATTATTTTTACAGCAATAGAGGAGCCGTTTGTTTCTTGCTTGTTAGCTTTGATTTTATTATTCAGAGTTACCTAGCAAAATAAAAGTATTTATGTTTTACTTAAAACAACAAAACCAAACCCAAATCTACACAAACAAAAACTATGAGCATGCTAATAACTATTGGACATCTACATTTTATCTCTGTATATAATTGCACAGTAAACATTTCTCTTTAAACTATGAAGTGGCTTTTATTGTGAATGTTAAGGGGAAAAAAAAAAAACGGCAAACTGAATGTGCATATTTGACTGAATGAAATGTATTTGCACATCAATCATTTCCCCAAGGAAGAATCTAATAATTTTTCCAGTAATATGAACTATTTTTTTTTGTCAGTGTTTGGGGTTTTTTTGCAAAAACCTTTCTAGAACGAAGGCAATTTTGCTGCAACGTAAATTCTACAATTATGATGGTGTTTGAAAAGATACCCTTTCCTTTTTTTATTTCTCCAGTTGTAGTCAACAAATATTTGAAGAGTGGTATCAGTACAGTTACATTGTCATGTCATTGGAATGGGAGCCCAGTCACTGGGAAAACTTTGTATAGTTTAGATGTGTTGTTCTTTATTTGCTCCTCACATGAGAGAGCACTCTCTCCTGGCTTATGCAGTATTATTTTATTTTTCATAGTCAGTTAAAAATGACTTTTTATTTCTGTGTCAACCAAATATATAGTCAATTATACAATTTCATTTTTATTAATAGTTTTGTGACTATCAGTTGGAGTTACTACAGGTTTGTAGTAAATGTTAAAATTTGAAAACAAAGTCATACATTTGGAGACATCAGTACTTTTGGATAACTTTTAGAGGCATCTAATTTATCTAAATTTTGTAACTTCTGTAACTATAAAAATTGGCTAAAGAAACGAGGGTTCTGGCTGACTGAAATCTAGTCCGTAAAATGAGGAGGTAGAAAGTTTTATAAGTAGCTATATTGTTTTATCTTCAAACAAACAAAAAACACCAGAAAAAAGGCAAACACTGAGAATAAATTAAGACTGAACCACAGGTATTCAGAAGCCAAGAAATGGCTCGGTAGGCAAGCAGAAAGCTCATTTTTAAAACTTCTCTAGAATTTTTAAAATTTCTCTAGGATTTTTACTGCTTGAATTATTTTTCCTCTCTCTTCTTCTGCTTTTCTTTCCAAACTGCTGTTTCTGTCCTACTGCAAGACTACTGTTCCTGGCATTCAAGAAGGGATATGACTTAACCAGAGTATTAAATAGCTTTAAGGCAACAGATTGAATGATTCAAAAGCGTGGAACTCTAAGGCTGTGGTTTTTCAAGGTTAAATGGTGTTCAGATATGGATTTTAAAACAGATTTAAAAGATGGACTTTAGTCACTGCTTGTACAAAAAAAAAGTGTTTTTCTACTCAAATCTGTTGAAAGTGGCCTTTAGAGTTATAAAATAAATTCTGGCATATATACCAGGTTTTCTGTCTAATACAGGATCCTTCTTTTAAATACTGGGCATGACATAATGTTTTGATTTGTCTAATAAACGTAGTTTAGAGTAGAAAACTCACTTTACTTCTACCAATTGTGCATAATCTATGCATTTATAGCATTGCTTTCTGGTTAGTTTTATACACTTCATACGTGAATACTTGCCAACGATTTTTAAAACTCTTTAAAAGCAGTTAGATTCATACTGTACACAAACAAGGAACAACAGGGGGAAAATAAGCCTTCCTAAGTATCTTTTATAACCAACACTGAATAAACCAAAACAAGCTTACAGTCATTGCTTTCTGATATTCTAGTATGTATTTACAAATTTCTTTTAGAAACACATGAGTGATAAACTGATTGCTTATGCAATGACGGTATATGTCAAATTGCACTCAAATGTGGCATCTGCAATTCAAGCCTTGCATTGAATTTGATTTAGATTAGTTTTTCAATTAATCTTATAATACCATGAAACTTTCTGAGATAAATAATGAAAATAATGATGAGTAAAGAAGGCTAAATGGCAAAAAAAAATCAGGCTTAGCAAGCACTAGCAAGTAAACTAGCCTGAAGTTGTATTATAATTTTAGTCCACAAAAATTAGCTCACTTCTCTTATCATATCTCTAATAGAAAATCAGATGTAGAAATATATTCATTTGTGGAGGTTGTTTGTGAAGAAAACAACATCAGATCTGGCTTCTGTTCTGCTGAAAAAAAAATTAAGAGGTGAAAGCCATTAATTATTTTTGCTAAACATTGTTCCTGTCTATACTTCTGGGTTTTTTTGTATACTGGAATTGCAGGTACTAGACTGCGTGTATCATGCCCAAAATGTTTTCTTTGATTTTTAATGTTATTGTGTTTTAGCAAGACTGGGCATGAAATCGTTAACAATTCTTTTGAAGTTTGTTTGTAATTTTGCAAATTTCACCTTGTATAAAATAAATACACTGATTTGATGCACTAAAACCCCACAACAACCCAACCCAAAATACAACAAAACAAAAAACCCCTAGTATGTAATCTGTTTTTTATGCCTGTGAGTTAGTTATATGTTTCAAGGTGTAAGAAATGTTGCTTTTTGCCCCACCTGCTGCTTTTCAGTTAACCTCAGAAAATTCTGTAAAATCAAGTGGAAAATATAGGATATGTATTATTTTTTTTTCTATGAAATAATCCTAATCACTCGTTAGCAAAACATAATTTTATCCCAGAAGACCTGTAACTGTCTGTGGCCTCCCACATAATGTGACTTTCATTAAAAGTGTTTTTCTAGTCTTGATTTAAATGATGAGAAAAGACTATTAGTGATGGCTGATGTTTTAGTTCTCTGCAGTAATTTCACTAAAATTACAGTAGGTTTGCTTCAAAATTTTTATGTGAAATCCAAATTCTTTATTTATGCAGGTTCCATGTGTGTAGACAGAGTTGATCTTCGTAAGTTCTCAGCTCTTAAATCTGTTTGCAAATTCCATTAAGCTCTCTATATATTTGGTTTTTCACTTACATAAACCATTGACTGAGAGTACAAAATAACATAAAAACTCCGCACATACCCCAACACCACTACCAAACCAAACAAAAAACCCAAAAGCTTTCTTGATGCATAGGAGAGGTTTCAGAAGATATTGATTGTTTCATTGAGTCAATAAACATTGCTGCAATCCCTTTTGTTAAGAAGTTCCAGGTTTGGCATGGAAATGACAGAATAAATGGTGACACTTTTAGATTCCACTTTGTTTCTACTGCTTTCTTTGTGTAATATATTGTAAACTTACTGGGGAAATAATCAGTGGTATCAGGCTGCCTTGAAATTCTTTATGGCAATGATACTTTAAGGTCTTACGATGTCAGATAAAATACTTTTCAAGGAAGTTTGCTGCTGCTGCTAGTGATGTTTAAGAAGTTTTTTTGCTTGCTGTCATTGATGGAAGTATATTTCTGCAAAGCTCAGGTAATAAATATGTAAAAATGTTAGATCCTGATGTTAGCAGTCATACATAAATTATACTTGAGAGCTACCACTTCAATCTCTTTACGTGAAAAATGGGTTTTATAATTGGCAGCAGTGATTAGGCTTTCTGGTTTAATCTTTAATCAAAAAATTCTTCTTAAAAACCAAAACAAACAGCTTCCCTACTCAGCCCTCGAAAGCCACAAACTTTAAGCATGCATGAAAGAAGGAAGCTAGACCATTGCCTTTAATGGAAGGCTTTTTGTTATAAACTGGTGTAAAACGCATTTTGGGTTCATTTGTGTTTCTTTTGTACAATGGAGCATTTAAAATTGTTACTTGCACTTCGAAAAGTTGAAAAGTAGCTTCACAATCTCGTGGTATTTCCTTCTAAAAAAAGAAAATTGTAACATCACAGTCCTTCTGTTGTAAAGAAAATTATGCTCTTACATTGTAAAAATGAGGAACTTTAAACTTCATTCCAATTTAAATGTCAATATAGAATTTTTATGCCAAATATTGAAAGTAGTTTTACCATAGGATATAAAGATTTTTACATGGGCCTATTTGCTGGGGTGTTTTTACTACTTTTTTGTTTTTATTTTTTCCTCCCACTTTGTGTTTTGCCCTGTCTTCTGTGTCTAAATGTCTTTGCCTTTATTCTTAGAAGAGCTTTTGGATTAAACAGCTAATGACTTCTCATAGTCCTAAAAGTCTGTGTTATTTTGCTATCTGGCACTACTTTGATGCCAATTTCTCTCTTATCATTTCATATCAGTAATAGATGTGGATTTTTGCTGTCCCAAAATATGTTGCAAGATGTCACCTCAGCTGGGTGAGGTCGATTTTTCTATAACTTTCAGAATTAGGTTCTCAAAGAACAAAGTCCTTTTCTCAGTCAGGAAAAAGTAATGTTTCTTACTGATGGTCCAAAATTCCTTAGTGACTTTTATGAAAGCCCAAAACCTGGTTGGGACTTGGAGGTAAACTGGTCTGTTGTGTCACGTATCAAAGACTTAACCAGTCTGCTAAGCTTAAATACAGGTTGTGATGACACCGTTTTTATGATGTGGCTGCTTCTTGCCAAGGTATGAGCCTGTGAAATTAATTACTTCTCTGTCATCAAGCTGGCATAAGATGGATGACATATCTTCATCTCTCATGAGCTGGACTTTTTAAAACTGAAAATTAGGAGAGGAAGATTGTCAGTACCTTTAAAATTTTCAGACTCTTCAGACAGTAATTGTCTTCAGTTAGAAGAAAGGATTAAAGGGTATACTGAAGTCCTGACATCTTAGGAGGCTGTAAAGGAAAAGGTAGAGATTTCTAGGTGTCTCTTTGCTTCTGAAGAAACTTTAAAAAGGTGCCACTACAATATAAAGCAAGAAATCTTAAACTATCCCACCAAGCCGAATTCTCAGCTGCACTTAGCTTTATTAGCTGCAGGTTAGGTTTCATGGGATTTCCAGTTTTGACAAATACACGTTGCCACTTTCTGCTAGGTGCTAATAGGAAAAGCTGCTGCTATTGCTTTCAATTACAGTTCACACTGGTTGACTCGGAACCTGGCTCTGTTTTTCTGAGTATCTTAGAATATCTCTTTCTGAAAACCATTAGCAGAGGTAATGGTGCACGTATTTTCAGTAGTGGTTTTTTCACTCATTCAAAATACCTTCAGAAATTGTCTGCTGATGAAGGTGGATCTGTGGTCAGAGCTATTGAATTAAACTTTAATAATGTATAAGAATGAAGGCACATATTTCTGCTAAATCACTCTTTAGATCATTTAATTTAAGCTGCAAAAACTTGTATAAGAATGAATGAATGATAAGTCCCACTTGAGACAAGAGACTGTAAAAAAAAATATATATATATTTTCAAAGCAAATGTTTCCCATGTTTGCTAACAAACTAGTACTGGTCAGATATTGTGAAAACCCAAGTCATTTGCATGTCTGAACTGCCCTGGTTTTATCCCTCAAAGTATTTGTGAAATTCATAATAAATTACTATGCTCTTAAAAATCTATACATGTATAATACCTGATACTGTTGCTCAAAACAGAGGTATGAATTATATCACTTCATGAAGAAACTTAATCATGTTAATACTGATGTAAAATATATGTACCATTTCAGTAACATATTTTGAAAAATCATTTCTGAAATGCTATCTTTAGTCTACTGTGACATTTAACATCCCTCTAAATACTTGTTGTTCTATTTTTAGATGATAATGTTGCTTTTGTAAGCAGTTTATTCACCCTAGCCTAGCTTAATAAAAACCTTTTACCATTATGTCCTTAAATACTATTTCCTACAATATCTGTATAGGATCACTCCTGAAAATAAATGAAGAATTGAAAAAAAAAACAACATCAAAGCTATAATCACCTGTGTCACACTATCTCTAGTACATGTGCATAAACATTACAATACATTTATTAATTACATGACATAATGTTATTTCCATGGGATCTTTGCCTCATTTAACATGTAGTTTCAACTGCACACAGTTAATGATGCAGCTGTTTGATCTTTTTCTTTTTTTTAATTTTCACTGTTTAATGAGTGAATACCTCCCTTGTTCATTTGCTGCCGTCTCAAAGATGATGGTGAAGAGAAATGGGAAACTGGTTCCCTATCTTACTCAATACCTATGGTCTTCTGAGATTAGTAGTGCTATACTGATGTAAACGTAGATTCCTTATGTTTACAAATAATAGATCAAAGGTGTTCATTTGTGTAAACACAACTTAGCCCAGAGTAAAAGCAGATCAAAAGATCCTATATTACTTTTATATCCATGTTCTCTTATTCACTGTGCCCCACTGAGTTTGTTTTTGCAAGCTGCTGGGCTCTCTGAAAGAAGTCTCACAAGACAATTTGAAGTGTAGGAATAATCATGATACTATCCTTAATTTTAAGCCAGTAATTATTCCCCCTAGAATCAACAAAAATCTGTGCTGCTTAGCTTTGCAAGGCTGCTCATAAGGGAAGACTATTAACAAATTTGAGAAACATACACTTAAAGTGAATCTTAGCCTTGTGGAAATCAGTAGAAACATTTCCGTTGCAAATGCTCGTGAAGTTTCACCCTCTAAGATCGTTTTTGGACCTGAGGAAAATTCATAACTTTCAGTTCTGTTGAAAAAAAACTAGAGTCTTTCTGCACATCTCATATGTGCATATTTGGAACAGAAAGGGTAAGATGAACTGTTGAAACGCGATTTACATCTTTGTGGAATAATGGAAATGTTCTTAATATTTTTCATACAAAATACACCCATCCAAAATGACATAAATTCTGAATTTATTATTAAAAATATATATGAAATAAAATTCTGTTTATCTTCCTAATGAATGTTGTATTTTTTTATATTTCAGAATTGGTTATTGGTTAATATTTTTAAATTTCAGAATTGCTTCTGATGCTATGCCTCTTAGCGTAACACTTGAATTATTATTAAAAGTTTCCTTTCATCATACCAAGTTGATTCCCTTGCTACTGCGTTCTCAGTTTTCTGGTGGTCATATATGCAGAACCAGGAAACGTGGTTACCTTGCCTTCATTTCACTTACATACATGTGACTGTTATTTGGCAAAAGTAAGAGGAATATTCCTTAATTCGAAGACATGTTATAGTTTGGGGAATGCAGAATCTGAATTATATCCCCTTTTTTGTTATGAACTTTTTATTAACTCTAGATTGTGATGCATGTAAAGAATGCCCTTGTTAATTAAAGGTCACGTTTCTTCTTGGGTTGACAATACACTTGCATTATTTATACATTAATCTTTTCATGGGATTTCTATATTGAAAACAACAAAGAGAAGCAAAACTAGTTTTAACTTATCAATAAGCATACCCACCTTTTCTTTAAAATGTAGGGTATTTTCTATATCTTTGTTGTGATCTCAGCTGTCACCAGGTAGCTCTATGAATATCACCTGCAAAGTTTACTTTTTTTGGTAAGAGTTTTATATTAGATGTGGCACTGTTATTTGGGATAATTTCCCATGTGTAGCTATTGATTCTGCCAACAGTGAAATTTCTTCAAATCCTATGAATTACTTTTGACATTTTTACACAGGCATAAAATTGTGTTACATTTCTTAAATGTTAAACATCAATTAGTTCCATGTACTCAGTCCCCCTGAAGTAATTATACTTGTGTTAGAGAAACTCGCAGAACAGCCAAGGGCTGAGCATACTGTACTGTACAATCCAGAGAATAATTGTCTTGTATGGCAATGTCAGGAAATGTTTAATGATTCCAAGCTGAATGTGCTTGCTGATGTATTTCTTTTTTTCTTTTTTCTTTTTTTTTAATATTTCTATAGAGGGTAAGGAAAAGCACAAGGCTGATACGCACAGAGACAAAAAGAATCGTGGCCATTCCTGTCTTAATAGTTGAAAACAAATAAGTCACATTTGCTAGATGCCAGTCAGCTGGGACCTCCCCAGTTTGCAAGGACTGCTGGTAAATGATGGGAAGTGGCTCAGTGAGCACTCCCTCCTGTTCCCTCATTGCCCTTGGGCGTACCCCATCTGGCCACATAGACTTGTGTAGGTCCAGATGTTGGAGCAGGTCCCTCATCATCTTCCTTTGGACTATGGGGGCTTCATTCTTCTCCTCACCCCTATCTACTAGCCCAGGGCTGTGGGTATTCAAATTTAGTGCCATATGTCAGGCTGGAATGTTGTTCTTCCAGTAATTTTAGTAAGGAAATGCAGAAACTTCCGGCTTCCTTTACTACTAACCTTCACTAAAAGTTTGTAGGTGCCCTACTACATGGTTTCTCTGAAGACATTCATTTTACCTTCAGTAGTCATAGCCAAAAGGATCCATCCTTTATAGCAAGAGAAACATTGAATGGCAATATTACATAATAATGCCTTGGAAAACCTGATCCCATCTCAGAGCTTTCTCTTCCTCCATCGTATTTGCAGTAAGACTAAGATAGCACTCTAACCTGACAAAAGATGGCCACTGCCTTCACTATCTGGTCACCAGAGCTGAAGTCAGGAAATAGTACGTAAATGTGTCATTTCACCTTTCCCTGTCTCTGACCCTTCTTCTAAACACCCCATAATAAGTTGTGTGCATTCCCACAACCACCCTAAATCATCCTCTACTGTTTTATACGATTCCATGTACTCACACCCTGTAACAAGCATATATCTCCATTACATGCATAATATGTATTTTTTTTTTCTCTACCTTCCTGTCAGTTACAAAGCTCTGCCTGGTTCCTTAAGACAGCAGTGGTCGTCTTATGATTACAGTATTCATTATCCATCTCCTGTTTTTGGGATTTGTATATCTATCTGTCATTTATTACTTGGCCTGTGACTTGACTTTGATTTCTATGACCATAAATGAGATATGTACCCTTATGTTCCCCGTATGCTTACAGTTAGAATATACAGATGTATCAGTGAGTAGTTAGAGGAGGAAAATCCATAGTGAGATAATGAAGTAAAATATAGTAGGGGTTGCAAAGTGAAAAATAGAGAAAGTCTGGATTCCTTGAATGAAGTTCCAGCTTTTGAGCTTAATTTTGTCCTTAATGATGTTATTCCCTTCCCAGTGGAACTAATGTAAGACAAAGCTACATATCTTTTTGTGGGCCATAGTCTGAATTTCTGTATCTTAATATTCTCAGAAAGCTCAAGGATTAACTTTTTACATTACAATGTATGAAACTAATTAAAATGACGCAGTAATATGTTTTACCTTCCCTGACCCTTAATGCTGTATTGACTGTGCCTACTATTTCTCTATCTTACCTATTTCAGGGATGTATCTAATCATTAATTAGAAAGTGACATGTATGCTTCCTTCAGCTATCATAATACCACCTATTGTAACTCTGCAGTGCTAAAATTTCACTACCGATTCTAATATCGGACTTCCAGTATTATATGACTTTGCATTTTCAGCATTTCAATGAGGGTGATTGGGCACTCTTCTAGTCCTATATCTGAACCTGTTATGAAAAGTAATAAGTTCCAAAAGAGGGTTGGGGAAACTCAGGTGCAATCACGATATTATGATAGTATAAATATAGAAGCCCCTCAACTATCTTGGTATTACTAGTACCTTGGCTTTTTCACATCCCATCCATTTATTTGAATAACAAAAGTATAGAATTATAATATTAAGCAAAAATTATAAAGAAAACCATATATATGGGGTTTTGGAAGGAATATAATTCTTCTCTTCCAGAACACAAACCAGTATCTATTGAAAGCTGGAATAAAACTTTCCCTGGGGACAAGTTATCTCATAACTTGCCTATTGCTTTGTCTTCACCTGATATTACTGCATACTTCTAAAGTGGTGAGCCCAGGGCACCTGATATATGTTAATATCCCTAGATTGTTGCCTAAGGCGGCCTTAAGACTCTTTCGCGTTATTGCTATGTCACAAAAGGCAGCCAGCGAGCAGGCTCTGTTATGATTATGGAAATGACCAGTGCAGTAAGAAGAAGTTAAGTGTAAAATAAGCCAATACCTTTTTTCTTTAAGATGGAAGTATGAAAACTATTTTAGGGAAAATAACTAATGTAGCTCTAGATCACCTGTTGAACTCAAAGCACTGCCTGAGGAGCCAGCCAACTGATTTATCTTTTTGCCCCTTGGAAAATGGGAAAGGAAGAGGGTAGACACAGGTCCATCTTTGTTATGGAAAGCATTTAGATGATTTAGTTTTCTCAAATGCATGTTGCTCTTAATCTTATCTTTAATTTTCAAGCAATCGTAAGCTTCACATCTTATCAAATGCATTGAATTAATCATGTATTTCCTCCCATTGTTTTGTAGCATTAAGCCTCTAGAGTTTGTTGTATAGAGTTAATCCTCTGCAAATTGAATTTTTTGATCATTGGTCCCAGTGTGGAGTTTCTTGCCTAGTGGGGAATTGTGTGTATGCAGGTAAGTACATTGCAAAAGGGCTTTTTGTCATTGAGTGGTTTTTATCAATGATTTCCCTCATAAAATTATATGCTTCTCTATGGTTTTAATTTGGAGAATCTTAAAAGTAGAAAGTCTCCTTATTCACTGTTACTTCATGTTGTTTTCTGTAAGAAATAGGTATTAAAATTATCTGATGTCAGATTTTGATACAAAATGGCTACCAATACAAATACCATTTTCCTTTCTAATTTTATCTTGCTCATTTTCCTTATGCATGCTTCTCTCATCCTGTAGCTCTGGAATGTTGCTCTAAGTACTTATTGCTTTAGCGAACTAGAATTTCCATATGAATAAAAAATAAATATTTCTGGAAATAATCCAAATAGTCTGTTTGAATAATATGGGTCAATGAACAAGTGAAATTATTTACAATTAAAATTGATACCAATAGAAATAGATGTTATGAGAATGTTTAAAAAACAAGTCAAAACGTTTTTTAGATTTTTCTATGCTTCATCATGATTTCTGCAACGTGTGGGTGTAAGTAAGACAAAGCCCCATTGCTTCACCACAAAAATGCAAACTCTTTTTTTAACCTATGTAACTGTTTGCACTTTCTGTAGTGAAATATTTTGATAATATCATGTTCTTTGGAGTAGTCAACCAAGTGATACAGAATGAAATATAGAGAAAGTGATAAATGGTGTTGGAAAGACTGAGAGGTTAAATACAAATATGATGCAAAACATAGTTTATTAGTTGATTAAAAAATTACAAGTAATGGCTTTCTTTGCTATAGTGACAATATTAGTAGAACTAATGACAGAATTATCTAAAGTTTAAGCTTGTTTGTATATTTGAAAAATGGTCAAGTAAATTTTACAATACATGAAACAATGTGACAATTTTTTCTTAAATTAATTGCACAGTAGGTTCATCTATGTAGTGATTTTTCGTTTAATATTATTATTATAAACCTCTGCTTTTCTGAAAATGCAACATGATGATCTTTAAGATGCAAGTCTTATTTATAAAGGAGTTTGTTGTCTACATAGCATTTAAGAAGTTGGTAAAGGACTTATTTAAGGATTATTTTTTCTCCTCAGTTTATTAAATTAAAAAAAAAATAAATCCCAGAACTTTGAAGAAAAAAATCCTTCTCCTATCCACAAGAATTCTTCTCTTTGCCCTTTCATAAAAAAAAATTTCTCTCTTGTTGCAGAACTTCTAACTTATTTCACTGATGGTGTAATGTATTTAACAGTTCTTAGCACTGCTCCATATTTTTCACTCTTGTAAAGTTCATAGTATTGTACTAGAAACAATATTAGTGACTTGTTCAGGACAATATGTGAAGTGAAACACAATGGATTGCTTGAAGAGTTATCATGTCTCTGGCNAATATTTTTCACTTGGAAATTCTGACAAACTCAAAAAGAAACTGGCAGTTTTCCTCTGAAATACTCTTACTAGAATATCAAAAAAGGAAATTACACAACAGTATCCCTTCTAAGGAAAATATCTACCTAAGTGTGTTCCTGGAGGTGTAGATATTCTGTGAAACTTACAGCCCAAAGTCTCGTTGATTCTTTTGTTTCATTAAAAGCCTTTCATAAATCTGTGAATTAACTTCAAAGTATTCTTCTCTTGCTCATTACTTGCATTTGGGTCAAAAAAAGCCTTTATAATGTTATAAAACTAGCTTTCACAGTGCTATAGGGGCATGTTTGCTATGCTTTTGAAAAATACATAACAATTCCTCAGTTACATTTTGTAGGCTACTCTAGTGCTAGTAGTAACCCTGCTAAATTTATGTGTCCTGAGTCTTAATAGGACTGTTAAATGTGCCATGCCACACAAGAGATTAAAAAGAATAGCAAAAAAAAATTGGCCATTTAATACCTGCTTAGTACCCTAATCCTGCAAAAAAAAAAAATTGGCCATTTAATACTGCTTAGTACCCTAATCCTGCAATCTTTTATATATTTGCTATGGTTATACTTTAGTTACATAGTAGTACTCATATAAATTAAACATATGAATGATGATTTTTATGACATGTTCCTAAATTCCTTTCTTATAATTTGTACAAAGGCCTTTCAAGTCAATGGAAATATTGTATCCAAAAATACCTAGATTAATTCCTTACTCCCTCTTGCTGCGCCAGACCAGTCACTTATGAATGTAGCAGGTCGGCCTGGCTGGTGAAAGGTTTTGTCTGGTTATGGAGAATCAATTCTATGCTTTGTAAAGCTCATGTGGGACTTTGAGCTGCCTGAAGCTCAGACT
>VXBJ01002026.1:415956-434361 GCA_013400055.1 Nycticryphes semicollaris | reverse complement strand
ACACTATTTATTAGATTGAGTGTGATTTACATGCATTTCAAGATTGTTAATCCAAAGAACAAATAGAAAAGAATGGCGTTACAGATGCGTCTGTATTTTATTTAAATATTTTCTGTTTAAAAGAGCTTTACTTCTGTAAATCCATAGACATGAGTAGAAAACCATGCCCTGTTTGTAAAATGAATAAATGAAAATAGTACTAAAAGATTATATTTTATTTTTAAGGACTACCTTAACAACAGCTTCCTGGTGTTGTGAAGTAGATTGGATTAATTTTTATTNCTGCTTAGTACCCTAATCCTGCAATCTTTTATATATTTGCTATGGTTATACTTTAGTTACATAGTAGTACTCATATAAATTAAACATATGAATGATGATTTTTATGACATGTTCCTAAATTCCTTTCTTATAATTTGTACAAAGGCCTTTCAAGTCAATGGAAATATTGTATCCAAAAATACCTAGATTAATTCCTTACTCCCTCTTGCTGCGCCAGACCAGTCACTTATGAATGTAGCAGGTCGGCCTGGCTGGTGAAAGGTTTTGTCTGGTTATGGAGAATCAATTCTATGCTTTGTAAAGCTCATGTGGGACTTTGAGCTGCCTGAAGCTCAGACTGGATTTCATCAAATGGAAGGCATCTTGATTTATACAACATTGTCTTAAGGATAATTCCATATGAATTGGAAAATATTGGAGATAAACAGAAATGTTCTCGTATATTTAAGGAAGAATAAAAGAGTACTTCATAAGATACAGCAACTAATAATAAAGTTACCTGCAGTGTCTGCAGTTTGTTAAAATTATTACATGGATAATAACCTGTTCATGGACGTTCAGTGTCTCTGCTCAGATACCCATGTTTTTAAGAGCAGCAGAATAGATATCTGTTTCAAGCATTATCGTTGGTGGTACAACACTGAAAGTTTTCTAGAGTTCTGTATTGAAGTTAATCTGTGAAGTGTTGTGCAGACAGCAAAAAGGGAAATCGACAAGACTGCTACTGCAGGTACCAAAAATGAAACCCTGCTGAAAAAGAATGCTGGCAACTTTGAGCAAGCAAGAGAGGAAATGGGAAAGGGGAAGAAAACTATGGGGTTTGTAGTGTTGAAATAGGAAAAGAATGTGTCAGCGAAGCTGTGAAATGGAATTTGACAACATATGGCTTGAAGAATGTAGATTTGTTTCAGAAATGATGATACGTTATTGAAGATAAAATAAGTTTTGCCAGAATAGGAAGGTAGATGTAAAAGAATACTGTTGGTCTGCTAGGTAGGGGCTAGGCTTATTTTAAGGAAGAAGGAAAGTTGTTCAAGAGAGAATACTATGAATGAATAGGAAAACTGTCTCTACTGAATCAGTTGAAGCTATATTTCAGAAAACTTTTGGACACCTTTCAAAAGTTAAGAACAATCCCAGCCTAACAAAAATAGCAACAAGCCACAACCCAAGCCTTTAAGATCATCAAGTTCAACTGTTAACCTAGCCCTGCCAGGTCCAACACTAAGCCACGTTCCTAAATGCCACATCTATACATCTTTTAAGTACCTCTAGGGGCAATGACTCAATCGCTCTCTGGGCAGCCTGTTCCAATGCTTCATAACCCTTTCAGTGTAGAAATTTTTCCAAATATCCAGTCTAAATCTCCCCTGGCACAACCTGAGGCTGTTGTCTCTTGTCTTTCTCTTATCTTAGTTTTGTTTTCTTATGGGTAAGCAGTTATGTAGTCATTTCAGATGCAATAGGATGAAACAAATTAATAAGGCATAGAGTTTGCTAGCACTAGCACTATATATATTTGAGTTTCATGTTGAAGAGTTATGCCATTTCTGTAGCCTCTTCTGCTATCTTTAGTCTGAATCATTAGGTTGTGTTTCACACCTTTTAGGCCCAGGGTATGAATATAATAGAGATAAATAGTGTAAGTCTTACATCTGTTCCAATAAAAGGAAAAATTCTGCACAGTGGCCTAATTAAAGGCAGATAGTGCAGTGCTTTGGTTAGAGGCAAAAGGTTGACTGTAGTCTGAGTTTACCTTCAGTTTGCTGGTCTTTTGTTTAAAACGAGAAAATATTTTTCACTTCTATTGTTTTAAATGTCTTAAAGCTAATTGGCAAAATCTTGCTCTGCTCTGAGTACAGAGGACTGTGAGCCTCCATTTCCCAAAAGAGGAGGAACGGGCAGAATAGAGTCATGCACTGTATCTCATTGCATTTTTGTGGGGAAGCAATGAGAATTACTTCTTTTGTGCCTTTTTTGTATGGTGTTCTTTCTCATTTTATCAAGCTTGCCTACGTTCAAGTTTCCTTTTTTTAAAGAACACATAAATGAAAGAATAAAGAACACACAAATGAAAGAAAGGGAAAGAAAATGTGAGAAAATGGCAAATGTAATTTAGTAATTCAGAAGAGGTGGCAGAACCATAAATTATTCTTCTCATGTACACACTTTCTGTTTGTGTTGATGCCCTTGTTAGCAAAAATTTAGGTGAGATTTTTTTGTTCTTTGTTTTGTTAAGTTTTCTGTAGTCCGGTCTAAGATGGAAATTCTGGGAAGGTGCTTGTACCATAGACTCTTTATGTAGTATTAGGTTAAGTAAAATTATACTGATTAATATTTTATTTATGCAAATTTAATTAACTTATTATATTAGTGCATATTCATAGGTATGTCCATGAAAATAGTACAGTTATTGCATGATGCACCATGATATATGATCACAGTAGTTGTCATATTGTTAAATGCTTCTAAAATGGTGGATTACTTAGGCCAGCCGTTTATTGCACAAAAAGCTGTACAAATTACCTAGGAAACATGGTCAGACTCTAGGTAAAACATCATGCTGAACTTGCCTGAAAATATTAATGTAAAATGTAGGGATAAACAATTATAAATGCATACTATACATTCAAATACATATAAATAAATTTGGCTTTCATTTGCAGGGACTGGGAAAGATGTAGAGTTCATGCATGCCGTGTTTACAGGAGCATGCTAATTCTAGTTCACTGGAAGAAAAACTGTTGTCCTGAGAATTGTATTCCCCTAAGAAAAGTATATTAAGAATTCTACTTTTCTTTCACAGAACTCACATCATCTCTCAGAACATAAATAGAAATCTTGGCCATCTGTATTAATGGAAGAACATATTCCTAAAGCAGGTAATTTGTGTGTACAGTTTGTTTTCTTTATGTTAAATTTCAAGGCAAATCACCCTGAAACATAATTTAAAAAATTGTTTGTTACAATTCCACAAATTAATGCCAGAGAAGTAAAAGTACAACATAGATTTTTTTTTTTAAGTAATTAAAATAACATTCAACTTTGGATGTATTCTATATTGATAATATCACTGCCATATAACCTTCATTCGTGCTTGAATTGGCAGTATTTTATACATACACACAAAAAAAAGACTAACTTTTCACTGTTCCAGAAGTCCAAAAATAGACTTTGAAAGATAACATAGAATGGTTTGGGTTGGAAGGGACCTTAAAGATCATCGAGTTCCACCCCACGCTGAGTAAGGACATCCAGTACACCAGGATGCTCAAAGCCCCATCCAACCTGGCCTTGAACACCTCCAGGGAATGGGGCATTCACAACCTCCCTGGACATCCTGTTCCAGTGCCTCACCACCCTCACAGGAAAGAATTTATTCCTAATATCTAATCTAAATCTATTCTCTTTCAGTTTAAAACCGTTACCCCTCATCCTATCACTACACCCCCTAACAATGAGCCTTTCCCCTTCTTTTCTCTACGTCTCTTTTATGTACTGAAAGGTAGCTTTAAGGTCTTCATGGACCCTTCTTTTCTCTAGGCTGAACAACCCCAACTCCCTCAGCCTATCTTCACAGGAGAGGTGATACAGCCCTCTGATCGCTTTTGTGGTCCACCTCTGGACCTTTCTTCAACAGGTTCACACCTTTCTTATGTTGGGATCCCCAGAGCTGGACGTGGTACTCCAGATGGGATCTCAGGAAAGCAGATTAGAGGGGCAGAATCACCTCCCTTGACCTGATGGCTATGTTTCTTTTGATGCAGCCCAGCATACTGTTGGCTTTCTGGGCTGTGAGTACATATTGTTGGCTCATGTTGAGCTTCTCACTCAACAACTGCCCCCATGTCCTTCTCTTCAGGGCTGTTCTCAATCCATTCTCCATCTAGCTTGTAGTTGTGCTTGGGATTGCTCTTACCCATGTGCAGGACCTTGCAGGTGGACTTGTTGAATTTCATGAGGTTTACATGGGCCCACTTGTTAAGCCTGTCCAGGTCCCTCTGGATGGCACCTCTCCTCTCCAGCACGTTGACAAAAATTGGTGTCATTGGCAAACTTGCTGAGAGTGTGCTCAATCCCACTATCCATGTCACCAGCAAAGACTGAACAGCATCAGTCCCAGTACCAACCCCTAAGGAACACCGCTCATCACTGGTCACAGATTTAAGAAATTGGCACACTAAAAGAATGGAACAAAAGAGGGGACAGCCATATCAGGGGCTAGAGGGTAGAGAGGAGGGGGGCTAGTTCAGATAGTCTAAGCCAGCTTGATTATGAAACACTTCTCCAGGACAATAGGTTTGCAGAGGTCACTTGCTTTAGAATTTTTGCTAGTACTTTTTGGCAACCATCCTCAAAATTAGCAAATTTTATGGATTTTAATGGTAGCATGCTTCAAGTTTAACTTGTTAGAATACAGTAGTCCTAGATCATGAAGATGTTTCTGGAAATGTCTGCTGGGTCTGAAAGGAAGAATTCATTTTAAAAGGTCTTGAGAATGGATTGACCTCAAAAACATTTAGAGAAGATGGGATGCAACTAGAATTAAAGAGTTAAGCAAGAGAGGAAACATGGTAGTAGTGTAAATTGAAGAAAAAAAACAGTGCAATTTAAGGAAAAAAAAAAACTATGATGTGTATATAAAGTGATTACTTCAAATTGATATATCTTTGGGCAAAACACTTTGTTCTCTCTTCATACCACATGTACCGCATTTATAGAGAATAATCTTAGCTCGATATGTGTAAGAACACTGTGTGAAGGAAACCTGCCTAATCATTCTAGGCTGTATCTTATACCAGGTCCACAACTGAACCCTGGAAAATACTAATATATGCAAGATGTGATATGTAAGATGTGAACCCAGCTCTCCGAAGCACCTGATGTGTTTAAAAGTGATAGCGTGCCCTTCCTCTTAATGGACTGCTTGTTTTAGTCTCTTGTTGTTCCTCTTCAGTGTTATTTTTCCTGTAGTGAAGATCTCCACCTCCCAAGAAAACCAATACCAAGTGGAGGCATAGTACATTAGAATGAATCCTGTTAAATATAACCTCAGGTTGTGCACTTCAAATGAGATGGATTTTCCAACCCATCATTACAGCACACTATGACTTAAATCAACATAATGAGCAGCAGTGCCGGAGGCTGTGTCTAGCCTAATACAACAGTCTTGCTCTAAACATTTTCATAGTGTACTCATTGAATCTGGCAGGCAAAGGAGAATAAATAAAAGGTAATAGGAATTATACATTAATTATCTATTTTTGTTTAATGAAAACTAAAGCTAGCTAGGTGATGATTCAAATTAAGTCAGTTTGTATGTGTTTGGGGAAAGGACATAATTGTTAATATGTACAAGCGTGCTTTCTCATTCTAGCAAAAATTCATCTTGGTATTAGTTATGATGTATCACGAAAATTGTTTAGGGTATCATTGTAGGAAAAGAGCTTCCTTCTATAAAGCATACATGCACAAGCGTGTCCATATGTACATGCTCATACTGAAGATGTTGAAAAATAATTTAGGATTTGATGTATAGTTACAGTTTGGTTCCTCAATCCAGTTCAGAGTTTATTTTGTTTGGGATAAGTGAAGAACAAATAATTCCAGTGTAGCGTTCCTAGTATATTATTTGAGTGTAATCAAAATAATAAAACTGATACTGGTTAAACTAATTTTTTTTTTTACATTATTGTGCCAAAATAGCTAATTTAATTATCAGCAGATATAAGGTGAGTTACGACCATGGAGACTATAAGAAGCCTCATGGTCTGTCTAAATTCACTTTTATTCATATACTTCTCATAGAGCAATGAAATGAGACTTGTACCTTTACTGAACTAAGTAAGTTAATAAAAAATAAAAAAGCAGCCCACTATCTTGACTTTCTGTAAACGTTAGCATTGTTCAGTCACTTCTCTTGCATTTGTATCCGTTCAGCCCGGGTGAAAGTTCCTGGGTTTGTAACCTTTGCTTTTGAAGATTCCAAGTTAAGAAAGAAAGCTTCTAATGCTTTCAGCAGATGTGTTCTGTTGTTGTCTAGTTTGTTCAGAAGTTTCCATGCCTTGAACAAGTGTTTCTCAGTAAACAATTGTATCTCCTGAAATGACATTGCTCAGCACACCTGCCTTCTCCATGTCATAATGGCAGGCAAACTCACAGGCAATGAGTATTCAGATTCTTAAAAAGCACTTATATGCTTGAATATTTAATTGCTTTTAATAGTAATGGAACTATAAAATACATTTTTTCTTCTATTTTTCTTTCTTATATCAAATGAATAAAACTCCACTATAATTGTTTGAAAGTATAATAAGAAAGCCTATGAAATATGGGAGAATTTAATAAATGATAGGTTTATGTGTATATATATTTATTCAATCAGTTATGGTTCTTGTAGTATTAACTTTGTCTGTAATTTACCAAAGAGACTTACCAAGCGTGTGTGTAAACATGTGCGTGTGTGTGTGCATATATATGTACACATGTTACGTGCCACAAGAGGGACTACATGAGGTACAGTTTTGTCTTGCTTCTCAAAGGAGTAAAATGATGTGGTCTAGCTACTAGCATTCAGCAAGTGAAACTGTAACTTTCTGGGACTAGTTTTTATTGAGTATCTACACTGTGTTGAACACAAACATGGCCAAGTCTTCGCACTGTAAGGCAAAATGGAAACTTTTGGTGTGTCTGCGCAGACTCACACAGAGATGTAATAGCATCTGACGAATTGTGTTCATGTGCGTTTTCATGTTGAGAATAATATTTTAATCTGAATACAAAGAAATTAAGGTCGTGCCAAAACTGATGTCGCGCATGATGAATAATAAAGTTATTAAACGTATGTACTGTTTTTCTGATATTAAATTATATTGGAATTGTATGAATTTATTATCAGGAAATTAGAGAGCCATAATAAGAATGAAAAATAGTTTCGGTTATAAATATATCAATGAAAATTTATCTAAAATGTGCCAATTGTTTAGTGAAGCTGTGGTCAAAGAAAAGCCTGACTTTATCTTGAAAGAATGAATTGCTGAGATTTGATAAGAAAATGTCTTTGCTTTATTCAACTCTAGTAAACCAGTTAACAATATAGGCTGTTAGTTTGGTTTCGGGTACACTTACATATTGGAATTATTACCTCTTTTTGTTTGTTTCCTTTAGCTGCTCTGTAGAGGATTGTATCTGACGTAGTCTGGATATGATGAACAGTTAAACTGCTGATTTGATTCGATATAGTTGGTCTGGTTCATCTGGAACATTACTGTTCATATTTGTTAGGTATGCTATTTCTACTTCTTGAACATGGATTTACTCCTGTAGTAAAATCTCCCTAGAAGCTTTGGGAAACTATTTTTTCTTCTCGTTTACACTGTCTGCACAATTTAAACTTTCTATTATTTATCTTTATTCCATTGTGTTTATAACTAATTAAGAAGGGATGCCTTAACAAAACTCTTAAGTCCTCTAGCAATGCATTTAAGTTCCAATCTCATGCCAAGACAGCTGGCAGAACTTCCATTGTCTTCTGCTGCGTTAGAGTTTTTCGCATTCTGTTCATTAACAGCTGTGCAAGCCCTATATCTACTCAACTTATATGGACATGTAAGAAAATAGCCACTGTAAAAGTTATATCAAAGTCTTGAGATTTTTCTACAAGATCTTGGAATTTCATGCTTTTTGTTTGAAAAAAATGAATGAGAATTGACTGAATGTGATGTTGTATCTTTTTTCTTACATTTTCATTGGAAGTGTACTAGTGTTTTTTTCTTTGCAGGATGAGGTCACAAATGTTCTACTTAAGTGATGAGTAGGTGAGTTTACAGGCAACTTCTTTTGCAGGATGGGGTAAAAGGGCATATGTTTTATTGGTTTTCTGCAGTTCAAATCATAACTGATGTGATCCACGTGTCTGAACTTCTTTTCTCTTCAGTAGGCCTAATCTGATTTTTTTTTTTAACTTCAAATTTTTTGAGAACAAATGACACCTTAGTGGATAAATGGTTAGTTTTTGTCTTTTTAGAAGTGCTGCTAAAAGAACAGAACAAAATTTGTTTGGAAAAATAAGCTTTTTCTTTAATGGTTTCATGATAGTATTCTAAATGTATCTGTCAAGCATTTTAAGGTTCCTCCACAGTTTTTCTTCCTTACAGTGTAATACCACATACTTCATATATCATATATCCTTCGGTCTCTGGAGTAAAGTCATTGCCTACAATTCTTTTCTTTGTCAGACTACTTGGTAGTTAATATATTGGTCAGATTCTAACAGTAATTGTCACTTCTGTTTTTACAGTTGCTTAGCATAAGTCACTGTTGAGTTGACAGGGAAACTATGTTATTTATCAGTGGTATATTCCATGAAATCCTGAGACTAAACATAATTTGTCAGTGTGTCTACAATGACTATTTCTGTAATTTTATTCCCAACCTCAGCAGATATGCCTGCATCTGTTTTAATGGAACAGATTTCTGATCAGTCTTTCTAGTGCTTAATTATACAACATACTTTCTCTTAAACTGCAGTATTGATATTGAGTCACCCACAATTGCTATATAGTTCCAAGGAATAAGATTTCTTTTCTCTTCCTGGCTTGCTGTTGTCTTATTGCCCTGATAAAAGCTTGAGAACAGATTACTACCACATATCCCTACCAGCTGTCAAAAAAATCCATCCTTAATTTTATATGGAAGCTTCTAAATAACCTAGGAGTGTACTCTTACTGGAAAAAAAAATGTTGTTTTGTCAGTTCTTCTGGAACCTCCTGTCTGCAGAGGTTGAAAAAGTACTTTATTGTAGTTTGAACAACGCTTGAAAAGCCTTTGGCTAAGTAATTGAAAAATCATAGGAGTTATTCCAGTTCCTTTATGCTTTCTACTGTAGACATTTATGTAAAAGTTTGCGTTTTTGATGTATTTGGCACCATGCGATATATTGTGATTATACAGCCAACATGGTGTAGTTTAATTTGCAGGTGGTTTATTGAATTTAAACAACCTCTTCTGATATTTCTAGAGTCTGTCAGATTTTCAGCAAGGTAATGCCATCTATTAGCCAAGTAATATAATCTATCAGTAGATTGTCTGTATATATTGTATTGTAACTGTGTGCCCTTTTTTTTTTTTGTGGCTTTTGGCATCTTGCTTATTGCACCATAGAATGTGATGTGACTGTGTTCTGTCCATGAGTTGCTTTCTTTAAACTGTTGCTGTTGTAATTCTTCACATTGTTGTTGCCACTTCCAAAAGCAAAATGTTTTTCTCAGAAATCATTTGCTGTTTATACTCCTCATTTTTGCCAGTAGATCAGACCTCTGAGAGCTGTAACATCTTGATACATGATGCAGGATATTACTGGGTTTTGCCACATTCCTAAAGTGTGCAAAATGAAACAACATATAAGTTGTAGAGAGAAAATGAGCAATGAGAACAAAAGTCACATGCTTTAAAAAAAAGTTACAAATGTCAGTTATATCAGTGGGTGGTTTCCATAGAAACTAGTCTTGAGCAGAGAGTTCATTGATAATGACAAGCCATGACTGATGTTGATGAAAATAGGCCTGATTACTTCTACAAATAGCCTTCGATCTAACTTATGTATGATATAAACAAGGCAAATAAGAAAGAGAACATGGAATAAAAATAGTAATTTAGAATTAATGTTGCAATAATTTTTCAAAATATATTTTTTTAATTCTTAACATATATATACACATAAAATCAACACAAACAATAATTAACATGAAAATGTTTCCTTCTGGCATTCTTGTCAATTATCAAATGTTTATTTTGCAATTTGAATTACACCAATTCAGAAATACTTTTAGTAGCACATTACTTTTTTCCAGATTTAAAATATATGACAGAAGTGTTAATTGATCTCAAAATAAGGAAAACAAACCAAAACATTTTTCCTAGACAAACTATGGTATTTGACTAGTGGAGTTTTACATGCATCTATTATCTGCTTTTGTATATGTAACCAAAATGATACTCTTTACTGAGAGGGGAAAAAATATTTTCCTTCAAACTAATCTTTTAGATTTCAATTTTTGGATTTTTTTATTTCAATTTAGAAATATAATTTTACTTGGCAGTAAAATAGAAACTAACTAGAATAATTGGTAGCTGGGCCAGAGACTAAGCTTTACTCTATCCCAAACAATTAACTAGCCTCATGATAATGATATTTGCCTACAGCATGGGATATTCTTTGCTTCCATCTGTTAAATTTGATCTTTGTATAGTATCTAGGAGCCAGAGCTACTAATCTATTTTGGACTTCCTGTACTGGATGAGTAGCATCTCTTCTGGTTCAGAACTTTTATTCTTTTTAAAACATCCAGAATTTATTTCCTAGCAAAAATATTTTGTTGAAAACCTTTTCCATCTGTAGCAATTCATGACTTGGAACAAACGGAAGTCTCTCTAGTGGCAAAATAATAACAAAAAATAATAATTTTTTAAAAATAAAAATGTAAATAACTTTCAGTGGTTCTCGTCTCTCTTTCAGAAGACTTTTCTCAGAGTATCTATTTAATATACAAAAGCTTTAATAGAAGCACATCACGCTTTCATAAAACAAACACCTTGTTGGTAGAACATGATATTAATATACTGGTATTGATTATTCTTCACTGGTAAATGCCATATATTTAGCAAACAGCTTAGGGAATGTGAATAGCCAGATAGCTTCTGCATTTTTTACAGTCATGATATTCAGTTCCTAGTATGTTCATTGATACCTGTTGCATAGTAAGTCTTTCTGGTCCATATTTATTGTTATGTGTAATATTTTAGTCAGGAGCTGATCTCAAGTTTACATTTGTAAAAATTAGATTTTTGGTATGAAAGAAATTAAATTTTATATGGAATCAATTACCATATATTATTAGCCCTAGAAGATCAATTTTGAATATTCTTTTAATTTCAGTGTAGTGTATACAAATTTCAACGTATTGCTGACTTTATATTTCATGATAGTTTGACAGTTAACATTAGCTGCCTATCATATAATAATCCATCTGAACCAGTATGCATGAATACCAGTCACTGAAATGATTGGAGCTTATCCATGAATCTCCTTTCTAGCAAAAGTAGACACAGGTCATGAAACAGGAAACACCAGAAATATCAAAGCTTTTCGGAGACTCACGTACTGGCATATACTCAATCCATTTACTTGCAGTATGGGCTTGGGAAAGAAAAAAAAAAGTTATTTAACTCATTTATTTGTAGGAAAAATTGTGAATAAATAAAAAAGTCTTATATAAATAATGTTAATGTGTTGTTTAATTTAGTATCTCTATATCTCTGCTATTTGGCTTGATTGCAAAACCTTTCTCATTTACATTGAATTTTGAATATTGTTTCCAAGTTTCAAATTGCATACTGTTGTCTCATACGCACATATAATTTTATTTGCATGTACTAGTTTAAATATGAATGTTCAGAAGCCAACTTTTCCCTGTAACACTGCAGTTAGCGCTAGGGAAAATGTGCAGTCTTTTTGTAGAAGTAATTTTTGATGTGTTGGAGTCCCGTTATGTGAAAGAGCAAGAAATGCTTTCAGCTATTCAATTAGGAGAGCTTAGAATCTGGCCCATGAATCCTTAAATGTGCAAACAGAAGAAAGGCAGATACAGATTGCTGCAGCGTACGTTTTCTTTACCAATTTATCACAAAGGATCATGTAAATCCTTCCTACTATAGGAAGTTCAAATAGGAGTATTCAAGGGGAACTTGGCAATCTTACCAGCTAGCTAAGGTGCCTTTAGGAATGTTTATTATTGTGGTAAATATATGTTGTGTGGAATAAGCTGGGTACTTATTGTTATGAAATAACCCATTAGACATCCAAGAAAAAAATATTTCCCGATTGATATATTATACACCCTCTTCTCGTGTTATACTGTTATGTAAATATCATGGTAACTTACTCTATTACTTGTCCAAGGGATAGAAAAAATACGACAAGAAAAGATCACCTTTGGATTGCTCTAAAAGTACCTCTTTAATCCTTTCCCTGTGCATTATATTTCTGTGGAATGTGGCCTAACATTAATTACATTTTTTCTTTTATTTACCACTGTAGAAATCGGCTTGAGTGTCCTGTCCACACACACCACCACCCCACTCCCCATCCCCCCACCCTCTTGTTGTTTTGGGCTTTTATTTCCCCTATCTTTTCTCTTAGAAGAAAATTTAAAGCTAGGAATTTGCAACTCTACATTTTAGGAACTTCTGCTCCTGTAAGAGCAAAACATAAATGACACCAGATGAAGACATCTGAGATTCCCTTCTTACCAGTTTTCCTACTGTTCCTGAGTTTTAAAGACATAGCTTTTAAAAGACACTGTTTGACTCGCAAAGAGAAGAAAGAGGAATTTATAGCATTACATGAGAAGATATCCTTTTTATTTAAAAGAATGTAAGTTCTCTGGCTGCTTTCCAGCTATGTTAATCTGAACTTCTACAAATCAACTTAATTTGAAGCAGAGAAACACTAGTACATTTGTCTAGATGTTAAAGGTCTAGTGTATTTCATGTTATTTGTTTTAATTTATCATACTAAAACATAAAAATAGAGCACGGGAAACTTATTTGTCGTGAGCACCAAATCACTTTACAGAAACGGAATGATCTTGTCAGCTGAGGTAGTAGAAATAGAATAACTGGGAGGGAAAGTGCAGAGTCACGTATGTCTGGGCTGTTAATAAAACAGTTTCTTGTGCTACAGTAACTCTTGGGTGGTGGTATGATGGTTTTATCTTCTCCTAGAACAGAACAGAGTTGTTTTAGCCTGGGATTGTCTAGGACAGCGAGAGAAGGCAAGCACACTGGTGATATTCCGTCTTTCCTGAGCTTTTTTGTGCTTTCTCTTGTGTGAAGTCTGCGTGGAATTTTTTATAGTGTTTTG
The DNA here is from genome assembly GCA_013400055.1 of Nycticryphes semicollaris. Taxonomy (NCBI): domain Eukaryota; kingdom Metazoa; phylum Chordata; class Aves; order Charadriiformes; family Rostratulidae; genus Nycticryphes; species Nycticryphes semicollaris. Next base: position 421,157 of record VXBJ01002026.1, on the reverse strand, counting down.
TGGTAGGTCTCAGCCTTCATAAGCATAAAGGCTGCTACGTTATCACCTGACTTTCGCAAGGTGGAATCAGTGCAATTAACGTATATTCTTTCTATTTTATGTAAAATTATTCCTTTTACAAATGTTTTCAAAACACTCTTCCAAACATGCAGCAGGTATTTGAACAACCTCCGGCAACTAAACCTCCAGACAGATCACACTAAGAACAGACAGCAGAAAGCAAGCTTTGTTTTTCAACCTTCCTGAATAACTTGTTACTGTGTCTCAGTCCCAACCTGGAGGTTTTATCTAATACTTGACCTTTTTTTTTTTTAGTCTTTTTTGTCTGTTCTTGGTGTTATGGTCATGTTTGAATATGTCTAAAATTTGTTCTTTCAAACATTTTTAATATATCATACACTAAATAGAACTAAATATTATATGGAGGATGAACGACATATATTTAATTGTCATTAATCCATTTTGTCCTATAGCAAATCAGCCTGGCAAAAGGTCAATCGTTCTAAGACCTGTACATTCCACAGTGTTGAGTTCTCATGCTTGGCTAAAATCTGTTTCTAGTATCTGAAACAATGCAGTTTATTTTAAAGTAATTTTTTTCTGAATTTTAACATTGCTGTTTTCATTCATTTCATTGCGAGGGCAAGTATCACCTGAAATGTCAGCTTTGCATATGGGATTTGAAGTACAGATAAACTATTTGAATTAGTTGTGATCATACAGGTCATAGCAGAGCAACGACTTGAATCCAAGATCTTTGAAACAGCTGGCTATGGCTAATATTGGAAGGTCATTTATTTACAAATTTATACTTTATTGCTATCTCTGAAGAGATGAAAGAGGTTATTTTAGCTTACTAGTGTTTATGGACATAAATGCCATCTGTTAAAAGTATTTGCTTTAAGTATACAGCTTTGTTTGGTATAAAGAATAGCAACATAGAATGACTGAAATTTCGGTTATCTTTGTTTATGCGCTATAGTAGAGATTTACAGTTTTCAAGGTGGTTTAGTAGTTTGTTTTAATAATTGGTACTTAAAATAATTTTTCTCAATAACTGGAATATATATTTTAGCATTGTAGGTCATCTATTACTGAGACTATCCATACAGAACTAATACTGCATGTACTTGTGCTTATTTTCCAAAAATTATTCATCCATTACTGTGCTTTCAAAAACTTATGTTTATGATTCGCTTCAATAAGATGAGTGAATTAATGAATTTAAAAAATCAGCATTTATGTTTGCAAAATTAAGATCTCGTTATTTTGGGACATCCTACAGGTACTTTGATGGTTAGATGTGTGTGCAGAAGAAATGAAGTATTTGAACAAGTATTCCAATCTGAATGAATTCTACATCATTCTTTCTGTTTAGTACAACTATGATAAGAAAATGTGACTAGTTGCAAATGACAACTGAATGTCACAAACAACATTTGATTTGCTAGCCTTGTAGGAGGGCTGAGGTGCAAAAATGATCCGACAGATATTACACGAAGTCTCATAAATCTAGTCATCTTAAGAAAACCTTAAGAAGAGTTTATTGATTACTTCCATGTGTTCTCTTTTTCTTCTTTTTTTCCCCTGAACTTAAGTCTCTGAGCATTGCTATACTGACATGAAAACAGACTTTTGCACTACTGCTTGTAGTATAGACCTTTTCTTCAGCTTTTGTGATGCCTGGTACATTTGGAAAAAATTGTCTGCAGAATCAGCAGGACATGGGATAGATATTTTAGATTTTTAATTTTGGCTTATATCCCATTAGTAAATTATGGTCATTTTGCCTTCTAAGTAAATGACCTTTTAATAACAAAGTTTCTATGTTTATAATATGACTAAAATTTCACCCTTAGGGCCTACTACTCTAAAGCAACATTAACTCCTTAGTGTATAATCCTGAAAATAGTTTCTCTAGAGTGAAAAAGCAAATGGTAATATGATAAAAGCAAGTGATGTTAATGAAAAAGCCCCATTCTGCAGAGGTATGTGTGAATAAAGCATGACCGAGAAACATTTTTTAAAACAATTTGATAAGGACAGAGTGATTTTTTATTTTTTTAATATTTGTTCCTCTCTGTGTTAAAAGCTTGCCAGTCACTAGAACAGTATTCTATTTGTTTATTCAGTTCTGTGAATATTTATCAGGAATTACATTTCTGCTATACAAATTTCTTTTGATTTAGAAATATTAGATAATTTTGAGTAACTGCTTCCAGATATGTCAATTCATAGCAGATAGGTGGATATTTTTACTTAATGAACTGTAGTTGGACTTTGGATTAAAAGATTTATTACCCAACTATCTGCTCCTGTTAATGTGGTGCTGAATTTCACAGTACATTTTTTCTCCATGTGCTCCTGTGAGCATAACAGTCACTCAACAAGTGCAACAGAGCACAGAATAAAAGTTAGGGAAGATGCTGAATTCTTTAAGTTATTGGACATCTTTAGTGGATTGCAAGTCTGGTTGGTTTCACTAGAACTCTACAGTGACTGTTCTGAAGTTCTCTTGCTATTAACTATTGAATCAGTAGATGTCTTTCAGGACAGATATACCTTCTTTGTCTTTGAGTTTACCAAATTTGAAATATTCAGAAATAACAGCATATGTAAGAGTGTCATGTAGCGCTGATAAGAGAAGGCTGTTTCTTGTTTGCTTCCTCTAAAATTACTAAAATTTTATTACATGTTAAGAGTGCAAAATTGTGATACTTGTCTCAGCACTTCAAGATGCCTAAGAAAAATTATCGTTAACTTTTTTTAATATCTATGGAATTATAAATATAAACTCAAATTCAATTAGTTTTCAAAGTTCTTGTTTATGACTAGACCAAAAATTTTATAAAATGTAAAGAGTACTTCTATTATAATTTATTTTATAATATACAAATTCAAATTAATTTGTAGTCTGAAGGATCTTAATATGTACGGAAACAGCAAAGCTGATGGGATGAAAGTGCTTCTCAAACATAATGTAAAAAGGGTATAAAACCTTTTCTTGCAGTTCTTCTGGGAGACAGGTGTTATTTTATTCTGTGCTAAATAGCATCTCTAAAAACACACTTCCAGCTAACATAGCTGTATAGACTGAAAGAAAAGAATAAAATGAGAACTCTCTGTGCAGTTTTTCATTACTAAAAAAAAGGATAATAAATTAGTATCTTATTCTTTTATTAAGTGCCGAGTATTTGGGATAGTGAGGCAGTCTGATTCACTATGTAGCAGCCATAAAGTATAAGGTTAAAAAAGAATGAAAAAAAAAACCAGGGAATATCCTTCATTTTCCATCATTATATATTCTTTGTTGCTCACAATAGTTCTGGCTGTACTGCTCCTTGAGCACCAAGCCACTCTTAGACCCTAGGACTGATCACTGGTGAAAAATTCTCTCTTGAACGTGATCAGCATTACAGAAGTTGGACTCAGCCAGACATCCCCGGCTGTGGTCTTGTCTGTCCAGGAGATCTTGTGCAGATCAGCTCTTGCAGAGAGGCTCTTTTTGTGTAGGTAGTGAGACTAGGGTAGGGGTTACATCTTTTTGGTGTAGATACGTAAGTGGGCATAGGACATAATCTCCTGCAATAGTTGTTGTTGACTCCTGTTTTCCTAGGAGGTGAGTTCATTATCAGGATTTCTTTGTCCTGCCAACTACTCTCCCCCAAGGAGGTTCTGGATGAACTTATCAGTGGACTTAGTCTAAGAGACAGCCTTTACGATCAGTGTGTTTGTTTACCGTGTTTGTCTTTGTTGGAGGCTCTTTGTCAGAAGGCTGGACTAGATGTTAAGCTAAAGAGGCAAAAATGATCTAAGGCTCTAGGTCTGGTTCTCTCAACAATTACTGTTCTTGTTAACTTTAAGGTTGGGTGTCTGTCCAGGTGACATTTTAATTTGCAAGTCAAAAGTCAGTGCTCAGTGCTAAAAAAAGAGAGAGTTAAAAAATGCAGTCATGGCTGTTAAAGAAATTTTTTGGGTGAGAGAAAGACCTGGCAAAAATCGTTGTTTTAGAAATATAATTTTGAGTAACTGCTTCCAGATAGGTCAATTCATGGCAAATAGGTAGATATTCTTACTTCAAGAATGCAAGATATGTTTCAGGATAAGTACTATCATGTACAATTTTAATCAGGTCCTGAAAAGTACAATTCCTGAACTAATATCAAACAAAGTTAGCGTTGAATTCTTTAGGGCTGAATTTCTGGGAGGGTAAATTGAACTAATATTCAAAGAAGTTGCTGGAAATTAGTTAGTTTGTGTCTCCTAAGTGTTACCAGACTAGAGTTGGAAAGAGGGCCTAAACTTGAAAGAAAGGCTTATTTTATAGCTAGACAGGGAAGGGGAGTTTTAGGTAGATTTTAACACTTGTTGCTTCTTATAGCCTCCAAAGTACATTTAGGAGAATGAGTAGGTCCCCAGTCTAAAATTAGTTTCTGGATTGGTATTCATGTCCACATGCAGGGGAGAATTCACTTTGGCAAAGGAAACAAAAGTCTAGGAATGTCAGGAATTTTTTGCATTGGGACTAAATTGTGTAATGAATTGGCATAGGTTTTCTCATTCCTTTGTCTATCCTTTTTCTGACTGAATACTTGAGGGAAAGCTTAATTTAGAGTTGCCAGTAGGAACTCTGAGGCTGACAGCAGACTTCCATCTTCCATGGATAAATCACTTTTCTGAGTTAACTTCCATTTCAAATGTGAAGTTTTATCAGATAGGTAACATTAAGCATTTTTTTAATTTTTTTTTTTTAAATAGTGTAAACTTTCTAACCCCTACAAAAATTCAAATTAAGAGTTGTGGCCCAAATTTCTCTGCCTAAAGTAACTTAACTGCATATTCTGTACTACAACTCTGTGATGTTTTTTCTTATTATAAAAAGAAATGAATCTCTCCGAATGACAATGTCTTTCAAACTCAACTTTTTAACAGGCTTAAAATATGCAAGAAGAATTTCTTTAAAGATTTTCTTTGCATAATTCATATTCATTATTCTACAGCAAATGTTTCTTTCAAGAAAAGAAGGACTTATGGAGAGTATGTTTAGAAATTATGACTAAGTCTAGCAAATTTAAATAGAGATGTGACCAAGTGTGCTCTCAAACTTCAGGAGCTTCTGAATCTGAAATGGATTAAATAGCTGGCACGTTCTCATACTCATTGAACTACAACATAACTGTCAAAGTCACAAACTTCTTTTT
>VXBJ01002026.1:281634-415937 GCA_013400055.1 Nycticryphes semicollaris | reverse complement strand
TTCTTTTTTCTCAAAAAAAAAAAAAAAGCTCTGGTAGTGAAAGATTGGTTTTGCAACTTCAAGTGGAGCCTGAAAATGAAACAATTTCTTGCTGTGTGTAGAAAAGCTCATATTTCATCTGGATTGTTTTACCATCCACTTAAAATATTTTTTTGTTCTTTAAAACAAATATTTTTCTATTCTTGAAAGCAAGAAGATGATGGAGGAAGCTGAGAAGACCCAAATTCAAGACAGATTTTTCTGTGAAACATAGTGTATCCCTACTGTCAGAATTAATATGTACCATAAATCTATATATAGATAAATAAAAACTAAGCTGGCAATTTAACTCCATCCAAGTATCATCTTTGTTTCAGGTGCATCTTAGCACGCTTTTAGGTTTCATCTATAGCTCATGTTGCAAGGCCAACCAGGAAAGCCACTAATCCAGTAATATGTAGTAATAGAATTTAAAGAGCCCACATGGTAATATCTATATTTAAATGTTTTATTTCTGAGACTTATTCAAAGGGAGAGTAGGAAGTTTATAATTAGTGTTTATGTGGGAAGATTTTTGTAGTGTGATTTAGGATGGACAGGCAATACACCTGTTGGCTATGACAATATAAAAAAGCTCATAGATAAGCATTTCAAAAGTCAAAATTGTCTCACCTCTTTGTATTTTTTTTTTTTTTAATTTCTTGTCACTGTCCAGCATAAGCCACAGTAAGGAACAGGTTAATATAGCAACCAAGCTTTTTCTAATGATTTCTCATGTCTAAATGGAAGTTTGATAATAAAATTACCTAATATATTTTCCTGTATATGAATCTTTGACTATACTGAGCACTTTGATTAATTATCAGAAGTGTTTTTAATAGATTAGGTAAGTTATGGTAAATGTAATTTAATATTACTCTTCTTTGTTGGCTCAGTGAGGTAAGTTTTGAGAACTTAAGCATATTTTAGTCAGTTGCCTCATGCTTGTTTCTAAATGGATACTCTCACACTTCAGCCTACTGTATTTTTCGGTGTGAATTTCAGCTTATGTTATCAGAAAGGCAGAATCTGAAAGTGCCCTCAAAACCCTAGGCTGTTGGGGAAACAAAAAAAAAGAAGGGAATTTCTTTTTCTATTTATAGGTTGTCCTCATCAAAGATCTTTTCAACAGAATCAGATGCCTCTGGTTTTCACAATCCATTTATGTGCCTTTTGGCTTTGTCTAGTATGAAACAAGTTACTGTAGTCCTTGGAAAACTATAATTTCATTGGATTTCAAAAAGTGAAGAGATTTTTATAATGGTATACTTACATGCACACATGTAAAAGATACACAATTATAAGTGTATGTTATTTGGAAAATAAGCAGTTTTACATAGATGGCACGTAGGTGTTTAATACAGATTCATAGCAGTCAGATTCTAACAAATACTGATTCTGCTTCTTTTCCTTGCAACAGGAAAGATCTTTAAAGAATCTTTAAGGCTTCTAAAATTGGAAGTAAAATATTTTAAAAATTAGAAGTTAAAATAATACCTGCCTATTAGAAAAGAGAAGCATTCTTATTTTTATTTGGGTTTGTTCTTTTATTAGCATTATTTATTTATTTACTGGTTTATATTTTTTTTTGCATTGAAAATTCATGCCAATTTAGAGTGTCAAGCTGGTTTTCTTCCAAGATACATCTTGGGTTTTGGTTGGTTGGTTTGGTTGGGGTTTTGGGGGTAGTTTTGTTTGTTTGAGGTTTTGTTTGTTTGGTTTGTCTGGGGTTTTTTATAAAAAGCATAATAACAATTAAAGCTTGTCTAGTAAATTCTACACCGCCTTGAGGTGGTGGCTGCAGAGACATAAATGAATGCAATATTTGGCTGTGAAATAAGAACTTGCAAACAATAGGAAAAGAGAAACAGAAATTTGACTTTGTAGTTCCTACTATAAAGCATTCAGCTGCTTTTATGGCGGAAAAACAAATGCTGAGGTGATAGGAATGCCAATTTTGAGACCAGGCAGTAAAAGAAATCAGTGCAGGGCGTTATTGCCTCTTGCTCTACTACTAGCAGCAAAAGCTCTGTAGTTGGCTTTATGAATTTGAATAAACCATAAATTTGCATATGGATTTTTTTTTTTATGCTGAAAGAAAAAATACATTAATCTTTACAGCCTCTGACAGAAAAATGAAGACCTCAAAGCTTTCATAGACATCATGTGGACATATGGAACAAGTGAGTAGTTGGTTATGCAAATGAAGCTAACACTGGTTTTGTAGTGTTCAGCTAGGGGCAATGTAGATCATTATCTGCATTCATTAAAGTTTGGAGTATCTGTATCTATTTGAAAATAAAAAGCCACTTTCTGGTTGAAATATTCTTTGGAAGGACACACCTCAAGGAAGGGACCAGTAGAAAAATCTACTACTTGCCCTGCCTTGTCCACTTTTGCAGATAAGAGTATCTTCCAGATAATTTTAACATTGCCTTTCAGCTTTTATCTATTGCTTGCTCACACTCTCATCTGGTATCCTGGGCACTGGATACTTGCCATCATTGTTCTCCATTTTCCTGACAGAAGTCATTGTATTTAAGAAGGTTAGATCTCCAGTTTCATACTTGTTTTTGTTGTTGACTTTGGTGACAAATTTTGACCAATCTGTACTTTGTGAGAAATTATTGCTGAACATCTTCAAATCTGTTAATTATTTTCAGATTCATATCTCATTGAAACAATGGATAAAAGAGGAATTATGTAAGATTATCTATTGCAGAAACACCTAGCATAAGAATTATCATTTTCTTATTTGTTCTCCTGTCAGTGATTCAGTCCTTCACCATTTAATTATATTTCAGAATACAGCAAACTGTAAAGAGCTTCATATACAATGCTGATCTAGTGCCCACAGAATTTCTCCTTCACAGTTGATCCCAGGGAATGTAATTATCTAGTAACATTCGTATGAATAGAGAAAATCACTTCTTTTACTGCAGCATGAGGTGACATACTTCATTGTAAAGTTGGCCTTGACCTGCATAGCCAACAGGACTTTGTCTTGTAGTCGTGGTCAGTGGACTATTGTATGAAGTGACTGTATTTGACCTCTTTGGAATCTACAAAGTCAGTGGATTCATATTGACTGCATGTTGTGCAAATCAGATTAAGTTACGTCCAATTTTAAGCTAGGTAAACTCACTTTGTAGTCATATACCTGTTCTCCTATGTTTTTAATTGTTCCTATCTTTGCCTAACAGCCTGTATCAGATGGTAAGGTGCATATTCTTTAACTTAGTGCCTGCACTGTTAGTTCAGATATAGGCTATTACTGAAGTTTATAGTATGTGTGTGAGGTATTGCGAATACTAAACAAAACTTTCCAGATTCCTAATGTGTGATTCAGAGGTCATTATTACAATAAAATGTCCCTGATTTATAAAGTAATATGGGCAGCCTATAGATGAAAATTTCTTGCAAAACTGAAGGAAGCACTTAGTGGTAAATGTCTCACTGACTTTAGTTATGTGAAGCTGCAGATTAAATGAGTACATGGAATGGGACACAAGGAATAACCCCCTTCTGATCTGTGATTGTGGTCCAAAACCATCGTCACAGAATATAAGTGTAAAGTTCATGCCAGTAGTACTCAAACATACAAGAGAGATGCAGACATTAAGTTGTGTTAAGGGGCTGAGAGAGCTGGGACTGTTTAGCCTGGAGAAGAGAAGGCTCAGGAGGAATCTCATCGATGTGTTCGAATACCTGAAGAGAGGGTGGAAAGAGAATGGAGCCAAGCTCTTTCTAGTGTTGCCTGGTGATGGGGTAAGAGCTAATGGGCACAAACTGAAACACAGCAGGTTCTTTCCAAACATCTGGAAACGCTTTTTCACTGTGAGGGTGACCAAGCACTGGCACAGGTTGCCCAGAGAAGTTGTGGAGTCTCCTTGTTTGGAAATATCCAAAAGTTGTCTGGATGTGGTCCTGGACAGCCTGTTTTGGAGTGATCCTGTCTGAGCAGGGGGGTTGGACCAGGTGATCTCCAGAGGTCCCTTCCAATCTCAGCCATTTTTTTGTCCTGTGTGAATGTCCTAGGATTGACCACCTAGAGTCCCATCCTCAGGGCAAAAGTCAGTTTTACTTCATGCTTTGTGTTACTTAGGGTCAGCTTCTGCCAAATTATATTACACTATGTTGTATATGATGTGATGTAAGATCACACAAGTAACCCAGAGCGGAAGCAGAAAATTAAAAGGAAATTAAAGGATTATTTTTTTTTTTCACACTCCCTACAGCAGTATTTTAAATTGCAAATACCTGGATTACTGTTGTACTTCTTTAATTTGCTGATAAATACTGTGAAATCACCTTGGCTTGGACTGATAGTTTTGCTATTCATATAATTAAGGTATTAAGTTTATAGATAACTGATCTGAATGGGATGAAGGGAAATAGGGAAACATCTCTAAGTGGAAGTTCAGTGGTATAAGTGACTTCAAGCACAACTTTAAGCAGGTGTACTTTATCGCAAAGCAAGGATATTTAAATTCCTCTAGTTTCATTACACTTTTATATATAGATATTGTATAGCTTGAAAAAATGTCAGCTTCACAATTAGGATTCATGCTTATGTAATACGTCTCGTATTCTCAGAAGTAACCAGTAAATAGGCTACCCTGAGACACGTTACCATTAGCCATGGAACTTCACCAGAATACCCATACATGGCTCAAAAGGCATTAAGTCTGAAGTAATTATTAGTCTAAATAGCAAACTAAGATGCTTCATATTTCATTTGCATCTTCAACGTCTATTGTGTCACCCCTCACCCTGAGAAAAAAAGAAAAAAAAAAAAAAGTCGTGGAGAATAATAATTTTTAAGCTGGCAAATGTTTATGATTCACTTTATGGCTGCTCTGAACAAAACCCTACAATCATATAGTTAAACTTCTTTTCCAGTCAATAGGATTTATTCCTGGACTAAGGGTGCCAGAATCCATACAATATTTAATCCATACAAATATTAACATTACAAATTTAATTAACAAGAAATTTAAATTAACTCAGGAATATGATGTAAAAACATCTGAATGTACAAATATATATGCACACATACATACAACTTAAAATTTGTGCTTATTAGGAATAAAAAAATTCACACTGTGTTGTTCGAGCTTATGTTTTATGTTATTCTTATTAATGTCTCCTAGTAATGAGTGGATCGGGATTCAGAACTTATCCTAGTGATTCAGTCCCAAAATGATGATGACTCAAAGCTTTATATTGTACAGAAAATTAATTTCAATTATGCAGACTGTGGTTCCTGTATATTCTCTGCCTGAAATGAAAATGAGACAGTTTACAGATCAGATTTAGATCCTTAATGCAAAAAATAAATCACCATTAAATACATCTTTAAATAGTTAGAAATCATTGTACAAGTTTGCATGATTGCCTAGCTAATACAGGCAATTACGTATGCCCATGAAATATTTACTTTTTGAAGCAAAAGTAAAGGAAAAAAAGAAAATTTAGGAGGAATGATGAATGCTATTTAAGGAGTTCTATTAAAATAAGGCCTAGATTTTAAAATTCCAGTGCATGTGTAACATATGCATTTTCATAGTTCAGACAAAACTGTAGTAGACCAGAGAGCTAATTTCTCTTCAACAGTGTACACCAGCATTTTTTGTGTCTTTGTTCACCATTTCTTTTTGTCTAAATGAGAAAACTTAAATATTTTGTTGGCCTGTGCATCTGTCTGTGTGAAGGAAACTCTCAGGAGAAAATGATCGTAGAGAACAAACTAAGCGTTAATGATCATGTATTGCAGCACAATCTTTAAATGCATTAGAAAATAAAGAAAACTAAAGCTTTTTTTTTCTTTTTTTCATTAGGTCCCTCATTCCATCCTGTTGCAGGATTTAAGAGAAAATAGGTGCCGTGATCCTATTTTACAAACAAGGAATCAGTTTACTGAACAGAAATATGTGCTTCAGTGGCTCTTACCTTCTCATTAGTTGCCAAGTGTTTGGATGGCAGCATTTAGTAAAGAAAAGTTCATATAAACTGTAGAAGTTTGGGGAAATGAAGCACTAGTTACTATTCTAGTCAAGAAGATAACTGGTGATTCAGCTTCTCAAGTATTTTTAAATACTCTTTTTTCTGGTGAATTAACCATTTGAGTCTGAAAAGTGTTAGATTTATTCATGGGTTTTTTGCTTTGTTTTGCTTTTTCAAGAATATAAGTCTATGTGGGGTAAAAAATGACTCAGTTATGTTCTTAAGAAGCTTTGTGGTTAAGTGTCCAGATAATTTACATCTATTTTTTTTAGCATTTCCAAATGTAACAGAAAGTTATGCTAAAGTATTTGATAAGTAACAATTAATTTATACTATGCCAGGGTGATTGCATTGCATGTAGATATTGCCTTTGATGCGAAAACTAGAGTTGGAAACATTGAACTGGAGATTACTGATCTCTCCAGTAACTGCAGAACATGATATATTATACCCCTCAAAGGCACAACAATTTTCCGAGTTCAGGCTATTGTGTAGACAAGATATATGAGAAGTTAATTTTACTAACACTTATTCATGAAAAATTAGTTTAAGTTTTTTTACATGTGTTAAATGATATAGTATCTCTCATGTAAGTACTTGAGAAACTGGCAATTCTTTGTAGAGCTGTTACCGAGTATAATGACAAGGAGTTCAGGTGTAACTTTTCTTTACTTGATTCATTATGTAGCGGTACTTTGGGACAATGTGGGTATGTTTCCTTTCTCAGGTGTACATTTCTTTGGGGAGGCTTTCTTTAATCCCCGTTCCTCTAAATTTATTTCTGGCCTGTTTCTTTTTTGTCCTTATATGAAATTTGGAGCTCTGAGAAAAAAGAAAAAAAAATATTCCATTCTGTAACTGAAAAAGCTCCAATTTCTTTCCTTGTGTTTTACGGAATATGCCATCTCTGGCATCTTCTTTCAGATTTGGTTTTGCAGGCCATCAGTTTCCAATGCAAGACATGCTTCTTTGCCAGTTGATAAATTGCAGTTAGAGAAGGCTGTTTTCTTAGCTGTGATGGGGAAGTTGAAGAAATGAGAGAAGCTCATAGCCAGCCTATTTCAGAGGGAAAACTATCAGGTATTCTGAACGACCAGAGTCCCAAAGCAAGTACGAAGTACTAAAGTTGTGTGTGCTTTAGCTGATTTAACAGCAATAATAGCAAATAAATGTACAAGGAAGACAGGGAACCACTCAAAGATCGTGAACTCACATGCAAGAGCAACCTGAACTGAGAAACCGCAGTTTTGGCATGCCGCTGCTGACCAAACTCCAGCTGGACAAGATTTGCTGTTGGGGCATAAGAAGCCATAAGAGTTTTGATCAGCAGTCCTTCCTGTATACATTAATTTGAATTCTCTCAACCCATGATGATTCAGCAGTGGGAAAGTAAGGAGGTAATAGAGGAAAGATTGACAATGTGAAAAGTCAGACAGGAGATTGGTGTTTGTGAGAAGCACTTGCATTTTAACGTTGGCATCAGGGTAATATGTAACTTCTATTTTCCCAATTGCTTTCCTTTCCTGAATAAATTATGATTCCAGGATAAACAGCAGTTGTTGGTTAACCCAGCCCACAAAAAAAAAAAAAAAAGAAGAGTAAAGGAAAATAAAACCCTTGTTATGTTTTGTCATACTTGTAAAACTATATGAAAAATGTGAGGCAAAGCAAACAGTTTAATCAAGCCCGTTTTAATATTTGGAAAACATGGTTTGGGAGAATCTGAATTTCATACATCACAGATTTTTCAATGAAGTGGCTATTATATGGAAATAAGTATCTATTTTGGAGCTGTCAGTGTTCAAAATTACTGGCACTTATGATTACAGATGCCTTTTAAGTACATTTACCAAATGGCAAGAAAACCCATTTACGGAGCTGGTGGACAGCAGTTCCCCAAACAGTGTGACCAGTCCCCAGCTGACACCTGTGCTGTCAGCTCCTGCTGAGGTACATTCAGTTGACTACCACTGCCCTTAGGTGCAACAAGCACCCGTGAGGCACTGTCATTGCTCCATGACTGGTCTGGTCCAGGTGTGAAAGGCAGAGTAAAGGAATTTTCTTTATGTCTTTCCTCTGAATATTTCCTCTCGGTAATGGTTCAGTGCATTGCACTCAACTGTTTCATCTGAGCTTAATGGAGACAAACATGTCTAGCAAGCAGTACCTTCCACCATGGTCCAAATTACATCAGTGAAGTTTTCCTGAATTCCCTGAAGGGACCTGTTATGGGGGAATCTGAACTTCAGTGGAGTTTCTTCGAGTTATAGACTGTAAGATAAGGAGTTTTCAAATGGTTTTGTTTCCTCTTCAGGCAATTGTGTTAGCGTTACTGCCAAAACAGATTTTACTTTCTTATGGAAAGCAAGAAAGAGCCTTCTCCTTCTCCTTAAATTAAGTATTTTACTGCAAATCAACATCTTTATCATTATTGTTTTGTGTAGATTTTCCTGTTGTTCCTGAAATGCAGCATATACTGCTAGACTGTGCAAACATTCAATAACAGCACAGGTAAGAGCATTTTTTTATGTAGCGAAACTCAGTGGTTTATATACTTCTAGATTACTTAAGGTTAATAGCATAAGAAAATTCTTCACCAAAGAAAACATTTTATTTGAAGTTCTTTTAAGTTACTACTCAGTGACAGAGAAACTGCTTGGAAGTGATAAATCTGTCACTAACCAAAAAGGATAAACAAGTTTTTCAATAGTGTTCTTTCAGACTAGGTTATTAACAGAAAACAATTAGGATAAGTTTTTGCTCTGGTATAACTCAAAGCATTTGCAGACTGCTGTAGGTTTTAATGCTTATGTCATTTACCGGTTAAGTATTTCTAAGTAACTTGCCATCTGGTCCCAACGGGGACATTCAGAAAACGGCTATTCCCACTGAAATGAGTTACACACCCAGGAGCTCTTGAGAAACAAGTTTAAGAACGCTTAAGCAGAGTCATGGGTGTTGAGAGCTACTAAAAGAGGCTTCCAGCTTTTTTTTTTTTATTGTAATTTTATTTTTTCTGTTTTATTTCAACCACATTTGAAAAAAAAAAAAAAATCTTTAAATTTCATTGCTGTTGTTACCACAGGATATAAATATTTAAAGTACAGAAAATTCATTACTATTTAGCAGCAGTATATCAACAGAAAAAAAAATATGAATACACTTATGGAGGAAGGGGTGGGAGGTAGTTTTGGTGTGTGGGCTTTGTGGTATTTTTTTTTTTTTTTCTTTTTATAAACCTTACCAAACCCTGGAAAATAGGGAAGCTTCTACACTTGCAGATGGATAAACTGAGGCAAAGAAATTATGCATCTTATTTACGATTTTAAAAATATATTTATTAAAAAATCAGTAGTCGACATTCTTTCCTGTGATTTGCAATACACAGACTTGTATTTAAATTGTGAAATTTTGTCCATTTCTAAGTTATCTTAAAGGGTAAGCATCCATCATGTTTGTATTTCAGGTTTTAATCTGATTGTCATGTTTCTTTTAAAGAATCAACATGATATAGGTTTGGCTTATTTAAAAAAAAAAGAAAGGTATTTTTTTAAAAAAAATTAAGCATGGATGATTCAAGGTAGAGATATGCTCTTGTGAAAAAGAGCAATAGATTTGAAAACAGTGATTGCTGAAAACGTCGCTTATAAATATACTATGAATTTTTACATCTGAAAGTTTTTTATAAGATTATATTGGTTTAGGTGTATGTAAATAGATCTGTAAAGAATACAAATTTTTGAAAGACGGGAAACAAATGTAGCTGGCTGACAAGTCACTTCTTTTGGCAATAGGTGTAACACAACTTTAATGATTTCTGTTTAATACCACTCAAATACATTCATGGTTTTTTCATATTTTATAAATATATTTTATCAACTTGCCCTAACTTTCCAAAGATATTTATTATGTTTTATCAAATATCTCAACAAATTTTTCAGAAACCTTTTAATAATACAATTAATGAGAAACTTCAATATGGCTTTCTAGTGTATTCAGAGAATAATGAAGTATTTAATCTTAAATGGGTAAAAAAGATATGGAATGGAATGATAGACAGAGCTTTGATCCTTTAATATTGTTCAGATATGAGCATCAAAAGACACCCTGGAAATCTTTTCTGTGCTCTAATTTTATTGTATTTATATGCCTATAGCTAACTCAAAGCTTTTAGTGTGTCCTTTCCCCAACATTCCAGTCAGAAGGATCTGAGATTTAAAACTAAAACGAAAAAAAAAAAAAGTTGGTAATCCAATTTGAGGCAGTTGACTGACAAAACTAATTAACTACTCAAAGACAATCTTCAAGGATAAAGACTAAAACTTGAGAAAAAAAAAAAAAAAAAACAAGACAGGGTACTTCTGAATCTTATCACTGTCACAAGAGCGCTAATATTTATCAGACTTAAACTCTGAATATTTTGCATTTAAAATTGTACTTCCATTAGAACTTAATTGTGAAAGCAACATATGTAAATAGCCTTTTATAAAAATGTAATATTTAGAACATGCAAAGCTTTAATGAGTTGCCTATCTCCTAAGATCTAATTAACAGCTTGACAAAACGTGCTCTCTGAATTAATTAAAAAAAAGTCCATTTCACTTGCTCAGATCACATCAATGACTAATGAAATGAATATTTCACTAAATTTTGAAGATACTCATCACCTACATGTCTCTATAGTACATCGTTTTTAATCTTTATTTCTAGGGGTTATAAGAGATCTAACTTGCGCAATATCTGTAAAGTCATATGTGACAAAAAATACATCGGCTTTTGGACCTGCCAGTGAGACAGAGGCCATAGTGCAGAACAGAGTAAGACTGACTGGTTAATACTAAGTGACATCCTTTTCTTCTGTGTACTGTTTGTGTAACCCATGCTTGTACAATATTACAAAATAATAACATTTTGTAACTGGGAAAGCAGATGTACTCAGAAGTAACCTTGTAAAACAAGGCATTGTCAGTCTCCTGTCACAGGTATCCCTGCTGCTCTTGTCTCTTAAGTTAGTAGCCAGTGAAGTAATACATTTCAGTATTTGTATGTTAAGATTCACAAAATGGAAGATATGAGAGTCATAAACTGACTTTCATCTTCACCAGTGACTTAAAGCAAACTGTTTAGCTTTGGACTGACATAGCTGAACACCATTCCACACCAAAGGCATCTTGTTGCAGTAGGATTCTGAATAATAGCATTTCTCTAAATGTTTCATTCCAAAACCAATTAAAATATTCCTTCTTCCCACTTCAACATATCTTAACTGATTGTTGAGAATTATAGAAGCATAATGCAACAAGTATTAAAGATTTGGTTGTTTAAAATTATTTATATGAAAATAATGATTAGCTAGACATCAAAATAAGGCATGGTAAGTATTTGTATTTAAATAAATACCCAAACTAGGAGAAAGCAAAACAGAAAAAATTACTTGTAAATAAAGGAACAACTCATTCAGTAAGTTGTTGACATTTATATTTCAGAATCCCAAGACTTGTCAGAAATTTCCTATCTGCACATAAATGCATCCCAGGGTGCATTTTGATTGGTTTGTTTCTTAAGAGAGCTAAGGATTTAAAAATGGCTGGACTCGATGATCTTTCCAACTTAAATGATTCTATGTAAAGACCTATAGAGTTAAACAACATGCACATGACTCAACAAAAATAATGTCACAAGTGTAACTGATCATAAGACTACTATAAAACTATGTGGTTTAAAATATTAAATTTATCTTCTGCTATGTGGTGAAACTGATGTGTCGATTAGAGATGCTGTTCTCACTCTAGGAAAATAGTAAAACAAATTACACATTCTTATATACCTTACTTTAGTTTTATGACACATGACCATTGGATGCTTAAGCTGTGGAGGAATGCAAGATGGGACAGACAACAAGGGAATGTGTAAACTAGTTTTGCAACAAAATTATTACTGTATAGTAAAAAAAAAAAAAAATGTGAATGGAATAACTCTATCAAATTATTCATGTGACAAAAGTTGGGGAACAATAGAAGTTCTTAAAAGGTGAACAGACAATTTTGTGGTTAAGGTACAGTGCACATCTGCACTTGCTAATAGTTATATTTTCTATTTGTTAAGTTGTGATAGGCGATGTAATCACTTAAAGTGGGGGAATCAGAATTAGTTTGTCATTATTTTAATGGACGAACTCAGAGAATGAAAATCACTCAGAGGGCCCACTATCTAGATACATATCTATTTATTTACAATACATACACGCAGGTATTTATACACTTAGCCACAATGTGATCCAACAGGTGCTGTAAAAAGAGCCATGGATCTAAGAGTATTTCAGAATTCACGCATGTGTATAGAAAAACGTATACATATACAAAAATATATGTGTGTATATATATATAAAAAAAAATAATCAGAAGATAAGAAAGACAGGGGAGAGGTTTGGGGATGGGACTGTTAGGAATTAACAGGTATGTGTTTGTAACCTGACAGCTAATGTTAAGAATAAGAGGGAATTTTAGCATCTGATCTTTACCAGAGTTTGTAGTTTCAAAATTCTTGATGCCCAAGGAAACAAGGTAGGTGGCTAATACATTGTGGTAATTTTTAGTATAGAATATTCACTTTGTTCCCTAATTTATGCAAGATTAAACATCAGCTATGTAACATAAAGGCTCAACGTCCTACCAGTCCTATTTGTTTACACAGTATAATAAAGACTAGTTTATTAGGAATGTAATCACTTAATAGTTGCATTTACAGCTACCATTAACTTTTTCCATAAATGGAAGTTATTGCCAGTACTTCAGATAGTTTATTTTATGTTATAATGCTTTCTGAACAGGGACTGACTGTTTCAAACTCACCGGGATACAAGGAGAGAGTAGGGTCAAGGGAAATAAGAACAAATTATATTAGTTATGAATCTTACAGCTTTAATTACTCAGCACTTCCATGCAATGCTGTTTTTAAGTAACTCTCTGGTACAGAAGCATTAAAAGAAGACTGGAGTTGCAGGATAGAGAATTGATGACATTAGCAAATTAAACTGAAAGAGCTACCTTAAAGAGTCACGAGTAATCGCAGAAGGACAGGGTCTACCTTAATGTTAATGAGACTATTTAGGCAGGTTTTATACATCAAAAAGTTGTTCAAAGGTTGCAGAATGACTGGATCTGGGGTTGGGGTTTTTTTTTCCATTTCAGAGGGATTTTTTTGTGTCCTTTCCTGTGAGGAAGGGATTCCTCAGTGTTCAGTACCTTGGAACTCACAGGTCTCTGAGCAGATCTTTGTGCCTCTGCAGCCATTCTGATGTGCTGGTGGCTCTGGTTTTTTACAGTGACAAATTGGCAAAGCAATGTAGGTGGACTTCACAGCCACTAAAAGGTCAATTTTGTCATTTCATAGAACCATAAAATGGTTAGACTTGGAAGGGACCTTAAAGATCATCAAATTCCATCTCTCCTGCCCTGGGCAGGGACACCTCCCACTAGAACAGGTTGCTCAAAGCCCAATCCAGCCTGGCCTTAAACACTTCCAGGGATGGGGCATCCACAGCTTCTCTGGACAACCTGTTCCAGTGTCTCACCACTTTCACAGTATTTCCTTCTTCTCTGTGTGCTGATTGCCAAGCAGCTTCAATATATGCAAGCAAAAGGAGTTCTTCATTTAGAAAAGCCAGCTGCATTACAAATTTCATAAAAAACATTTTAATTAGTCTGTCATTAAAGAGTTTTTCAGAGTCAAAATAAAATTAATCTACATATGCCTGTTGATACTCAGACTGAACAGAATGGATCAAGCAGTCTTTTAGGGTTTTGTTGTTGTTTGTTCCTGACAATTTTGGACAATGTACAATCTTGAAGATTCTACCATATTCTGGAGCATTCTGTGCTTCTGGAGAAAATGTTAAAGTGATGTCTCTCTCCCTAGGGAGGAGGCAATTTAATTTTCAGTAAAAATACTGCATCGTTTGTGTTATGCTCACCAGCAGTCATCTTATTTCTTTCAGAATACTGATTAATTTTCTGAGAGATCCAAGTGATCAGCAACTTAAAATAGCCTTTTTCTTTTCCCTGTAGAAGACAGAAGACTGCTAAAGGCAGGGAGCTAAAAAAAAGATGACTTAACTGTCCCAGGAGATTAGGAAACTAAGATTAGCATAGATATGTAGGAGGGCTGGAAATCCACAAATGCCTTTGCATAAAAGATATGCTCATCTAACTATTCTCCGACTCAAATTCTAACCCTGAAACTGTCAACATGTTTGTTTATATGTTTCATTGTCTCACTGTAAACTATCCATTTATAACATGTGCTGGTGAGAGAAATTTCTCAGTATTCAGTATTTTTTTTCTGCATGCTTCATAATGTATTTACACAACTCCGTGTTATGAAATTGTGTACCCTACAGACACTGTGCCTTTGATGCAGTTCCAGGGACTGTACTATGTGTCAAGGATGATCTTTCACTAATATATAGCGTTAATTTCCTGGGATAAAAAAGTTGGTGATGGTAGGAGTTGGTAGCTAGTACCAACTTGGAGATGGTATGGAAAGATTGAAAGAAAAAAAAATCCAAGAAAACAAAAAGCGCTTTGTGCTTGTGTATGTCCATTCACTCACACTTATTAGCTCTATTCCAGTGTATTCAAAGACAGAGGGAAAAATGAGAGGAGCGTGGCTCAGCTCTACCTACATTTCTCCTTTGTCATGGGAGCTGATTATCTGTGCAAATAGCCCCACCCCAGTCTGGGGACAGGAGAAAAAAGGGATAGTGTAGAAATAACAGGGTGATGTAGGGGCATATGCGTAGGCTGGTATTGTGAATGTAAGCGATACTGCAGCAATACTGATGCCTAAAAATTTTGGTATTGGATATATTTAAGATTATAATATATTTAGGTATATCACCTGTTTCCAAGCCAGGTTTTATTTTCTCTTAATATTCCTTTTACTATATGCAGTAAAAATATAAACACTAGCTCTTGTTCTTCATGGGTTATGTATTTCTAATATATATTCACACCAGAAAAGGATTTATGTTATTCCTGTTGTATGTAGAGATATCTATGAATACTTCAGTAGTCGAAGTAGATGGTAATCGGTAATAAAACAGCTTCAATAAAATGTTCAGGTGTAAGTTCCTGAAAAGCATAAATTCCCTTTGTTATTGAAGTTGTGCTATGCAAGCTTTAATTTTAATAGGAGAAATCCCAATTTAACTAGGATGTACTAAGCTTACCAATTTAGTACGTGTTTTATAAATCTTATCTAAGTGAAGGTTGGTTTGGGGTTTTTTTTTATTCATTTTACATTGACTTGATATCCGTGTATATAGTAATATGTTCAGTAACTTCTATAAAATGGGTTTTTTTTTAAGAAAAAAGTTTGTTTTTTTTTCCTTGGGGATACTGCTTTCCTTCTGAAGCTGACCCAAGAAAATCTTGTCAGTCTCTTCTAGCTGAAATCAGCAATTATTAGCTTTCTCTCTAAGGCTCACCTAGGAGAAAGCATTAAATACTTAGAGGTTTATGTATATGAAATACATATATTTGGGGAAGAGAGAATATTTCAAGCAAAAATAATCCTGTTGAAAGTACTTCCTAGTTTTTTGCTCTTCTTTAACAACAAGGCAGAGGAGACTGTAACAAGTCTCTCTTTGTCTCTTGAGCCTATTTTAACAATAATTCTTAACATTTTTTACTTTCCTGCATACTATGTAAAGATGGCAGTTATTTAATTCCCATGGAGTTCAGTTTGGTAAATTCTAGACATCTATTTCTGAGTATGCTTATTGTTTTCTGATTTACCTCTTTTACTTTTCAGACTTTTTATATGTATCTATAAATAACCAATATCTAAGCGTATCTGTACACTTATTTGAAAAATCTTACCCATTTAGAAAATCATTCTTCCAAGTGAAGACAATTATTTTAAAATGAAGAGTAGAATTTTATTTTATTATTGAAGTAAAGATACCTGAGCCTTTGTTGAGGTCCTTGCAGAGAGTCAAAGATCATTCTCCTAAGCTGATAGTTTAGCACATTCCATTTGGAAATGGGCATTTGTACTGTTATTACCTAGTAAATTTAACATTCTTTTTTTCTGTAACTTGACTAACCTAAGCCATTATTTTGACAGTTTTCTATTACTTCTGGTTTTTGTGCTCCAGTTCTTATATTAGTGTCTACAAGTACAGACAAGAATCTCATTTGTCTAGGCCTTTGTGAAATATATCAGATTATCTACCATTTGAAATATGCTTTTTTCATTGTTTTTCCAAATTATTATAAGAGTTTACTTTTCTTACATTTGCCTGGCTTTATAAAACAGTCACTTAGCTAATAGTGTAAATTAAATCAAGGGGTAATTAGACTGATACTGAAGAACAATGACAGATCATATTGTGAGAATGCTTGCAGAGGCACAGCCACAGCCCTGAGAATTCAGCGAGCAAAAAGTAAGATCGTCTCAATGAGAAAAGCGAGTTAACAGAGGTAAATAGTCTCCAAAGGCTTTGTCCACCAGAACATGGAAAACAGATTCTTAGAGCTCTCCTTGCTCTTTTTTTCTCTCAACTTCAGGGCTATCCTTTTGGTTAACAGTGTCTGTCAGACCAGACATCTGATTTGGATGGATTCTAATGTTCAATGGTATCAATTAGTGACTTGAAAAAGATTACAGCTATGATCATGAGATAGAGATGAGCTTCAGTGACAGTAGAAATCAGGATAAAAGATAACCCATCTGCCAGAAATCTCAGAGCCCTCACTGAAGTCGGTGGAAATGCCTGTGTAACTGGAAATATGTTTTCCTTTCAAAGAAAGAGGGAGTAATTTTTTTAAAAATTGCTCCATTTTTTCCATAATCTTTGTATTTTTAGTAAGATGAAAGGAGAGCAGAATGGGTCTACTAGGCTTTTGTAGCTATTAGGAACAGAAGAACATAGAAACAAACTTATTACTACTTTTATCAATGAATACAAGCGATAAAGGGAAGAAATGGATATCTCCCATTCTTATAAGATGTTAATGAAAGATTTAATTAGCAGTAGCAGCAATGTAGTATAATAAATCAATTAATCTCTCCTGCCCTTTCCCTTGTGAACCTTTTAAAAAAACCACAATTAATTAATTGAAACCTTTTGTCACTTACTAATTGCCCTACAACCCTGAATTATCCTGTGATGCAACAGACTAAAAAGTCATATTTTTGATACACATGGGATGACCCTTCTAGCTTGAATTAATTTACAGTGATTTTACAGAATAATTTAGAATATACTATTTGCTGCTTATTTTGAAATTTGAAGGAACTATATAATGAATATACTTGTTGATGAAGAAATTCTATCTATAAATACATATAGTTTATACATGTTAAAACATTTATAATGTATATAGTTACATAATATACAATATATAACTTCCTCACCCACTCCCATGTTCATCTTGCAGCATGTGTCCTTTGTACCTAAGTATTTATAATCAGATCACAGAGGGAGAAAGATCTCAGTGCTCATGAAGGTGACAGCACAGATTCTGGGCAAATCCTTAACTTTGGAATGTGGTAAGGGCTTAGCTGTATTATACCTCATATTTCTCTAATAATTCATAAGTGCTTGAAGTGGAAGACAAGGAAGATTTGTATTAATGCTGCATATTCAGAAGATAGTCTGCTTCAAGAATGAAGTGGGGAGTAAGGAGATTCTGCCTACTACGAGGTCCTATGTGTCCCTGAGCCCCTTATGTTGAGCTCAGCCTTTTTTTGTTCACTCAGTTACTACTACAGTTTTATATATTATAAAAATAGGTCAATAAATCGTCAAAGTTAATTAGGATGTGTCGGATATCTTCAGAGAGAAGCTACTAATAGCTGTCTTTTTATATCTTACCTTTATTTTATTTGTAGATGAACATGCTGAACGTGTAATTTCATATAATACTTTAGGTCTTTTCCACGATTACCATATTCTTGTCTGAACTCCTGACACAAGAAAACTGCAGCCAGCCTTGCCTCAAAGGTCAGCAGAAGTTTGAATTACTTCTGTACCGTTAAGGTGACAGTGATTATACTCTCTCTGTTGCTTGATGTGTGTGTAGGGTTAAATTACACTCAGATATAAAATAAAAATTCAGAAATGAGCAATACATATTTATACGTAATTCATATTTTGACAAAGTTTGTTTTGCTGATGCTGTTTATAAAACCACAGGTGTGTGATAAAAGCTTTTGGGTTGAAAGAAATATGCTCCTTAGTTTTGGGCTGTTCTTTTATTTTTCTTTTGCTTTTTATGAAGCACGTTCCATCTTTAACAAATTATCTACTCAAAAATAATCAAGATGCTCTCAAGTATTCAAGCTACCAAAAGCAATCCACAGACTTTCTGCTTGTCTTGGTTTTGGTTGTCATCTTAAAAGCACAGAACAAATTTTCACTTCACTGTAGTAAATGCACTTTGATTAATATTGTACGCTGCATTTTTATATGTAGATTTCAGATTGTGTTCTGAAATCTGCAGTGAGGAGATGCTGTTTGGAAGGTCTTGGAGAAAAAAAGATTGATGAAGAGATTTGTTAGCAGGAACTAAACCAACAGGTGCCACATTGACGTAAGCAAGCACCTGAACTCTCCTGTGTGGGTTTGGTTCCAAAATATGTCCTGTTCTTGTCCAACTTGCCTTTTTTTTTTTTTTTTGGTGGAGAATGCTGTAATAGAGACCAGAGGAAAAGCTGTTTGAGGAATGTAATTTGACCAGCTTTACAAAGACCCTTCCTTCTGCCGCTTGTTTAAACTGCAGTCGTATCTTTGCCAAAAGTATTTATGCTTTACCTTATGTGATCTGTCTCTTCTGAAATAATGGCAACTTGGAAAGAAATTTCTCCAGAAAGACAAATGTTGAAAGGGATTAGATAAATGGATATCAGTGTTCGTGAAGTTTCAGGAATGAAAGAACTCAGCAATGCTGTTGACCTGGAGTAGTTGACAGATTTAGACAGCGTCTCTTAGCTTTCATATGAAAAACAAGATTTAAACCTAGTTCACTATGCTGTAACAAACCTGTTTCCTTTCCTCCTGCTTGTTGAAAAACAAGAATGATGCAGAACATCTGTGATCATTGTATGAGAGGTTTCCTAGGACTGCAAAACTAGAATTTACTTGAAAGAAAATGTGCTAAAGCATGATTTGTCAGTGAAATTATGCACAATTTTTTTTCATTAATTTATGATAAAAATGTAAATATCTTGATAAAAGTTCATCTCCTGTTTGGCAAACAGTTTTGTGCTTTCAAAACAGGATATCAGAATGCGAATAGTTCAGCTTCATGTACTTATTGCACTTCATACTTATACTAATGTGGATATTTTTCAATGGTGAGAACAGGGCAATAAAAATGAAAGTAAATCATTCTAAAATAAAATGGATTTCAGGCTAATTGACTGACTTAAAAGCAATGCATTAATAAAAATACTGAATGACAGTTAAATTATTGAGAAAAGATATGTATGAAAGAAAGGACAAATAAGGTCTTGGTTCAGAAAGGTGATAGCAGTGCTTAGTGCTTGCTTTAAATGTTAAGTTTCTTCTTTTCAAATACAGAATTAAATAAAGAATCGCAAGTTACAACATTAAAGTCAATGATCTCAAAAAAATATATTGAATTTTCATAGTGGTATTTTCTAGAAAACTTAAAGCCTCCTGCTGGGCATTATCCTTGTTTTAGTAAAAGGAAATACAAAGAATTATTGTGGTGATAACCAAGTGAGAACAATCTGGGATATCCTTGGGAGCTGAGAATGAATATGAAGCAACTGAGCCATTAAGGAATCAGTACTAGCCAGTGCAGGTTATTTATTTCATNCTTTGTGGGTTTTTTCTTTAATTAGCTCTGCTACAATCACTAAAGTTACCAAAATAAAAACATTGCTAGGCAGATGTTGTACTAGCAAATGGCCCCAGTTCATTAAATGTATTTGTCTCATTTAAATGATTTACTATAATTGGAAAAAAAAAAAAAGTTCTACAAAAACCTCCAATCTACTACAAGCATGTGAGTTCATTCCTCCTAAAAGCAAATATCTTTACCTTATTAAAATTTACAGCTAAGATACTAGCAGTTGATAAATCATAAACGCTGTATTCTTTTTATATGCAGTAACAAGCCATCTATATGAAAATTCATGTATTTTTATAGACAGAAGATATTATATGAAGTTACTGGGGAGGGGGGGAAATGGAGGTCCTGAACTGCAGCGGCCTGCTGTCTTGCCTGACTTTTTGCAGTAACTTCAAGTCAAAAGTGTCTTTTTCAAATTTGATTTGAGGACAGTTCTGCCACCTTCGTGACTCGTTTTTTCTCTATTTTATATGCCTGAAACTAATGATCTGTTTTTTTCCACTGTATGCCTGACATTTCTGTTCTATGTTTGTCGTAATGCTTTGGAACAATTTTGAGGCATTCTTGAAGAAAAGTCTAATTTGATGGTCTGTACTATGATATGACAACACTGAACAAAGCTATGATATGGTATCCCATGGACTTAACAGAGAGCCACGGGCAAAATCTATAGCTTTCACTATACTGCTTTTATGTCATAAGTCTCAAATGACTCCTCCTGGAAGCAGTCAGCATGAATTTACCAAGTGCAAATAGTGCTTGACCAACCTGATCGACTTCTGTGATGAAATGACTTGCTCTGTGGATAAAGGGAGTGTAGTAGATACTGTTTGCTTTGATCAATGTACCTGCTCTTCCTTTAAGTCTCCCTTTGAAATTTTTGTTTTCATGAGATTCGAATTGCTTTCTTTGTGATAGCCATGCTGTAAAATATTGCAGGGAAGTCTATGGAATATTTCCTAACATTTTATGTAATTCCCTTCTTCTTTGGGTTTTGGGTTCTGGGGTTTTGTATTTTTTTTTCCCCTTCATTTTCTGTGATTTAAAACCTGGATTGTCAATATTCATACATCCTCCTTGATTTTTATGAGCACTTTGTTTTTATTATATAAAATATGCTTGAAATTGATCTCTACTGAAGTTTCCTCTAAGCACTTTTCTCAATAATAAATATTAACACCTTAAAAATAACTCATCATTGTCTGTATGCCATAGGTCATGAACTAATGTAGATCCCATAGGATAACTACACAGAGAGTTATATAAGTCTGAACTCAGAAGACGCTTTTCAATATGACAGTGAGACAAAGTGTGTGTTATATTCTTATCTCCTTATAACTGCTTTTTTTTAACTCGGATTCCTTCATTCAATAGTTCATTAAACATCTGAATCTAATTCACAAACATGTGTGAATACATTCACAGCATGTGAGAACAGAAATATTCCATGATAATATGCCAGGGGAGACTTGCTTCTTTGAAGAACCAGTTTTCTCGATCTTATTCACGAGAAGTTCAATCTTCATGTAAAATATCTTAGTTAATTTCTTTGTAGTCAGCTGAGATATAAATACCCATTCCTATGGGAATGGAAACTGTGGTCTTCATTATAGGCAGATACACATAGATTTATATGTAACACTTTCCTCTGTTCTGAATTATCCAGGTACTCAGGAGGGAGCAAGTCAAGTTGTTTCCAGAAGCATTTTGTTACATATTCTGCATTTATGTGGGAACTAAGATCTTCAGAAGCAATTTATTCTTTGTCCCAATGTCTATGTGCTGCTTATTATATTTTTTGATGGAAAGTTACTCTTGGTAGAAGGAATTGTAAGTTACTGTACTGCACAGTAGTCTAGAGCTAGCCTTCAGATTCCAGGCTTCTAGCAATAGATCTCTTTTTCACCAATCTGGGAATAAATATCTAAATATTTTTTTTTGTTTTTCTTCCCCTCTTCCCTTACTGCATACATCTAAATCTTTAGAAAAGTTCTTTTAACTGGTTGTGTTTGCACTTTACTATGAAAGACAAATGTGTGTTATTACCAAAGGGAGTGGCATCTACTTCAGCTGCTGCTGTTTGCTTTGACAGTGATCATGAATCAAAGCCATCAGCTGTCACAATTCAGACTGGTGTATTAAGTGAAATCAATGGCAATTTACATTAGTACATCGGGCTGTGAATGGCAGCAACTAAAATGGTCAAATTGTCTTTTTTTAGTGAGTTTCTCTACTTTTTGCATGTAACCTCTGGCTACAAATCTTAAAATCCAGCCTTGCTTACTTTGCTAGGATTTGCAAGAGCCATTCTGATCTGCCGTTCCCAAGGGCAGAAGATTAATTCATTTTTAATAATAGTAATAAGAATAATAGAAAAGGAGTCTGAGACTACCATGGGACACATGACGTGGTTCAGAACACTTTTCAAATAAGAAAGCAGTAAGAAAACTCTCTGTAAAATCTGGAGGGCAGGTGATTCCTAGTGGAAACTAAAAAGTTGATTATTAATCCATCTTGTCTAATAAGGCCAGCTGAACCTTGTATGACAGTGATTATAATGAGCATAAAATGTCAAACCAGAAATTACAGTTTAGAGTTCTATGTTGAGTACACGTAAGAGAAGCAGTAATTCTTATGTGTGTCCATTCTAATAGTACATTTATCAACGAGGTA
Source organism: Nycticryphes semicollaris (assembly GCA_013400055.1). Taxonomy (NCBI): domain Eukaryota; kingdom Metazoa; phylum Chordata; class Aves; order Charadriiformes; family Rostratulidae; genus Nycticryphes; species Nycticryphes semicollaris. Next base: position 393,354 of record VXBJ01002026.1, on the reverse strand, counting down.
TTCCTTGCTGAATTAACTAATTCTAAGGACAAACCCCATCTCAATGTCCAACTACTCAGTCCAGTTGTAACAACATATATATAGATTGGGCTTCATGCCCAAATTCTAGCAACTCATCTTGATTCCATCAATTTTATCATCGGTGGAGGAAGATGAAAAGGCACAATGTGATTCCAAGGGTATTAATTTAATGCTCTAATTTTCAACTATGGTCTTATTGAAAACCGGCACAGCTCTAAGAAAGCTACATAAATACAAAACTAGCTAGACTGTTGGCAAAATGTAGCTTTATTTTACATAAAGTATTTACACAGTTCACTGTTGTATTCATTTGAAATGTAGTGAGATAATTAGATCCAGTGATTTTTCATTTTTAAACACCAAATAATAAATTCTATTTAAAGTTTAAAACATTGTTTATTTGCTATGTATAAATTTTGGTCTTTGTATATTTTTGAAATATCAAATATTTATTCTTAAGGTTTCAAGGTCTGTTTTGAAATTTGGGATTATTTATTTATATATAAAGAATAATCATACATTTTAAACAAATACAAATTTCAAATTAATTTAGTGTAACATAAATTCAAAAGATAGTAAGCATTTTCCTTATGATAAATCAACATATAGTTTGTTTTCAATTTACTGTTGGAAATCTCATGTTGGATAGAATAGTTTTGATGTGACCAGAAAACAGAACAAACAAAACCCAAATTACATTACTGTTATTGTTGTTATAAACAAAAAAATCATTCACTTCAAATTTTAATTTTAAAAATTACCTCTCCACATTTGGCCTGGATCAAATCTGTCCAATTCCTTCTTGGATACCTTCCCTAAGCTAAATTTCTGTACAGATTTTATTTAGCGGTCTTTGCATTTGTCGTCGAGGACTTTCCATACTTTTCCTCCATTTTCAGCCAGTAGCAACCTTATTTTTTTAATATATTGTCTTTAGTTTGGTTGATTCTTGAATAGTTCCTGTTCATATTTATTTCATGTGTATCCACCAGCAGATTGCAATCTAAAGTGTTGAAATGTGATTTGCAGAAGAAATTTATGCTGCCTATGAATAAGAATCAGTTTTCATTATTAGTCAGTGTTATTTTGTAGTATGCAACTAATGTTGCATGTATTTTGTAATGTTGCATATGTATTTTGTAAGTAGCATACTTAGTGCTTCATATTATTTTTGTAAATATTATAATATTATAACTCAAATGTTCTGGAAGTAAAATCCTTTCATGCATCTTTTGCATAGCCTTTTTTTTTTTTTATGATTTGTCTATGTGATAAACCTAATTCGATGTTTTGCTGCGTACTATGGACTATTGTGAGAGCAATTGCTTTAGCAAAATTTGAGTGTCCAAAAGCATTGGATAGTATTTGTGAAAGGAGTAAATGTCAGTCATTTACATTTTAATTATGAAATATTAGCACACAAAATACATGTTGAATGATGTATCTTCTGAAACTAATTGCATGATGTGACTAAATATTAATTGGACTCTTCTGACTAGCAGAAGTAGCCACTAGTTACTAACTTGGTTCTTTTTTTGCTTCAGAGTTTTTATGTTCAAGTTATGATTAAACACAAATTCCCCCTGTTCTAGCATAACCTAGTTCTATCTGATAAAAACAAGAGCTATTGTGAATGTCTGCACATCTTCACATAAGCACTGGCTCGCTCTGGCCTAATGTATTCACTCCTACTGTGGCACGCTTTAAATTTTTTATGGTATCAGAATCTTTACTGAAAAAAGTTGTATTTAGTCCTACTTCTTTGCCAGACTAATGAAAGACAAATAATATTATTTCTCCCCGATTTTACTTAATTTCTACCCAGAACATTGTTGCTTGATAGTTTGGAAGAACTTGTAAAGTTGCTCATGAAACGTACCTTGAATCACTTTAAAACCTGCATCCTTCCAAATTATGCAAGTGACAACACATCCACAAGCTTTACTTTATTTGGTTTTATTAGCCTTTGAATTAAAAAGTTTCTAATGCTGGTCTCTTAATACCTGACAGATGAAAACAAATCCTAAATTGTATTGGGTCAAATGAAGCTTGATACCACAAGGCAGTTCCATGGCACGCAGCTGTTCAGGATGACAGTCTGGACTACACTGGGGACATATCATGCTGCTATGTTTCATGACACTTTTAGCCTAAAGATTGAATAACACTGTTAGCTTCCTTATTCTGATCTTTTAACAAACTGAAATGATTTTGGACTCTGTCACATTGCTTTGGTCAACATTGTTACCTGTGGTGACTGCTTCATTTCATTTAAATGTGTGGCCATAAAAGACTTCTTTTTAAGAAACAAAAAATATAACCTTCACAAAAAGTCACAGAGGAAACAGTCTGTTGTTCAATGTGAGCAGAGATAATCAACCACTGACTTCACCCCCAGTAGATCCAATCATGTTTTATATTGTAATTTCATGTACTCTGTGATTATTATGTGATCCTCAACCATTTCATGTATTTTATTCTATTTAAGATTTTATATTTTTTAATGTTTCCAAAGCATTTTCCCCCTCTGTTTTGCTGCATTATAACTAGCTACTGTTGAAAAAATTTACTCGGCAATTTCTTCTCTCTCTTTCCTGTGCATAATAGTAGCAATGAAAACATTCACTCACAAATTCCTTAAAGTCTTCTAAAAAGCTTCCCTGCTGCCATTCCCACAGTACTGTTTTGTTTCTTATATAGGTGTGTTAATAAGGCTCGTTTTCTACTTCAGCAAAGTGACCATCTCTAAATACTTGGGACAGGAAGGTTTAGGGTGATAATGATTCATGATGGGAATGCCAGTCCTATAAAGGAAGACAAGCTGTTAGAAAAGATAAAAACTGTCTAGTCATCATTGGGTGATGCAAAAAATTGCCCTTGCGAGGAAATTGTGTCCTTTTTTCATTGCACTTCCTTTCACGTTTTCAAAGGGAATGGTCAAAGTCCGTTGCATTTGCATAAACGCAAAGTCTTTGCATTTATACTGTCCTGAGAGTAATATTACCTTGATGTAAGATTTTAAGCTATCAGCAGGGTAATGTAGTCATAAACCAGCTGCTATCAAATTGCTAAATTGCTTAGGACTGATTAAAGAAACATAACCCCCCCCCATGATTTTTAGGTTTGATGTGGAAACTCTGCTGGTTCTTCCTATTTGTTAAGAGATCATGCCCCAGAGAAAAAAAAAAAATACTGTAAGAGCAGTCAATGTATGTATTAAAACCCATGTAAGTTATCTACAGGTCTGTTGCTGTCAGTCAAGTTTGCTCATTCCAAGCATCTATATAAAAAGAAAGGATCTCTTGCAGGGGCAAATGAGAATAATTCCTTTGTTAGATCAGGAAAAGGTAAGAAAATTTTTGAAGGCAGTGGAAACTGAGGGGGAAGCAGGGCAAGGAACTTCAGTGAGAAGAAAAAATAGAGGAATGCAGACATCAAATGTGGAGAATAAGAGGAGGTGGTTCATATTATTCCCAGAAAGTTTTAATTTTCATATTAATTTAGTAATTCGTAGGAAATTGCATATTAGATCATATAAGTGACCTAGTTTGTCTGGTACTCTTCCTTTAACAGTTTCCAGCTTAGGTGACTGCTACAGACAAGCTTGGAAACTAAATCAATTAGAAGTTGATGTCCCTTAATTAAACATGCACTTAGTTATCCATTTAAAGTTTACTTAAATATGTTTCATCTAAATATGTGTATGTATACCTATATAGGGACATGTATGTGTGAATCTATAAAGACTGAAAGCTTCATGTAAATCTTATACCAAAAAAAAAAAAAAATTTAAAAAAAAAGAGTTTTTTGGGAACAATTCAGCATTTTTGTGCTCCTTTTGTCTTCACAGACTGCTAAAGTAATGATTGGTTATCAGACTGAGTTGACTATTACATATTTTCTGTATTCTGAAATACAGTCTCAATTTTTACTTTATTATTTTTGTTTCTGCCTTCTTTCTCTGTTTACTCACTATACCTAATGTGTCTTCTGTACTTTCTAAGTGACGATTGTCATTACCTTTCTCGAGTTGTATTTACCTCTTTAGCCTTTCTTCGTGAACTACTCTTGTAGATACCCCTATTTAAAGATGAAACTGCAGGAAGGGTAGAAAAATGCACACCAGATGGTATCTAAATCAGGACAAGTAGACTACTTTGTCAAGCTTTTGCAAACTCTGTATATTCACAAGTTCGCTAGTGTTAACAGAAATGAGAGAAAACAATTTTGCATCACAAATGTGAAATAAATGGTGGGATGTCTTTAGTAAAATGACAAATCATTTCCCTGGAGTTTTCTTGTATAAGTTTTTACTTTAAATTTGTAGTTCCAAAGGTAACAGAATGTTACAGTAATTAAATGTAAATCAACAGTGTATATCATTTCATTACCTACATGAAACACAGTTTTAAAATAGAACTGCGAAGGTAAAGAGTTAGCTTGTTTTTTAACTTTGCACTGTGTTCACTTGCATTTAAACTGCTTTTTTTCTTACTCCTTATTATAATTCACCAAAAAAGTCAGCTCTGTGCAAACCAAAGAAGGCATTGTTTATGGGATTTGGATGAATACGTATTTAAATAAGGAAACATAATATGGGATGGGAAAACAACCTTTGTTTACCAGTAAAGGACTTGGGCAGCCACTGGAACATATGGAAATCCTTATTTGATTAGAAAGCAGTAGATATGTTTTATTAGACTGAAACAAGAAAAGCTGGTGCCTGGAAAGCTTTTGGTTTGGGTCTAGCTTCAGCTGTTCACATCTGTAAAGTTCCTGGTTTTGAATACTGAAAGAGCTTTTCTCCATGTGCAAACCAGAGAAACTTATGATGGAGGTCAGTAGTAAAAGAGACATAGTAGCTGTGTTGAACATGATTTGGTAAAATCCCATTACCAGGTATATTCTATTCTTGTAGCTTTCCCAAGAGTGTTGGGATAGGCTCAGTACCTCCTACTGCTGTAGGACTCACGGCCTTAAATTAAACAGAGTCGTATATTCTGGGCTTGAAATGCATCTACTCTCTTTATACAGGTATTTTCCAGTTTAAAAGGCAGTTTCTCAACAATAACATGCAGAATATGATCTCCCTATAAGAAATGGAAACACAGTGACCAGAGATAGAATAGGATTGCTTTTTCTCAGCCTATAAAAACATAGTAAAGAAAAAAAACAGGCTGGATGCCAAGTGAACTTTAAAAACATGTAATAATAATGAATAATAGTGATACAATAAAATGGACATATTGAGATTTGTATCATTATTTTGATGAGATGACTGATGCATGCAATGAGTTTCTCTTCGGTCTGGTATTTCCTGTCAGTGATGTGACCTTTGCAAGGCAGGCTGACAGCTCCACTGAAAGCAAATGTCTAACCACATATGTAATTTTTCTTCCATATGGTTGTAAACACACCATTATTCAATGCATTAAAATTAGAAACAAGAATCATAATCATCTTACCATGCAGTTTATTAACCATTGAGAAACTGAGAAAAAGAAATTTGTATCCAAATTTGTAAAATACTGTTCAGTTCACGGGTTGGGTGTGGAAGTCTGGCAGTGCACACAGAAAAATGGTCCTTCGTTAATGATGTTTATTATCAAAATGGTGAGAATTCAGGCAAGATCTGAACTATATTCTTTCTTCCTTGTGAGTTGTTTAGATATTGGGACTGGGCTCTGTTTCATGACCTCTGTAACATACAACTCCTTTTTATTTAATAATAATTCCTTTCTGTTTCAAGATAGCTTAATAAACTAGTGGATATTGAATAAAAATGCTTTTCCCATAAAACATACTGATAATAAGCATTTGAATAACTGCAGGTGAGTCAAAACTGTTTTTTTTTAATCCTTAAATTTCATAAATCTTTTTGTTTCAGTCAGTCCTATCATCGTGCCAGGGTGTATCTGTATTTTTCTTTAAGCTGCGATTTTTCTTCATAGGAAGAATCTACACCACAAGTCATGCATGAAGATAAGTGGATATGTTTGGGGCAAACTGTGAAAATTACTTGGTTTTATTTATTTATTAGATGTAGCCCACAGTCATAAATATTTCACATGTTCATAAGAGTACTTGTATTTGTAGGTACTGCACAGTGCACTACTATTAACTTTATAAGCAGAAGAAGAAGAAAAAAAGCTAAAACACTTCAATAACATTAGTTCTGATCTTGACTATAAACAAGATACTAATAACTGGTTGCCTGCATAAAAAATAATTATATATGTCTACTGAAAATAATTAACAGAATATGTTGGTTACGATGGATGAAATCTAAAGCTAAAAGCATATTTTAACTGTTGTTCCCTGTTGGGAGATCAAAGTTCAAAGCTTTGTTCAAAGTTCAGGTGCCATTATCTTTGGGTATAATACAGGACAGCAAAGCAGATGCATGGACATTAATTTTTAGCCTGTCAATTCATTACTGTATGTTTGTCTTTCTTTTGGAAAAATATTCTTTCCGTCACTGCCCTTGAGCCAGCCTGTGTCAGTTTTACTTACATTGAATAGTGATAATTTATTCAGAACTACTCTGGTTGACTCTAAGGATTGTTCACACAATAACTTACTTCACATATTACGAATTGTGACGTATGGAATTTACTGTGAAGTATGTGAATTAATTGTGAATACATTTTATTAATACATTTGTGAACCACTGTGATTGTGAAGTATGTATTTACTGATTTTGACTCAATTTTGAGAAGAATAATGCCTAAATTAAGAAAAAAAAAATAGAGACGCTAACCACAAAAACTTTTTCATTTTGATTTAATGGTCTTATTTTACTTTATGTCAATACATTTTTAATAGCTTCCTTTAAGGCTTGGTAATATTAACTGTGCTGATGGTGTTTGGGCCCAAATACCTTATTTTAAGTCTAAAACTTTGCTCTTGGCCCATTTACAATTGTACATGGTTTTCTATGTTTTCCTTTAAATCTTTGAGTAATTTAGATTTGTTTGGGGGTTCTTTAAAAGAATCTGATGACAAGAGAGGCACCATAGCCATCACAGATTATTTTCCTGGCTCTTCAGTACTATGATTATGTCATCAGAGTATAACTTCAGAAATCACATTACAATGAAAGAGTACACGTTTTTAATATATATTTTTGTAAATAATAGTTATCTAACTAAATCTACATATAAACTCTTAATGTTTCTTGTAACTAGAATTTTGAAATTGTGACAAAGAAAAGAAGTTGCCTGTATGACTGTGGGAATTGTTCTGATGCTGAAAGTTGCTGGGTACGCCACAGTACAAGTTGTTATAGGTAGGGAGCGCCAAAATTTTTCTTGACATTGTCACATGTCTTCTATTTAGAAGCAGACTGTGTTCCTGAACAGACAGGACTTATCTGTTGCTCTTACCTGGTCTTATGGTTATTAGATGAATCAGGGATTTTAACCCTCATTCAAATATTTTGAATAAAGAGAAGCTACTTCTATATCTTGGAGGCTAGATCAGTGATTAGCAGAAAAAATAAGTGTATTTTCATTCCATGATTTAGCTGACAGCTGGGAAGGAATTGTCATGGTACCCCTGCACTCCACCCACATGAGAAAACTTTGCTATTCAAATTATGTTGGTAAATGTTGGTGGGATTTAATTTTTTTTTTTTAATTCTAAACTATTGTTTTTGAGGCAACATTGATTTCAAACAGCTCTCTTCCACAACTTTTCCCATCTCTGTTCATTTTCCAGTGTTGCTTCCCTGAATAAGATAAATGCAAATTGTTTTGGTATAATATAAATTCCATGTGAATTTACTCTTAAAGCAATTTAGGTGGCAAACTCTTGTAGATTTGATTGGAGTTGCTTGAATGTTTAATTAATTTCCATACCATTAATAAGAGATAATCTGTATTCCTGAAAAAGTCTGGAAAGAACGTCAGAAATAGCGTGTGGCAAGTGTGGAAATAAGCAGCCAGGAGCTGGAGTAAAAGCTGGAATATGTTCATAACTTGTTTGCTGAGGCCTCAAGTGATTCTCTGTGTTGAGGATTTAACTTTGATTACTCCAGTTTTCCAGAATATTCCTTATTCATTGCAATGATTAAGTAGAATTAATTTTCTTTATAATAAATTTTAAACAGGTATTGCATGTATTCTCTCTATTTCTTTGTAGCATTAATTGTAGTCTATAAATATACATGTGCTTACAATGTCTTTTTTTTTTTTTATAATATATACACACTTGTACTATGTGACGTTTAACATCCATAGTGTTCAAAAGCTCTGCTCTGAATAGGAATTTCCTTCCATATTACCATAAAGCAATACAATGTTCAGATACATTTGAAAAACAGCTTGTTTTTAGGACCTCCTAAAGCAGATTAAATTGTTTAATTGATTAACCTTGTCAGTGAACTGTTCTTTCTCACCAGGTCCACAGCTAATTTCCTTTCAGTTGGCAGCTGCTGCGCAGTATGCTTGGAGTTCCACATTGACATTGATTGCATGGTATCTTCCCTGATTTCCTCTAGTATTGTTGTTTTATATGTATGTTCATGCATGCAGAGGGTTGTCAGTTGGGTCTCGGACATTTAGATATTTCTGTCTCCTGGATTTTATCCCGAAGTTGTAAACTTTGGCTGGTACACAGCATTTTATGAGATTTGTTATGATTTGTGTATGTTTTAATGTCTGACAATTTAATAACTACATGCTACTTCTGCTACATAATACTGAACAATAACTAGACTTGAAGGTTTGTATTTTCTGCATGTTATTAAAAAGAAAGGTATGCCTCAAGGCAGTTTGTAATAATTCTGCAGTCAAAAGCAGAAATCGGGAAGGACGAAAACTGATTTGACACTGCTTCAGCTCACGTGAAATAGTAAACGTATTAATTTTGGTTCATTTGTGAAGTAGGCATAATTTGGGATTAAATATAACAGCATACGTATTCAGGATTTTCTTTAAACAACTCAAGCAGTACTGTTGAAAATACTGAACCATAAAGATGTTGAAAAAGTACTGTTGTTTGGAGTTTTGTGTTCTGTTTTTGTCCTTCCTGCTCGGGCATACAGTACAAGTTTTTAAAAACATCTCTCATCAAATTTTGGTCTCACAAAAAAATAGAAAAGATTTTTTTATCTAATTTAAGATATAATACGTCATTATAGTTATTCATATATGTTTGACCTATAGAAGTTAATTATGTTAAAATTTAAAGTTAAATCATCCTGTCAGATATCCTTGAATTGGAAAAATTCCTCAACGTTTGCTTGGTTTGGAAGAGGCTCTTGAATTTACATGTTTATACTGTAGGAATGTTCTGACTACTGGGTCTTAGTAATCAGGAAATAGTCTGTGTCTGTCTTCCTTTTTTTCCCATTTCTCTCTTCCTTTCTTTGGAAAGAAACACTTCTACAAATGCAGGTCTTTTTGAAAGAAAAAGACCTACCTTACTCCCTCCCCTTTCCTTAGGGTCTTTCAAAAGTCTATTTTTTTTTATTTTTTTTATTTTTTCTCAAACATCCAGCCTTAGTTTCAGTGACCTGGCCTTTTCAAGAAGGAATAATATTTTTCATGAGAATTTCCTTCTAGGTCTACTGCTGAACTCAATGAATATACCATCTTTCTTGATAGCAAGACAGGAAATGACTACTTTTGAATCTAGCCAAGAATTTAGGAAAGTCTAGCTTTTAAGTAATTGTTTGCCTAACAAATTACCTTTGGCTTTAACCAAGTGTTTTTTTGAACAAAGTGCTTTTTTGGTCTTGGGTCAGAGCCTTCAGCATCATGCACAATCATATCTTTGATTTGCTAGTGTGCCATTATTTTTCATAAGGCTAATGCCATAAACCACTTCTTACTTTACCACAAAGACAACAGGTAGCCGACTGTCAAGTTTTCTCTTAATAGGGTCAGCAAAAAGCTGCAGAGTTCCCAGGGCTCATTTCAGTTCCCCAGTGACGTCTAGGCTTATTCCAGGAAAGCTGATACATCTCCAGGATCTTGTAAATGCAAAAGAAAATATATAGCACACAGGCTGCTGGTATTTCAGGGAATTTCATATATTTTATGTACTTAAATGCTTAAGCAGCTATTTTATCTTGCAATTTGACCTCTGGCACACTTAATGGCCACAGAGGCATTAAACTGCTCTCAGTTACCCATGCACTAAGCTCAGAAACTTTTGCTTCCAGGAGCCTCTAGAACAAACTTATTTATTTTTCAAAATTTTGTCTAAAGTTAAAAAGTTTTTGTCTCAAGTTAAAGTTTTCTAAACTCTACAGTTGGCTGTGAGTTGCACACCTAAATCCCGTGGTCCTCCAAAGAGCAATTCAGCAACATCCACTGAAGAACAAAAAATATCTACCTTAGCCAGGTTCCAGACAGACAAGACTAGGGAAGATATTTGCACTATAGTTTTAGATGAAAAATAGGATCATGCTGTAGAAATAAAAAGCAGCAATTTCTGAAGATCCACCCTCTATTTCTTTTCTCTTTCACAGGCAATTTCTCTCTCTTATGGCTGTCGATACAGCTAATCCGGATATGAAATCGCACAATTAATTGAGAGTTTCTCACCTGACATTCTAGCATTGTTTCAATAACTGAAGTGCAATAGTATAAGATTAGTCTAAAAAAAAAAAAAAAAAGAATTTTACCTACTTATTTAACATGGCAGTTCCTGATTCGTTATTGTCTTGAATCTACCAGTATGTGGAAACTCCTTAACTCCTTGAACTCCTCTAGAAGTCCAGTCCTGTTGACAGTAATATCAGTTAGTTCTTTTCCTTTGATAGTTACAAAATGTGAAACAGACTTTTCCATTAGGTTTGGTTCTGAATCCTTTTTGCCAATGGAAGTACTTGTACCTTTTAAAAACTAGTAAGTTCTGTTTCCTTTTTAAAGTACTGATTACTAGAAGGAAATATAGAGAAATAAAATATTAACGTACAAAGAATTTGGTGGACGTGGCACTATTGAATGATGACTTGTTTGCTGACTTGTTAGTTTGTAATCTTGCTTCACAACAGATGTTATAGTAATTATACTGAGCGTACAGATGTGACAGGCTATACTGTCTATGAATGATTGCTTAAGTTAAATCCAGAAAAGTGACCAAAACTCTGTTTTATTCCAGCTTTACTAATAGCATATTTATCATGTCAAAGTAACAATTTACCGAAAAATATGAAGTGCAATTCTTGTAGTTGTTTATCTATTTTATAGTTTTATTTAATTCAGTTTTGGAATATAATGCAAGGATGCGTTAAGAATACTAAAGGTTTTGGCTGTATTTATAATTGTACTGTGTGGCCAGAGTTTATGGGTTTTGGTGGTAGTTTTTCTTTCCATAGGCATGTTTTACTTCTTACCATGTTCCCTCTTCTTCTATTGGCACTACATTAAGGAGGTAATTATTATTTTTTCCCAAAGACCTGACGCATATGCATTTTGGATATATTTATGGTGCACTTAATATTAACAGTTCTGACTAGTTTTGTGAGATTGTCAGCTTTCCATATAATTCTCCATAAAAACTTGTATTCAGTCCTAATCTCTAAGATGCCACCAAAAAACCCCCAGTAAAAATAAGGTTACTTATGGGTTTATCTTAAACCCATTTTGTTATGAAACCAGTTATTTTCCCTTTCCCCCTTTCTTGTTTTGATTATAATTTTTTAATAAATGCTATTATTTTATTAGCAACAATAAAAGATAAATACATTATGAATACTCTGCTCTCTAATTGTATAGTGCTGTGAACTCAATTTCTTGACAACAGAACTTTATTCACTACTGGTAAATTAAAAAAGCATGTAAATAATGGGGGGGAAATAAGAACACAGAAAATCTCTGACTAGATTTTTTCCACTCCATAAAATGTTCTGCGTTCAGCACATTCAAAATACTCCCATGTTGAAATTATTCAGAACAATGAGACAGATACGCTTCATACCATTTACCTGATAATCCAGGCCTATGATGTGGGAAGAGTCAAAGGATAATTCTGCATTCTGCACAAAGTCCGCACAAAGGACTGCTTCTTCAACATCCTAACTGAATAATCTAACCACTGGGCTTATGAACTTAACTTTTTTCTTGTTGGTCCAGAGAATACTGAAGTATTTGTACAGTTTTCCTGCAAGACTTGAGAGACTAATTTACCATTGAACGTTGAGATGGTTCAGGGTAAGAACTGGAATATCTGCTATTCTTCTAGGCTTTAGACTGAACTGTTGTAAAGAATTTTACCAAAAAAACCCTTCTCCAAACCTCACAACACTTTTGCATTAAAAACTCCTGAAACTAGTGGAGCTTTTCCATGAGAATTTTGTATATGAATAGATCCTGTGTTCAGATCAAAACAAAATAACTACTCCCTCCCGCCAACTCTCTGCTTTATTAAACAAAGAATACTGTTCTGATCATCTCAGAAATTTTTGAAGGCACAAATAATGGCTGGTTTTCTTCTATTTTTATTCTTCCTTTTTTTTTTTTTTCCCCAAAACTTGCAATTAAACTAAGTGATACCAATTTAACAGGTTGTCAGAGCTATCCATAGGAAAATTGATTATTACTATACTATTCTACTATCTTGATAAGTTTTTATACATTATTAACCTTTTGTAGCATCCATCTGTCTTTGCTAAGGATGCCTAATTGTGAAATTTTTACACTTCCCAAACACTCAAAATAGTAAATGGAAAATAAAAAAAAAAACAAAGCCAGCCTGAAATTTTAGGCCTGATCTTATATAAATGTGAAACAATCCTTTTTCTCTCAAATAAGTGTAAACAAACATGCTAATATTTCAAAAGCAAAGTCCATTAATGCTTTTGCTCACTGTCTAAAAAACAGTGAATTATTCCTTGGAAAAATCTGCACTGTTTTTAATGCTCTGTGAGAATGTATGTATTAATGGTCCACTGACTCTGATCCCTAAATCAAATCTACATACACACAAAAGATAGTTTCTAAAAAGAGGAATAGCTTTATGTTGTATTAAATTACATTAATTTCACTTCACTGGTCTTTAAGTTCTGTTCCTTTAAATTGTGATGTAAAAAAGCACATGAGCATTGTGCCATTGAGACTTTTGGTTTTGCTGATGTCAGAAGAATTTCTATGCAAGGGAAACTGGAAAAAATTTTTGAAATATATTACTCTATAAAATACAAATATGCAAAATAAGTACATTCAATTCTATAAATTGTAGTTAATTGGACTGGGGTTTGTTTTAATTTAATTAGATATGGCTCTCTGGTGCTAATGCCCAGAAAATGTTCTGGTCTTAAGGTCATTGTTTCTATAAAATGCTAATGTTCTAAAGGTTTTCTCCCATTCCAATTTCCAGTGCAACCATTAATTCCTTTGGTTTATAGGGTTAAACACTAGGAACCTGAAAACATTTTGGGATTCCTCTTATTGAAAACTTTGGCTAGTAATAATAATCCTGAGCCTAGGTACAAGTAACTCCCCTTGTGTCCCCTGGAAAATCCAATTCCATGTCATCCAAGTGCTCTTTACCCCAGAAATATATTTCAATAGCAAGAAACAGTATACCGGTTAATCGTTGGGTGGGGTTTTTTGTTGTTTTTTTGTTTGTTTGTTTTTTTAATTTGTCTTTCACTTTCTCACTGTCTGTAATCAGATTTTAAACTCACTGAGACAGAGGCTGTCTTTGCAAAGGCCAAGTAATAATTATGCCTCTAAGGAAAATTATATTTGAGAGTATAAGATGACAGCAGTTCAAGTAAGTATTTTTTCTTTTCATTTTTTTCCCTCCCCTTGTCCTTATATGAAGTATTGCTTCTATTTTTAAAAAGGGCATTTTTCTGCTAGTTATAACTGGTTTCATATGAATGCATCCAGTAAATATAGTAAGATGAAGTCCCACCAATATGAGTGAGCTGAACTCCTGTGTAGTTAGACTCATGAATGAAGAACAAAAAGAACCTCCCAGATTTCCAAAACTGGTTCCTAATACTGAAGTTGATAGAAGTGGAAACAACAGAAATGGATGCAACAGGGGACAACATTTCAAGACAGAAATGCAACGTCAGGCAAGTTCAATTTTGTGCATTATAAAATACTTTGATATTTTGCAAGTAGAATTGGGAGATGATCTTTACAGGAAAATAAAGCAAATCTTACTTGAAAAATGTAAAAAACCAAAAGCAACTGCATGTTAAGGTATATAAACAAGCTTTTTCAGAACTTTCGTTTTCCAGCTATGAAAGGATGGGGTTTTAATTGCTAAAGAAAACCACAGTTAAAAGAAAAATACTACCCCCCCCACACACACACACAGAAAAAAAAACAACCCACAACAAAAAAAACCCAAACCACTAAAACCAACCAAACAAAAAAACACCACCAAAAATCCCCACCCAACAAAACTCACAAACCACCCCGTCCTAGTTCCTGGAAGGACAGGGTTAATTGTCCCCTGGCTCTAGCAGGGGCACATGTATTCCATCCCATGTGAGCCATGCCCAGGGGGCAGCCAGGAGCTGGCCGGGAGGGTGGGGGACTGGATGATGACATGCGAGACAGGAAGTGGGTGATGGCACGTGGTTGGGGACAGTCCGTGTCCGGTCGGTATCGTCATGGGTTTTTTTCTTTTATCCTTCTCTACGGCTGTTACTGTGTTGTTGTTCCATTAAACGGCCTTTGTCCCAACCTACGAGTTTTGCCTTTTTCTTCCCATTTTCCCTTCCCGGCCGTGGAGAGGGGCTCGAGAGAGAGAGAGCGGCTGCCACGTGGTGCTTTGGTCTGAGGCTAAACCGTGACGCACCCCCCCCAAAACAATTCTCAACGCAAAGAACAACAGAAGTCATTTCACGCTTTTTAAGGACGTCCAGACTAAGGACTTCTCAGCTGAAAAATGAAAACGTTATTGAGAACTTCTAATCCTGCCGGCTCTCTTGGCACCTAACAGTTAAGTACGCACAAGGGGTGTAAAAGTATTCAACCAATAAACCCAAGTTTAACGACTCTTTCCATGATATGAGACAGAATAAGATCCAGAACACTTAGCAATAAATATTCTTGTTCTGTGGTTCTAAGACCTATGGTCAAGTTAAGAACAATCACCAGTTAGAAAGTGGTAAATACTATGGGTGTGGAATCTCGATACTAAACTATTTTTCTTCATTTCCAGTTTGCAATGTCGCTCTTCCCATGCTCTTTTTCTGGTGATTTTGGTGTAAGCGTTGAATTAAAGAAGTACGTAAGGCTAAATATGGCTTGAAGGTTTGCTTGGCATAACTAGGCCGCTCTTGTCCTAAGTATTGAGTTGGCAAATACTGTGTGTTTTCATCTCTTTGACTTGGCTGACCACAAACCAGGGGCCTATCTTTGTCTGGCAGGCACGTTTGGAGGAGCGATCCCCTGTGCGCCCAGCGCAGCAATAAAGGATCCCTGCTCAAGAGTCATACTGACGATTCTGATTTCGTCTTTCACGGCATCACGTAAATAAAGGCAAAGCCTTTGACGTTTTGAAAAATCCTTTTGCCTTGGGCTCACATGGAGAAATGCAAGATAATGCTGCAACTGCAAAATTTACGTGTTAATTCTTCTGTGAATTGCTAGTAATTTGTTTGGGGAGGTCATAATTTCTTTCTTACAGCTGACAGCTGTTTCTAGAACAGTAAATAGGAGTCCTATTGCTTTGTTTCTCATTAAGAAGGTAGAGAAAGGTTTTATTCATTTAATAATTATTTGTAATGGTGAGTTTCCTTCCTGCCTGATTTTTTGTTTTCTGTGGATCTTTAAGGAGAACTTCACTGGCCTTAAGCCAGGTGAGGGCTTTCATCTCCACCCCAGGTTTCTAAAGACTTGATATTTTCTAACTAATGTTTTTCGTAGAGTGATAGATAAATAGTTATATTTTGCTTCTGAGGAATATTGTGTAGAAAGTCTGATGTATTTGTTGGGTAAAGGCCGACATTGCTTTACTTCAGCATTTTGCTATTTTTTTTGCTTCGTGGATAAATTAGTGTATCATTAGTTTGACACAGTAAAACTGACCCAGAGCAAAAGAAAATAAACCCTTTTAGTAGCAGATCTTCCAAGCTGACTAGCGCTGCTTTGCGCCCAACATCACCTGGCTGATCTGCCCTGTTTCAGAACTGCCCCAGCTGCAGCAGTCTCCTGCAGGCCTTGGCTGGCATTGAGAAGTGAAGAACTTCAAAGTCTGATGGCAGGAGAACAGTCTCTGCCGCATTGGGTCATGTGACGTTCTCTATGACATCAATGTCAACTGAAATCAAGGTGGAAAGACAAAGATTTTTTTTTTTTTTTTTTTAAATCTGGGCTCTCTAAGAACTCGTTTTCCTTTAATTCCACTGGCAACGGTGGAACTATAGTGTGAACCATGACAGGATGGAAATATGAAAATTGCATGGCAAATAAAAGAAATTAGATCTACAGATCCTACAGCACGGAACTGTCTTCTGTGGTAACTACTAATGTTAACGGCAATTATTAAATAAGCATACATACTTAATTAGAACAGCAAATAACAGTTACTTTCATCACAAAATGGACATGTGTTTTGATATATAAAAGAGGAAAAAAAAAGAGTTCGTGGTCATTGTAGCGAATGTAATAGCTGTAGGTTTGCATACTTGATATAATTTCAAACTAGTTTTGATTTTAAAGTGAATACTTCACATAAAAGTCTATTCCAGTAGATTTGTTGCAGTAACCTTAGACAGTAGGAGCAGGTCTCTAGACTGTTAGAGTCATTGTTTCATTTCATCTTGACACTCAAAGGCATCGTCTCAACAGAATTTTTCTGTCAACGTGATGAGATTGTTGTGACATTTGCAAGCCCCTGAAGTTTGCAGGAAATTGGCAGTCATAACATCCTATAAAGGGACTGTGGTATGTGCTTAGTGATTCTTTTCAACTTACTGTAACCATTTTGGCCACCGTATATCAAAGGCACTTTAAATTGTACATAAGACAGTGCTTTAGCTGTTTGAAATGTTCATTCAACCTGTCAAAATGACTAGCAATTTACAGATCTGTGAAACTGGTCTTGGCTTCAGGACTCCTTGTCTTAACTTAAAAATGGAGTAAAAATGAATATGCTATTTAGAGGAAAGAGGTGTAACACTGTGGAAGGGGGCACAGAGAGATTCAACATAAGGAATAAGCTGAGTAAACTAAATAACAAATTACGTTTCCTGGTTTACTTTTCTAGACTGAGATCTGAAGAGAAGCAATGTAGTTCTGTCTTTTTCCTAAAGCAAGCATAGTTGAAGAAATTCCAGAAAGCTTCAGAAGAGCTAGTAAACCAAAGCAACTTTTATGCAGAGAAACTGCAGCTCTGGAAGAGCATACTGAAAGTAGTTTTAGGTAAGTCTCATTACAGTGATGCTGCTGACTTCCCTGGCGAGTCCCAAATTTAGTGTGTATTCTGAATCTAAAATGTAAAACCTTTCCAAATTGCAATTCACTCCTTTTTGGATCCTTCTTGGACTTTTCATCCTCAGTGTCCTTACTCCTCTCATAAGGCTTTCTGTCTCTCCCTGCCTTCCCTCCTTGACCCCTTTTACTTCCTTGGGTCAGTGGTATGATGCTTGGTTGCACTCAGGGAAGAAGCAATGGCTGTGTTTTCTGGTGGTACCCAGAGAAATGCAGCTTCTTCCCAGCTGCAGTCTTTAAGAGAACACCAAACTAGTGGTATTTGGTTACTGTGCACAGCCAAGTACGCTAACAGTACTGTGCACCTGGTTTAAGTGCAAGCTTTGATGTTGATATCAGTATCTCTTTAAGTTCATTGTTCAGGTTTACTTTAAAAAAAATACAGTTTGTCTTTTCGCTTAAATCACTTTGTGAAATAGAAGTTTTTTGCAGAACTTTGAGAAGTGTTCTGGGCTGAAACTTGATTGACTTCTCTAAAAATCCATCCTCTTCAATTTCAGGAGAAACTTTTTTTTTTTAGGTGTGTTTGTATAGAAAATTGAAAACGTGGATGTTTTGAAATAATTACTGCGCTTAGGCTGAGTCTTAACATCACTGTGGCTGGAGCCTGTGACTGAAATCAACTGAAAAGTTGATTTGTTACAGAAACCAGGCTTACCCCACCGTGTCATCCATTGACCTATTCGTTGAACCAAAAGCAGATGGATATGACACTAGTTGTACGAGACTGGCTACAAACACTGATGTATATTTCACATGTGGTCCTTACAGTTCCTCTAAGCGTGGCAGACCTATGGCATTGATTTCTCTCTTGAGTTTGTCCAGTCCTATTGCAAGAGAGAATTCTTACAATTGACTCTGAGGGGAGAAAGATTTCATATTTACATTTTCATTCAGGAATGCTACCTTCTAGCAGATGGCTGCATTAGAAAAAAGTGATTTATAGATATTCTTCGGCTGTGGATTATTCTAGTGTAATACTGGCTTCCAACCTTATAAAAGGTCAAAGCTATTATAAATGGATCCATTTCATAGCCCTCTGAAATCAATGGAAAGACTTCAATGACTTCACAGAGAGCTTAGCTAGCATAACAAAGTCTTCCTGGAAAGTACTGTGTGGCCTAGTTGAAACCCACCAATTGTGCTATATTTTGCTGCAATGTCTAGATAACGTTGCAGTAATAGAAGTTCTCTATTTAAGAGTATGCTGCTAAAATTCATTTTGTGTCAAATTAACACCATTTTCACTAAGCCTAAAATACATAACAGCTATGGTAATTATTATATCTTACTTAACAAATAAGAGGAGCTTATTTTGATTTAACTTATCATTCCACAGTAGTACTGATTTGCATTAAATTATTATCTTTGTCCAAGAATTACATAAATGTATAAGTAAAGCAAGTGTATTTAAGCACTTTCTTGAGTGTAAATACAGGCTCTAAGACAGTCATTCTTACAAGTACACTCATGTCCTAACTTTTTCACTATCCTGCAGGAATTTTGAAGTGATGATCACCTGTAAACAATCTACTATGATCTTCTATTTCAAACTAGTGTTCTTCTTGATTCAAGGCCATGGAAAATTGTTATTCCATTGTCTTTTCCTCTTTTCTCAGACTGTGTGAGATATCTTTGATTTACTTCTTTCTAAGGGAGTCCCTGCCTGACAAGAAATAAATAAATCTCTGCTTTAATGCTATTTCTCCCCTTGGGTGTCTTTCAGATGCTTTTAACTAGACGGGATTTTGCTGGAGTAATCCATCAATGTTAGTAAGACCTTGTTCAAGTTGTGGACGCCAGTAGTAGTAACATGACTGGCTCTGAAGGAGGTTAAAAGAACGTTAACCTTCCAAACAGCCACGTCTGTTTCCCATAGGGATGCTCATCTGGGTTTGACAAGTTTAATTAAGGAAGCTGAGCAGAATTTGGAAATACTCCCTAAGTTTCTTAAAAATTAGGAAATGGTTTGGATGTGGATAAAAGCATGTGCTTTAGTTGCAGAGGATAAAAATGGAACAAGGAAAAAAAAAAAAAAAGAAAAACAAAACCAACAAAAATCCAAACCCTTTTTGTACCCCCTTTCTGTTAGGTGCAAAAGAGTAAATTATTAATACTTCTACAAAATTATAGAAGTTTGTTTGTTTTTCTTTCTCTTCAACTGATGTGAAGATGGAAGTCATCTGGCAGTGAAACTTGTGGTTTTCTACAGTTACCGGGAAGTACAGCTACCTCTGATTTTTCAGGTTTAGAATCAAACGGTAAACCCTTATAGATTTNAATAATAATAAAAAATCTGATATTGAAGTGTCAGTTCAGAAACAGTTCATAGTTTCCTGAATAATTCTGGAGAGATCAATTACTGTATCCCTGGAGTGCAGCTATAAACCAGCTAAAGTGGAAATCTGAAAATGAGAAATTTTGTTTCTAATGTTCTTTTTGTACATCACGTATTTTATTTTCCTTATTTTATTCCTGTACTATAATGGCCATTGTGTCCTGGATATTTATGTGTAGATTGATATATGTGTATATTACTACTGGTATTTATTATAGAAGAATGCTTTTTGGCTATGTTGTAGTGATAACAGGACCAAACAGCTGGACCCACTGATAGGTCTTCCAAGGAAAGAAAGTACATAATTATAAGTAACTTTTGAGTACGTACATACTTGGAGTTCAGTGTCTACTGCGCTTGAGAGACTTAAGTGCGTATCTATTACACCTTGCAACTCGGGGCCAAGATAAGGGTACCTGGGCTAACTCCAAAGTAGTTGACATGTCAAGATGCTTTATTGCAGCAACATGCAGAGAGATTACCTACCAAGAGGTAGGACTGAGTTACTCCTGTGTCTGAACATGTGAACTGTTCCTAATCTTTGCACTGAAAGAAAATGAATGCAACTACCTAACCTATTAGTGTGGTTACTTGACTGACCCAGCAGAAATGTCCTACTCAACCCATGTCATCCCATTACTACGTGTATGGATTTTATAATAAGGTGCTGCTTCATAAAGCAGGTGGAAAGAGGGGAGCAAAGGTTTGAATTTCCTTGAACAGAGCAATGAATTAATTCCAAGTGAGATGCTGTCCTAACCATTGCCCGAAGAGGCAGGTTGTTTGAGGTGTGAGTGCTCACTGGTGCAGGTGCTGCGGGTGGGGTTGGCAGAAGGATGTGGAGGCTGTGCTCTTTCGTGTCTTGCAGGACACAGGATGGGTGCTGAGCTGCTCAAGCTATAGTTTCTGAGCATCTCCTGGCACAGAACTGGTACAGCTTGGAACTCTAAATTAAAAATATCATTGTCTTCAAATTCCTAAATCTCTTTAGTAACAGAAAATTCTCTGGACGTGCTTTCGTGTCTGGATCCTGGTACGTGCTTTGATGGTAGTAAATGCAGCCCAGTGGTATCTGACAAAGACAGCTTGCTTAAACCCGACAGTGATCACTGAACATGTGGCTTCACCTTTGACTCTGTTGAATATTTGGGAAATGGTGGAGGAAACTGACTGGGAAACCAAACCATCCTTCATGTTGATAAATTCCCCTTTTTGCAGTTGATATTGTGATTTAAGGCTGAAAATTACAGCCACTGTGGTAAATCAATCCCATTGGAATTAATTTGGGGAAATTTTGGCATTAATTACCTTGTTTGTTGTTAGGATCAAAATAGATCACAACTAATTCTAAGAAAAATTAGTGACTATGAATGAACAAAAGCCCTGACATATGGGGATGTATCACTGCAATCCAATATTTACAAAGTGCTGGGTTTACATAAATAATGAAATGTGGTTATTCCCATGAGAGCTATTTTATTTTTTTCTACTTTAATGTTTTAATTAATAGACTTGAAATTGCAATTTGTTAAAATGCCAACAAATGAAAAATATCTTTTCTGACAAATCCCGCCTGTTAGAAGACAGCAAAGAGGGACTTCACGTAACTGTGTTTCTGTAAAAAACCCAACTATTAACAACTTAAAAAGTTGTAATATCTGCCAAGCTTATCCCGCCACATTCCTCTGTCAATTTTTTTGAAAGACAGTTCTGGGAAGAGAGGTTGGGAATGCCCATTTGAAAATACCTGCGTCTATGTTTAAAGACTGGGAGAGGAATAAAGATACTGCTTAAAAAAATACCATTCTCATTTCAGCTCCCATGTTCTTATGTAATTGCTTGGGAGACTTAATTGGACTTTGGGGAACAAAGAGTGTCTATACTGTGTGTTGCAGGCTGATGTGAGCTGGCTTCTAAATCAAAATAATTCTGATTGACTGTATTAGTCTAGCGCTGAGCTAAAGGATAATAAGACCTGCTGAGAGGTTATTGAAAGCTTTACAGTGTTAGCCAGTGTTAGATCATGTATATACAAACTGTTATGGCTTCCCTCCATCCTCTTGGGTTCATCTTTTGGATCTGGTGGAATACTGTGGATTTGCTGTTGCATGTTCTGGGGAGGAATGCATCCATGAGTAATTCTTCTTGCCAGGAGAATGACTATTTTCAGGGTCATCCAAGGAAATATTAATACTGGTTCTTAGATTAGTTAGTCCTCTTATTAGCTAAATTATTCACTGTGCCCCTAACATGTGAGGACTTGTAGATACCTACACTCATGAAAAATATTGACATAAACTGCATTTTTGAAAGTGCTTAAATACCTGCAGAGATTCAAAGATTTCCAAATAACGGCATGAAAAGATATCCACTACATACATCAGGGGATAGGAGAAACAAATGAGGTAAGAGAAGGCAAAAGTTTTGTTTCTCTTTTGGTTTTAAGCGATGTATGGCTGTAGATTCATGTCTGTGCCCCCTTGCTGCTTTTTGGTTTTTTTTCTGTGTGCTTTTTCTTGGTTTGTTTTCACGCTGAATGAAAGCCTGCAGACCAAGTTACCCTGTAATTTTGGATAATTGGGTTATTCATTTTAAAACTCTTAGCTGGTAGGAGGAAATAATCGCTGTGCCTGTATGAATTAGGTGCCATTCCGTTGAAACCAAGGTGAGACAATTTGTTTCTGGAATACCAGCAAGAACTCAGCTGCTGGAGAATTAATGTCTTTTGAGATAAAACTAGACTAAACAGCTTTAAGCTTCCCCTTACTTGTTGGTGCCTGCAGTTCTGAACGTTTTAATTGAAGTTTTTCTTTTGTTCAACATAAAAGAAAGCTTTGTCCATCTGTTAAAAATGAAATGTTATTTTGTTTAAAAGAACACATTTTGACAGTCGAACCGTAGTGCGTTATTTTAAAAGCATTTGGTCCTATCCTTAGTTGGTGTAAAATCAATACAGAAGTTAATGAGCACTATGCACCACAAAAGAATCTAATTCATTTACCTCTTCCACTACACTTTATTTATGAGAGGGCTAGTGTTTAAGAATATCCGAAGGTAAGCAACACCATTTTGATTATCATGCAAGTGATTGTATCTGTCCTTTTTGATCTGTGAGATGTGGAGTTGTAGATACTAATTAAAAGGTCTGGGCTTGAGCATAATGTTTCTTCTTTACTTTCTCTGTCTTCAAAATGGGAATATATTCAAGCTTTTAGAAAATTATTTATATAATAACTACGGAGTGGAATGCATAAGTTTAAATGTCAGCTATTGTTAAAATATATATACTTGAATGTCTTCAAATTTGAGCATCTCTAAACTTCAGTGCATGTGGAAGGCTGTAGTACACGGATGACAAGACTAGTATTTAAAGCTGAGCATCTAAAAGATTGGCTTTATTAATAAAGCATTCTATCACCAAGCTGAATACTTTTAAAATTCCTTTATCAGATATTCAAAGAAAGTGACGAATTCTGAAGAAAGTGAGATAATGTTGTCACTCTTTTTAATAAAGGACAAATACTTCAGGGGATATGTTTCTGTTTCCTTCCTGATAATGACTAAGTTCTTGCACAACTGTACAGAATACAAGGAACTACTGAAGGGTATACAAAGTTAGAGCTGCACTCATTGGAAACATTTCCTTAAATGTGAGCTCTCTAATTTTACACATAGCCTTTCATAATCTATAAAATCTCAGGCTAAGTGAGTTTTTCTTTGCAGTTGATCAGTGCCGTTACTGCTTTTGAATATAAGCTGACTGACAATAAGAATAAGAAAAAAAAATGACACATTTCAATAATTCAAGGAATAATCACTAATTATTAAGTGAGTTTAAAGAGGTTTACGTTACTGCATAATATTTACTTTGTTAAAGTGAGTGCCTGGAAAAGATATTATATATAATTATTACTATTTAATAATATGGATACATTGAATGGTGGTACCTGTGGTCTAACCATAATAAGAGGGCACTTAATTAACTCATTCATCAATCATGAAGGAATGATAGACGGAGGCATTTTAAATAAATGTTAGGTAAATCTCAGGTAAAACGTGTATCTGAGAAAATAAAAATGGAGTATAAAAATACAGGAAGGAGAGAAGAAACCAGGATGGATAAATCACTGTGCGTTATAAAAACTGACTGACCTGCAGCACAGAGCATAAAACCAAAATTTCTCTCCCATTTTAAAGTATGGATGTCCAAAAGCTTCTGAAGGTTAAGTTTGTTTTCTTCGTATTTTAGGCCATTTAAGCCATTGTACAGGAACACGATGAGGAACTGTAGAAATTGAGGTATTAAAAAGGGTTAAAAACCCCAAGTATTGTGTTATGTATGTGTCTGTGTATATGTGTATGCAATCAAAGTGATTGTAGAGCTGAATGATTTAAATTGCCTACAGATCAAAGGACACTCTCTCCTTTTTACAGCCCCTCCCCTTCCCCCAAAATAATCTGTACTGGTAGAAGCAGTTGGGAAGCTGATCCAACTGTATTTGGTGCAGGGCATCCCAGCCGGGGAGGGCGGGGAGCAGGTGTGTTTCATGGCAGCTGGGAAATGTCTCTCGTATGAGGGAACTTTACTTAATGCAACTATTCTTTCCTTTCTGTAGTCCTTCTTTTGATCTTACTGTCATGAGAAGCAAGGGACTTTTTGATCCTGCACCCAGTGTATCTTAATTTCCCACTCCAAAAAGTGTATTTTCCCTATTATGTGGCCTGATGCAGTGGTGAGCCTCTTAACAGTCACTTGATCCAAATTATCACCTCTCTTGGAAATGTGAGCATATCTCTTGCTTATGAAATTTGGTACCATTTTAAAACTTAGCAGAACAAATGAAAACCCAAGGACTAGTTTTATTTTTGTGCAAATAGTGGACAAGACAAGAATGTAGTCTGTTCCATTTGTATTTAAAGATATTATTCTCTGTGGGATGTGCTAATAGAAAGCCTGTGGAACTGATCAGGAGGATTAGCTTTTACACCAGCTGCTATTATCGAGGGAGAGAAAAACAGCTCTAATTCAGCATATTTCTCCAGCAGTGAAAGTAGCTGTATCATTCAACATGACTCCCCATAAGCCTATTCCAGTTCCATGTCCACTGACATTTAAGGAAACCTCGAATAATAGTTTTCAAAATGTCTGTATTCGTAGAGTGGCTGATGAACCTCTTCCTGAAAGTAGATGTACGCTTCATCCTAATCTAGAAACAAAAAAGTCATAAAACCGAAATGTATTTTAGAAATCATTTACTTTGGAAAAAGAAATTGTCCTATTTTCTAGCTGCTCAGCAGGAATATTTCTGCTGAAAGTCAGCGAGTTAAGGGTCAAAAATAATTTATATTGCCTCGAGTAAAACTTTAAAATATATTTCTGTTATAATTTGATCTTTGAATGAATTGGTTTAAGTAGCAAGAAATACTGAAATAATATCTTACATAAGTTTTTAAATTAGTATACTCTTCAAGGTGTGTATATATATATATATCAAGGTATATATATCTTGGGCTCATGCTGTAGGAAGTAAATGAGTCTGAATTCTTGTACTGTGTAGCAGTTCCAAATTAATTAATAATGGAAGATTCAGGGACACAGTGTTAAGAGAATATTAATTTGAGAAAGTAAATTTATGCTCTCCCCAACCTCTTACTCTGAAGAGTGGAAAGAGAAGGATAAAGAAACATATGAGTTTAGAAGGAACTAAACTACTTTAATGAAATAAAAGGAAATAATGAAATAGATACAATATATACAAAATCATACCAAACTCTCAAGGTGATGTCACCGGCAGGCACTGGGGAAGTCCCAGATTGGACCCAGCCACAGGTGGGAACTGGATTCAGGACCTGGAGTCAGGAACGCACAAATCGGGGCTTGAAGGCACATGAGCAGACAAGGTCCTCCTTGGATGTCAGCCATTGAGGAAAAAGCTGATCCCTCAGCTTTTATACTGAGGATGGGACAGATGGGATGCAATACCCTGTTGTTCAGTTTTGGGTCATCTATCCTGCATGCTCTTCCCTGCATGTGCAACCCCTCTACAGCTTTTCTAACCCTGCAGCGGGGCAAATAATGAAATTAGCTGACCTTGGTTGCTACAGCAGTAAGAGCAAGCAAGAGCCTATGCATAACATTCCTGCAACAGTTTTCTGCACAATATGCTGTTAATTTCAGAAATTACTGAACGGAAAGCTTGTTCTGTTTTACCTCAGACCAGGACAGTTGGTGACCTCATTTCTCCCAGAAACAGTAGTCTGTGAAAGGATGGACCTACAAGCTGGAGAAACCAATCCAGGGAAAGCTCATGAACTCACGATTTCCTAACTACTGTTCCCAGCTTCTTCCTTTATGGATAAAAGTGAGTACATATGACCACATTTCAAACCTATCAAAGTTAAATTTGGATCTCTTAACGATACTGCGTCATTACCTCAGGTTGCTGTTATGCTTGAGATTTGTGTGGGTTCCTACAGCCGTCTGCCTACGGGAGCCCACCTACCGCTTATGTACTATATATGATTTCAGTAGCAAAATTCATATGGTTAATATTTGTGGAATCGAAGTAGATCTGTAATGTAGTCTTAGTTTGCTGATTTCCATCACAAGAAAAAAGTAATTCATACTACTATTCATCATGCTTGTTGGCTTCCACACTGAGAATAATTCCACAAGCAAGCCATCTGGTGAAATCTAAGTTCCTGTGAATTTTGCCTCACGTCTGAGTGCTATGGTGTTTAGTGTGCTGTAAACTACAAGTGGAATTTGCCCTCCCCTATTACTAGATTCATAGCTCCTCTGGTACCAAAACTCCTTTAATGGAGATGCCAGTGAAAATACCATTGCATGGTTTCACAAATCTGTAGAAAAAGAGATGTTTTGAAAACTAGGATTTCTCTTAAATTAGACTTAAGTGTAACAATGACTTCAGAACTGCTAGAGAAGGAGTGGAAAAGACTGATTTACATCTGAAGACTGTGATCATTGTTTTATATCCTGGCCTACTGTTTAATTTCATGCATGTGCAAAAGTCTTGCTCATTTCAAAACCTGGAAAATGGCCTAAAGACTTAGCTTCCTTATCTCCAAATTTAAATTTACTGCAGGAGATGAAAAATGGCTTTTCAATGCGAACACTCAGCAAAACATGGGAAAGTAACTTTAATTTAATAAGCCAATTATTTTCCTATTAATTAAATGTGTATTGATTGTTGCAAGAACAATTATTGAGTTTAGCAAGTATGAAAGAGATTAATCTAGTTGCAATCTAATTAGTTCAGAATTGCACGGGCAATACAAATACATAATTAGAAGGAACTGCACTTATAAGAAAGTTAAGAATTCATTAATGAAAAATGCTGTAATTGTATGAGTACATATCATAGGATTTACATAAGAATTCAGGGAAGTAACAGTTTTAGAAAACTGCCAGTTTGTCATCTCTCCAGTTACCTAAAGATATACTTACATGTGTGACAACAGTGATGAGGCAGGTACCAGTCATGCTTATAGCCTAAGTCTGTATTAAAACTATTTTTATTCAGGAAATAAAAAGCGGTTTCCTTACCACCGAAGGACTGAAAACCTGCTATAAAGAAGAAAAAAAATAATGGTGCACTCTCAGGAGATGCCCAAAGGAGAAAATAATTTAAAAAATGCCTGTCATTAAATCATTGCATTCATTCTTGCAGAGTAGAGGCAGTGTAGCAAAGCAAAGCGCGGGATGGATGGGATCTGTTCTGCCAGAGGATCTATACATGTGAAAAATCTGATAGAAACAACCCACTGAGATGTGTGAAACAGAGGGATGAGTGGTGCAGACGGAATGGCCTCTTTTCCCTCTACACGTACGCAGAGCGCTGTCATGAAAAAGCTTACGCTGTAATTCCTAAATGTTATTAAATTGAAATGGTTTCACTGACAGGCCTGAATGATTTTTATACAGGGATTTTTAAGGAGATGGACCATAAATTTTGGCAGTGCTGGGCAGTATTTTCTAACTGTATATATAGATGATGTTTGTGGGTCATTTTGAAGCCCTTGCTAGCTAAACAAGCAAGCAATGCGTTTAGCTCTATTGCCATTAGTAGGAAAGGAACTGTTGAGATGTCTCATGAAATGCTTATAGAAATTTGGTGAAGCATTATGTTTGGAGCAAAACAAAAACAATCAAGGAGGAAGGATGAATTAATCTTGTTGCTGCAAGATCACACAAAAGGGACTTAAAATGTCAGGTAGTTCAGAAGAGCTATAGTTAAGCATTTGAACTTTTCCAGGTGTACTCAGACAAGAGCCAGTATTACAAGATGCATTTTTTTTTTTTTTTGCTAATAGAATAAATCCAATATCCAGTTGTCTGGCGATCAGATGCATCAGAAACAGAGATGTGGAGTCAAAAGAAAGTAGAAAAAAATTCTTAGAGATTTTGAGCACATTAGTGAAAGAAAAGGCCCTTTCTCAGATACATGGCATAGGAAAAACAGTGTATTTGTGAAAGATAAAATAGATAAGAATTGGAAAAGAATTTGCTGGTGTCTGAATCCTGAGGAAATTTTCTTCAAGACTGTATTTCCATTACTGTTTTAAAACCATTATCAGTTCATAGAGCTTTCCAAACTGGTGTCACAGAAAATTTTTGGCCCTATTAGTAACTATTTTTCAGAAAATAAAACAAAAGACTTGTCCAAGGTCAGAGTGGATCAATAGTGTCGGTGGGGATTAAATCTCATGAACTCCAGTTTTAGTTCTTTGCTTTTATTATTGAGCTCTTTCCCATCAATTTCTTTGGATATGACAATTCAAAACCAGTCAAATAACTGCATATTTCATCCCTGCTTCTCCTTTGTACCCTTCTTCAAACATGTTTATTTTGTGAAATAGAATGAAACTCCATCTGTCTCAATTTGAGTTCTTTCTCTTTCACACTCTTCCCCACTAAACATTCTAGGTCACAAGCCCACTGCAGATTACTGGCTCCTTGCCGGCATCTTCCTCCCCATTCACAGTTTCAGTGCCGTGAGAGCAGGGGGCAATTAACAGTCTTCTGCGGCAGCTCTTTCATCCACTGAAGACACAGACTGTGCATTACTGGCTTTTAGAGTGAGAAACCCAGTAGTGCCCCTTGACCTATCGCTCGTGTGTCAGTGGAAGAAGCTGAAACAGCTGTTTCTCAGAGGACAGCAAATGTATCAACAAAACACTTTGTTGAGATAGCTACCTTGAACAAATCTAGCCTCTGTACCTAGATGTGGCAAAGAAAGGCTATTTTGGGTTGACAAATATATAATAACTCATGGGTAGAGATTTGTAAAAAGCAAAGTTTGTTCTGCACAACTTCAGTATCTTCAACATGTAGGGCCTAGGAAAAGTTTGTGTTCTTTTAGGTCAAGGAGATGTGATTTGCGATGTTTTCTCTTTGGGCAAACTTTGTGTAGGATCCCTCTGCTCAGGGAGTGTGTGTCCTGATGCAGCTGCTATTCTCTCTTCCTGTTCCCCTTCACTTTTTCCTCTGTTTCTCTTTTCTACTAGTGCTTTTTTGTTTTTTCAACTAAACTTTTAAAAATTTTCCTTTCTGCAAGTCTTATGTAATGCTCAAAGTTTATATGCTTCTCCAGGAATGGGCAAAGTGGTGGGATTGTAATCAAATGTACATATGGGTTCTTGCACTTGTGTACTTGCTTTAGAAGTCACACCAAGAGGAGGAGCAGAAAGCACTACCTTTGAAATAGCTGTATTCTTATATTCCTAAGAATTACTGCGACATTCCTAGAATAAGTTAGACCTCAGTTCCATCATCTTCGTTTCTTATTTGATTTCATTCTCTTTCAGCCATTGCTGGTCTAGGTTAAAACCTACACCAGAAAAGAGTATTATTCGAAGGATAAGAACCTGAAGAAAACTATTCAATAATCAACGGATGAGTAACAGGGAATAACTAGGTAAGCTATTGCACTCTAAATGTTCTGTAAAGCTAATGCATTAACTATTATAACAACCTATAACAATGTATTCACAATATGTTTATTGAAAAACAAGAAAGACATCTGCTGAGTGTGTGTTTTCAGCATAAATATTGCAATGATAGAAAATAGTTGATTCTCTTGACATGTTTGAATAACTGGTTTAAAAAAATCACCTCTCAAACTTGACTGGTGCTATATGATATTGTAAAGTAACAAAAATGTGTATTCCACATACATTCATCTGCAAAAACATTGATCCAATTTTTGTATTATTTTAAAACACAAAAATGTCTTAAACCTGTTTAGATAGGAGTGGGTTATTTTACTCATTTTGCAGGCATTTGTCAAGGAAGAAATCCAAAATTAGAGACTAAAGGGTGTACATTTCACAGTGGGAGTATCTTGTAAGGAAATAAGAAGCTGTTTTTGTAAGCATGTAGGTAGTTCAACTTTTAACTAATAGCAAGAAGGAAATACATTTCCATTTCCAGTTTCCTATAGGCACATTATAATGCAGTAAACTGAGGTCATTATATCCTCCAGTACAGACTATAGATTATAGGAATTCAGTATGTTTCAGCTGCGATTTATTATAAGTCAGCTGTTGTTAAATGTGATAGGTTAACCTTTTTGAAAATCTTATTTGTACTCCCTAGAGCCTCCGGTGCCAATTTAGACTAACTGTTGAACAACCATGCATATTTTTAAGCAAATTAAATTTGAGCTATAAAAACTGGAACAGAGTTCTTTACAGAGCGATTGGACAATGGAAATTTTCACTTTGTTGTGATTTTTTTTTTTTTTTTTTACATTGCAATAGAAGGTCATATTGTATACGATTCAAGGCATAAATGGGTTTGATATACCCCATCACCTTTCAAGACTTCCTTGAGAAAAGGCTTTAAAGATTAGGAAAGCTCTCTAGAGCAACAGGGCTTATTAATCCTGAAGAGTTCTCTCTTGTTGGGAGAACAGCTGAATATATAAAAATTTCAAGAACACGGGGAAGGCAGAATAAAGCCCAAAATCTATGTCATGCTGAACAGTACATACAGAGCTATTCTAATCTCACATTGAATAGGCACGTGTCTGGGGTAATAATTTTGAACCTCCCAATTTAGACATAGTCANCCTACCCCCAACTACACTTACTCGAATTCTGTTGTTGAATGTGATACCATGAGGCTACAGACTGTAGTGTGCAGTTAAAGTGTGTTCTGTCTGATGGAGACAGAGTTAAATCCTATTTCTTGACCATCTGAAGTCAATGTGCTGCTTTAGCACTGGAACTGTTCAGGGCTACAGGGCAGGAACACTGATGAACTGATAAATAAAATGACCAAAGAGAGGATAATCCCTTGAAATGTGGAGGAGGAGACAGAACATACTCACTTTTTGAAATATGTTTGGCTAAAAAAATTCCCACAGAACTTCGTTTTGGCCCTAAAGGTCCTGCATATATTTGTTTGAGATTGTTTTGTTTATTTGATATTTTAGCAATGTGTTCAGCAGTACGGAATAATTTTGTGTTGTATCCTCCCCAGAAAGCAGTTTAGGTAAGAAACAGAAAATATCAACATTGCATGTGTAGCTGCCACTGTGAATTTGTGCTACTTTGTCTGAAGGGTACACAATAGTGAATTTATGATGAAAATATGTTATTTAAAATCAAGTAAATAGAGTAAGTGGAATAAAAAAAAGACAGCATTATATTATTATTATTTGTGACTTAAGGTGAACGTTTCTGCAGTTCAAATGGTAATATTAGTGTTTTAGGAAATAAATTAGGGTAAGATATGCCAATAGTGAAACATGTAGGATATGGAGTGTATCTCCCCATATTGTGCTCTGATGAATATGATCATACACATTCAGTAAAAGGCATCATCTGTCACTGGACTGTAGAGTCTAGTTTTAGCTGTTATAATGGGGGAGTAGTTTTAAGACATTCTTCAGAATAACCTAGTGACAATATAGCGGCTACGTAATCTTTTCTCAAAGTAACCTTCAACTTATAAATAAGGTGTT
Organism: Nycticryphes semicollaris; assembly: GCA_013400055.1. Taxonomy (NCBI): domain Eukaryota; kingdom Metazoa; phylum Chordata; class Aves; order Charadriiformes; family Rostratulidae; genus Nycticryphes; species Nycticryphes semicollaris. The sequence continues at coordinate 361,594 of VXBJ01002026.1, read as the reverse complement.
GTAATAACTGATTTCTGTCGTTACTGTCTCACTCAACGAGGGTGAAACTGTTCATTTTTTCAAATGAGTTTTGACACTCAATGCAAGATATAGTCTCTTTGGTTGAGTCTAGTTGACACCAGAAAAGCAACGTGCATCATAGTGTAGTACACCTTGCCTTGAGAGTTCATCACTACTTAGAGCTCCTATTTAGATTGGTGAGATTATGGGTGATGTCTTCTGAATGCTACCCATCTAGTTCATCACAGACATTCAGAGTTGATTTTTTTTCTTTTTTACATTCGGTTATTGTTTGTTAGAAAACTGTCTGCTGCCTTCATCTTTGGTTTTGACGTGCAACATTAACAAAGAGAGTATTTGCGCTATCTATTGCCAAACAAGTAGTTTTGAAAATAGATGCTGACTGGATAGTCAATGTAGCTAACAGATGGTCTTGTAACATGTTCTTTTGAATCACTAAAAAAGAAAAATAGATTCACTTGAGCTTCTTTCTCTTGGCAGACGAGCCCTATGACAAACAATAGAATCCTGCTGGTTCCTTAGTCAATTGAAAAAATACATTGTCTGCCTCCAGAAGACAAGGAGAAAGACAAATTTCCTATGAGAAAGAGCCCGTAGGTGATATCTGCCCTCTTAGTCTAACTCAGTGTTCCTGAGAAGAAATATGATGAGCATAGTCCTTCGGTACACCTATGCTATTGCAGTTCTATATTGTTAATGCTTCTTTTTTATTTGGTATTTTGAAAATACTGATTATTCCTAATCACAGCCTGCACACAATTGATCATTGTCAGCTGACAGATGGCAATGAGTTTGAAAAATATTCTCTCTATAAACATTTTCTTTGGATGTGTTCACATTTTCTATACTTTATTGCTTTTTCAGCCTTCAAAAAGAGAATTAATACAAAATCAGGATCTTTCTTTTTAAAACCTCAGCTTCATTTGCTGTTCATAGCCTGTGGCGTGAACAGCTAGTTATTGTGTTGCAAACAGGATCATAGCAAATCTGGATCAGCAAAAAGAGAAGATATGAAAATTCCCTGAACTTAATTTTCCCATACTAAACCCCATGAAGTTACCACTAAGCAGTAGCTTTGTACAAATCAGTGTCTGATAACTTATGCTTTGGGAATGTTTTCTACTCATTTTACATAAGTGCCAGCAAGCCCCTCAATTGACAAAACAATTCTGTCATGTGTTTTACTGCTTCTAAAGTCTTTGCAACATAATCTCGTCTAGTTGTTTAAGTGTGCTTGGTCCTGAGGTTATGTTAGCCAAATCTTAATTTATCAGTTACATAGCAATAATTTAACTTTGGCTTAAGGAATGCAACATTTAGGCTCTTACTTTTGTATGCTTCTATTTTTAATAGAAGAAATAGGACTTTCAAAAGCTTTTAGACTCTGAAGATGGCATCTAGACTTTAATAAGCAGGGCTTTCAATAAACTTCAAACCAATCCAAAGGAGATGGATGACTTTCAGTTGATTAAAACATCCATTTGTTACTAGGTTATTAAAGATGTCATTTGCCAAGATGAAAGTGCTTTTAAAAGCACTATTTTAACAAGTCCACCCTGTTTCTCTCACAGACTTGGTCAGTGAGCTTCATCCATGTATCAGCATAAATTGACAGAGTCAAGTGAAATGCATGGCAAGATGTCTGTATTGATTGGCAGACATGGCCTGTGAAGCTATTATGGGCACGCAGTGAATTACCCTTTCAGAAACTGATTGGCATCTTTGCAGCCATAAGCAGCTTGATGAGGGCTAATGTGAGGAGGGAAGAGGTTCCAGCACATGTCCTTGATGATATAGGTATATATCTATTGATTTCGAAGTGGGAACGACAATGTCAGTGTGTTGTACTTGTGCTCTGTGTAGCAGATAAAGTAGCTGCATTCTGTAGCGGGAGATGCATGTCTCTTCTTCATTTTATACATGTTCCTTATTCAGTGCTGGGAACAAATTTTAATAGTAAAACGCTTAATGATGTAAATTCAAGACAAAATTTCAACTTCTTGCGATAGCAGCTTCAGAAGATATTGGAGTCGTGTTCAGAACATAATACTCCTGGTAAAGATATGAATGCGTGTAGTTTTCTATGAAAAGGTGCAGATGCTCAAAAAATAAAACCTGTATCTCGATATCAATGAGGTTTGTTTTGAGAAGAGAAGGTAAAATAAGTTAATATAGCTAAGCCTCTAGTTCTGAAATGCTAATATTTTTTATGTTCTGAGACTGTTTCTTGCTCTGAAAATACTGTGCATCTGTTGGACACCTCAGAAAAAGATCAAAATCAAGCAAAACATTATTTCAAATAATATGATATAATATCTTTCTGTGTTTTTTTCATGGCAAATGAAAAAAAAACAAATTCTTAAATCCTAATAATCTTAATAACTAAAAAAAAATCCTTAAATTCCCAGCAAGCAAAAAACTAAACTGGACTTCTCCTCTCCCCCCCCGCCCCCTTTTTTCTTTATAGTCATAACAGATACTAGTTTCTGTAATACCTCACCAAAAATATAAAAATTCAGAGTTTGTATTTCTAATTTGGGAATAGATAAATCACACTCGAAACATTATGTAGATATGCTACAAGTACTCAGATAGTAGCCTTTGGTAAGGTCCTTCAAAGTGCACTTGGTTTCTAAACAGTAATTCATCGTCTCGGTCTTATAAATCTGGTTTCGTGATTGGTACCAGATGCGTTTTTTTTGTGTGTGTGTCACTACCCACATGTTTTTCCTGCTTTTCACATTTTTCTGCCACAGAAAGTATGAACATCTTTGACAATACTGACTGCATTTGTCTATTAAATAATGAATTTCAATAATTGATTTAAAGGACCAAAATTGTTCTACTTTATACTAATTAAGAGTCCATGAAACAAATCCTCCAAGGCTACCATAGACCCAGATCCCCATTTTTTTGTCTGAAGATCATTCATTTCTCCTTCAAGTTAAAACTTTTTCTTGGGGAGGGGGAAAAAACGCAAAGCAAAGCAACACCTATATATAAGGAGAATAAAATCCTTAATTAGTAATCAGGGAGAGGAGACTCTTGAAGGATATATCAGTGAAGAATAAATACTATGCAATAATAAATGCACTCAAAAATAACATTGCATAACTGATGCAAGGAGAAAAAGAAAAACATCATTAGGAGATTAATCAAGGAGATTCATGATTGTGTATTTTTTTTTCAAATATGATGAGAGTAATGTTAACATTTATCCAAAACATTTTTCTCTTAGTGCCACTTTGAACCGAGTGCAGTACTTCATATGTTGTGTAAAATATATCCCATTAACCTTTCTCCATTTGTAGGAAATCCTTTCTCTCCTCATAACCTCTGCCAAATAATAGTTCTGCCACAGAATTTTGCATTTCATAGACTTGGCTCTATTTCAGATGATTGACCCCAAGGAACTTTGCTCAGAGTGTCTAATTTACCTAAGAACTTTCTACCATAGGTTTTATTAAAAACTGTAAGATCAATACTCAGATAACTCATTTTTCCAGGATCTCAGAATATTGTAACCTTTAAAGAAACAGAGAATTTAAGGTTTATACAAAAAAAAAAAAAAAAAAAAGTTGCTAATGATACATGTAGTGTGAGAAAACTATGAAGAAAAATATAACCTAAGAATACCTAAGAAGAAAAATACCTAAGAAGTGGCTCACTATTTGCTGAAAGTTTGTTCATGCTTCCTCCCTTTTATATAGTTCAAATTTGACTTGTGCTACGTTGTGCTATACTACAAGTTGGAAATTAGGAAGTCCTGTAATAGATGGGTTTGGGAGAGTTCTTTTGGTTTGGCTTTTACACTGTCCGTGAAATCTTACCTTGCCACTTCCAGCACTACCTTCCCATACTGTGCACAGAGAAGTAAAGAAGGGAGCATTAGGCAATTGAGATGGCTTCTGTTGTATCTCAGAGCAATTTGTTGTTATTGAGTAAGAATTGCAGAGTAGCATGGGAGGTCCTGCAGTGTCCTAGTTTGTTATTACTCATAAAGATAAGATGGCACTTTTCCATCTGTTTACAGCCTTAACTACTGTTTCTGTTGTCAGTTTGGGAAATTGAAATTAGTTCTTTCTATTTTGTCATCTTACCCACATGTTGAAACTTCTCCCTCTGTCTTCACAGCACTCTGGCTAGTCACTGGCTTTTGAAATGGGAAAGTGTTATGATTTTATTGCCCCCGGAATTCCTGCCAGTTTTTGCAAAATGAAGTTCACAAACATTGTTATACGCTGAACTTTCTGAGGTTCTCCCATACCGTTAATTCAATTGCTAAATGTTTCATATGAACCTTTGCAAAGGATTAGATTCTGATTTCAGAATACAAGTTACAGTAATTGGAATTTACCGTCTGAGTTATTGTTTTTTTTTTTTTTTCTCCAAAGGCGTAGGTTTGTTTTCAAAAGTCAAAATAAGCTTTAAAATATCTGATTTTATTCCAGCCACACCCTTCTCCTCAAAAAATCCCATTAACTTTCCAGCACTTGTGGAAACAAGCAACAGTGCTAGCAATTTGTACTTATTTTTTTTTTTTTCTTACAGACAAAAAAATAAAAGTAATGACTCTCTGCATGTAAACAAGCATGGTAAGAGTCTGATTATGATTATTGCTCTTCATTGCTTAACATCTGTCTATGTCTTATTTTTTTCTCCCTCCTTCATCTTAATCCATTTATCTCATTTTCATTTTATAATTTGCTTGGGAAGAAGATGAGAGATTATAATGGGAGATTATTCAGTGCTATGTTTTCCATGTCAATATCGTGACCAACGTCATAATACTCATACTGGCTGAATGCTAAATCTTTTATTAAACCGGTGATCCTAGTGAATGACTGAATATATATTCGGTTGCCAGGCTTCCAGTTTTTATATCACATAGGGCAAAAGTCCACAGATGACAGCCTGATTCACTCTGTGGTCCTAATTCATCCCTTGAGCATTGTCCATCCTATACTGAATGCAATTAAGTAATTAAAAACTGTATCAAAACTGTATCATACACACAGGAGGATATAGGGAATTAAAAATGCACAGTCAGTGTTAATTCTAGCATTTCTTCACTTTTTAATGCTTGACACTGCAGCCTTAATGATCTTTTAACAAAGTGTTTGTATATAGCTTGCTATGTTAAAAAGTAAATGGAAAGAAACTCAGAATGGCTAACGTGGGGGGACAGTATAGAGGTCGATGTGGCTGGAGAGGTCAAGTCAAAAGTTCAGACTTCTTCTATTCAGCTAACAAGATTTATAAGCAGTACAAGTTATAAATTCTCACCCTTTATGAAGGTCAACCACCAGAGGAAGATAAAGCATGTATTTTGCCAGGAGTTTCTGTATAGCATTTGCCCATAGAAAACTACACTATGTAAGAACTGTAGTTTTTATTCCAGATTTTCTGTATATCCAGTCACCCATTCCCTTTGTGCTAACACTGGGTACTCTAAGCTCCACGGATGTTCTCCTGAACTCCTCCTGCTCTGCTCCCTAATGTGTAAGAATATTAATTTCAAAAATATTAGTCATAAGATTAGTAATTTTAATACGATTTTCCTCTGCCCTCTAGTTTTTTAGTGTCACCGTTACTATGCATGTCAGGGGTGCAGTCTACTTCTGACTTCAAATATCTATGACAGGGACTAAGACCAGACTCAAAATTAATGGTATAGGTGACAATCAGTTAGAAGTAGGCAGGATGGTACTGACTTGCTTTATAAAAGTGTTATGGTAAGATGGAATGTGATGAATATTTATCAGGATAAAATCTATAATAAATCTTAGTAGTTTTAAAGACTACGGTGAGAGTATTTAGATCTTCATAATCCAAGCAAAACACACCTCCACATACTGTCATAGCAATATTACAAGCATCAGTATGCAACATGTCAAAGATTTGGGCAGAAGGTGAAATAATTTTTATATTTTCCAAAGTAATTGTATAATCCTTGCATTCATCATAACACTTGCTAAACTTACATGTATTGAAAGAGAATATGTTTCTATTTCATGTCCTTCGAAATGCATTTGAATTATTTCCCTGCTTTTTAATTCTGCCTTGGAAGCACAATATCTGACCTTGCTGTCCAGTAGAATTGTATTTTAAATGAAAACCCTGTAATTTTTCATGGATCCCTGCAGGCTTTCAGTTAGAACCGTACATCAGCACATAATGCAAGGTGCAACTGCTGTGTAGTCCATCAGCACAGTGAATTTGGAAGCTGGTTTTGTAAGTTCTTTTTTAAACAAATGATTACACTTAGAATCTATTGAGTCAATGATTGTAAACAGTATCAGAATTTTCTCTGAAAATAGTCCTTCTTACTGAGGAGCATGATAAATGTCTGCATGAATACGCAGTAGTTTGAAACACCTAGAGGAAGGGGTGTCGCTTGACAAAATAGTATTGAAAGAAAATGAAATCTAATTGCAATAATTATGATGTCAACAAAACATTTGTAGATACAGCCTTTCAGCGAAGTAATCTAAAGTGTTAGAGGAATAAAAAAAAAGACCTAGGTAGACCTTTGTAGATTTTGAAGTATGTAATAGCCCCCAGGGGAGACAGCACTGTGTTGACATGTGTGAGTCTAAGGCCTGTAGTGATGTTGAAAGGAATGATAGACAGATGCCTCTTTGTATGATTTTGTATGATTGAGTGTAATGCTGTTAAAAAGGATATAGTCCCTGGTCTTTTTTTTTTTCTTTTTTTTTTGGACATATTCAGATTGTAGTCAGCTCTGCAGGGAGATTTATCTGTCTATTCTGTCAAACAGAAGACTGGGAACTCTACAGAAGTTAGCAGAAGCCACAGATTAAATTCTCTTCTTCAATTACACGATAAGTTCTGTTCAAAGGAAAATACTGTATTCCCTTTTGAATTTTACATGTGAAGTTTCCTTTCTGTTCCCATCCTGCCAGGCTGCTGATAACCTCCCAGCTGGAAGCTGTTATCAATGGGGGAAGGAGGTCAAAAGCACTGATCCCAGAAATGGGCAAAAGCTTGGGACACTGAAGACATGAAATTAAATCTAATTCAAGAAAGAAGTTTATAATGTAATGAGTTCTAGAGTTTAAATGTGGGTACAAAATACTTAAATTTCTAATAAGAGTATGTTTGAGTGAGGAAGTTTTCATAACAGTGAGAATTATTCTGTCCTGTTTCTAAATTTGCTGTATTGAACAGTGAGGACACTTGCTTCCTACGCAGGAGTACAAAGGCAGCTCAAAATTACCATTTCTGCATGTTGTAATGATGGTGCAAACTTGAAAAGTATCATAATGAAAGTATTATCTACATTGCCTTTAAATACTTTGTTACAGTAGTTGTGCATTAACTGGCTGAAGATTTTGCATACATATCTGTCATGGAGTTATGAACATGATGGTTCCTTAAACATTCATCACTTCTATGAAAATATGTAAATAACTTGCTCCAAATAACTTCTTCACTTTCAGAAAAGTTGCATTTAAGTGATGCATATCTTGGGGTAAGTCCTGATATGGCAACAGCGAGCAGAACGTATAGAAGGTATTGTCTAGCTTGAATTTTATATGCGTATTTTAAGACTAAATAAGAACGAATTGGACATCTGTCTCAGCCCCCCAGCTTTGATCATCGTTGTGGTCTGAATACTTCTACATGGAGAATTACCACTAAATCCTTGCTCTGTGCTTGTAGTCTTTCTCTAAGCAACTGCTGCCTAGTTAGGTATATATGTGCTAATTGTCTTTTTGTTTCTTGAAGCCGCGATGACATGTATATAGAACAACATGATCTTGCTTATGTTGTTGAGAAAACAGAAACTTGATTGCAAACTTAAAAGTATTTCTGTGTTTCATCAGTTTTCTATATCATTCATTGATGACAAGAATTAATATTCCTCACAGAACTGTGGATCAGTATGTTCTCTCTCTCAAAAAAAGCAGAATCAGCTCTGTAGTTTGAATGTTTTTATGTTTTATAGAGAGTTTCTTCACTTCAGAGATTAACGTTTTCATAGTGACCACAATGAAAACATTGTCTGCAAGTGCAAAGAAAAAATACTCCACTAATGAAGAAAACATTGAGTTATAAGAACGGGTAAGGGCAGGATGGATGAAAGACCATTAGTGAATTCACAAAGAAATTTGGGTTGGGTTTCTCACCGTTTGGTAGAACTGCATCAATCACCATTCACATCCCTGTTACCTTATACTTCACAATTGATTCACCTCTTTTAACCTGTCATCTTCAACATTTAACTCAACTGATTTTTTTTGGTGTTTTATACAGCAGAAGTGTGAGGCACAGGAGCAAATCAAAGCAAGAAAAAATCTTTCGAAGCGGTTTCTATTAGCCAAGATTCAGCTGAGCATTTCTTAATGCGTATAGGCTAACCTGACTGTGAGGTGGGATTTTTTCTGCATTAATTATAAGGCAGGTTAAATAGTGTCTGTTTTAGGGTACAATCTTTAGCTTGTTGGCAAGCAGAGATGTTCCAATTCTGCCTGTAAATGAAAGGAACTAGTGTTTGCCAATTAAATCAAACAGCTGTTTCACAGACAGTATTGCTAATAGCTACCAACTATACTCTAAGCCGCTACTCTGGATTGTTTAATGAACTGCTTTTAATAGTAAATGCTAACCTCTGTATCTCAATTTATTGAGCAAGAAGGGACGGATATTTAAAGCCAAATTTCCTTCAAACTTCTGTAGCATTATAGGAACTGTCTGTGCCAATGAAACACGGAAATTTGAGACTCTTTCTTACATAATATAGAGGATTGTTATCTAGTATTCTTATAAATCTGCTAGTTAAATTGGTTTTGACAGGGCATGACAAAAATCACCATGATTTGGTGTTATACAGTGACTATTTTTCTCTCTTACGGAGGTAGTGTAGGCACTTTATGTAAACTTGGAGCTTGTATTCTTCAAAGTTAACTGCAAAAGACTGATGATAAAATAAAAATACATCTCTCATTGGACATACAAATCTATGTAGCGGTTTTGCATGGTAAAATTAATAATGGTATCGAAAACAATGTATAGTCTTCACGTAGAAACATTAAGAACTTAGAAACTCTACCATGAGGCAATATATGTATGTGTGTGTGTACTGTTTTTTTTTTTACTGGAAGGCATAATCTCTGTTATTACTTATCTTTCTTGGAAGCCTCCTCTACATCAGCTCTGAGAACAAGCATAAGGAAATGAGGGATCAAAGCTATCTCTGATTCAAATACTAGAAGTAACTGGTTCAGAACTCAAAACCAAAATTTCCTGAGCAGATATACGTTGTTTAAAAACTATCTCACTTAATACTGCTGTTCCTAATAACAATCTCTATGCTTTTTAGCTGATGACTCTTTAAGACTTCAGTATGTCAGGGCACAAGGGGTCACCATCTTTCATACCTAAATATTGATAGTATCCCTTCAGATACAAGTTGGTTTTGGTTTCTTTCCTAAATTTCTTAAGAGAATTTCTGAGATGGTGAAACTGTATAGAAAATATCCCTAGCCCACACCTTAATTCTAATGCTGTGTTTAAAAGGTCTAAATGCCTTTTTATTCCTCCTGTCTGCATTTTACAGACAGTGTTACATCAGCTTAAACTGCAGTTAGTCTTGCATGCTGTATATTTCTAAGGCTAAGCTTTGCCTTGACCATACAGAATGTAGAAGTAAATGATATTTTTACTATCTCAATTTTGAAACTCAATCAAGCAAGAATGAAAAACATAGGAAACTTCCTCGAGTTTTTTTTCTTCTTTTTTTTCCTTACTATTATGTAGGCCTTGTGCAGCAGAGGATGAAAAATATAAATACTACTTGGAAACCACCTGATTTTTCTTTCCTTATTTCCAGCTAGCATCTGTCTTCAAAAGGGGAGAGGAAAAAAAAAAGACAAGGAAGGAAAAAAAAATTAAGGAAAATTTCATAGGCCTGTTGCAACCGGCATTCTCTGTGCTTATTGTGTTATTGTTTTATGAGTGAATCAGGCTAGAGAAATTACATTTATAAGAGGGGATGGGGCAAAAATACCACAAACCAAGCACACAAAAAACAGAGAAACAAAATTCTGACTTTACAGATGGCTGTTTTTCTTAATTATATGAATAACAGTTTAGAAATACCTAATTGGTCATGCTTGACAAGTAATAGCAGTTTTTCCAAGATAAACAAATGTTCACATTTTTCATACTTAATCATGGAGTTTATGTGCAAAAATGACCAAATGTATCATCTATTATAAGCTTCCTATGTTACTCTGTAATAAACCACCATCTGTACTTTGATTTTACAGAATCTGTGTGTGATGACCACAGAACCTGATTATATGGCAGATGGGTTTGGGGAAGAAACAAGACTTTCTTCTTTTTTAAAGTAAACTATAGAAGCCCACTTCGTTAATTTAGAGATGTCCTCAAAGCAAGTCTATTTTGCTTTTATTTGGCAGGTACAGCTCTGAATACTCAATAACTATCTTACTTTTCCTTTTGTGTGTTTTGAGAACTCATAGACATTACTTGATGAGTGTATTCCGCTTGTGACAGTGTATTTGTTTCTGTGCTGTATGTTTGTACATCGGTTGTTTATTTTCTGAATTATTTATGTTTTAGTGAAAGAGCTTGTCCATTATGGTTAAGATATTAATTTAGTCATATGAGAGCTTGGCAACTTAGCTTTGTTTTTTTTCTAGTTATTTTTTTTTATGAAACTTTGTAACGCTGTAGGCTTTATCCTAATGAGTAAATATGCCTGAAATGACCGTTCCTTACTATTTTTTTTGGTGAGCAGCTCTTTCACACCAATAGTATTTCTGGCTTTTGTTCTTTAGAACGTTTTTGCGATATGCTACCAGATGGGGCTGTGCCGTGTGGGAGATTTGCAGCAGTGTGATACAGCTGACTCCCCACAGGTCCAAGTGTGATCCTTTTCCCTTCTTCCTCAGAAGTGCTCCAGTCATGTCCCCAAGCCAGACTGGGCACACACCATGCAACGAATACGATTCTACCTATGTGCAGTTTAAGAGGTTTTATGTAGGAAAGCAGTGAGGAATATTTAATGCAATCCAAAATCACATCTTTACCTTATTTCTCAATAATTTATCCATCTAGAAGAAGTTTTAGCTATCTCAAAGAAAGTAATCTGAAATATTCTCTTTACCTACCCCAGCCTGCTGACTTCTGCTGATCCCTTACCCCAATTCTGGAAAATGGAATATGATCAGTGAAACTGGGAGGATATTTAGCAGCAAGCTCTTGTCTGCTCTTAAAAAACATATGGTGACCTGAAAGTCACTTACACTATCTTTCTATGCACTTTTTCCTAGTCTTTCTTCCTTGTCATTCTCAGTTTAGCCTTAAAGGGTTGCTTTGTCTGAATTTTGTTCCTTAAGATGCCTTGAGCACACTGCATTCCAGACCACTTTTACTGTTTACTCTCCATGCTTTCAGGGAGGACAGCTGACACTGGGATAGATGTTAACAAGATTCCACATGATTAAAAATTGTGGTCAGTGGAAGGTCTCAAATGGGCATAATTTTGTCCTGAATGATCATGAGAATGTAATTTTCTCCACTGTCATGAGCTAATTTAAAGCTGATTCAGATAGTGTGAAATGATGAGATCAGAGTGGAAAAGTATTTTACCATATTACCAGATTTAGAGTCACTTCCAGTTGGGCTGAGTTTTGAGAAGCAGTCTATTTCCAGGCTACCACAAGAGCAATGGCTCTTGCTTCATGTGCCTTACAAATTTGCTATTTTAGTAATAGCAGATGTTAAGAAGAAAGGAAAATTGTCCTTGAAGATATTCCGAAAATACTTATGACAGTAGCTGGAGTGCTTCATTCTGTACTGGTTGTAGGTAGGATGGAGAGTGTGGTTGGGGTTTTTTTTTGTTGTTTTGTTTTTTTTCCCCTCTTTCCTTTGGTTGCTAGTGTGCTGTTAGAACTGGGTTGGGTTAGCTGGATATTCACAGCTGCAAAAAATTTATAGGTTAACACCTGTTATTAAGGAACAAAAGAGGAAAGATTAATTACACTTCCTAATTACTCCTCCTCATGAGGGTTACATGCCCAGTTTGAGCTGCAGGTGAAAATGCCCTCTTCTGAGGGACCGCAGATGAAGCACCAGGAGAAGAAAAGTTCTAATATCTTCGTCCATCCACACTCTTCTTTCTAATTGCCCAAGGGCCAGGAGGGCTCTAAATCTTGGGAACATAAAAATATGAAAAGGTTTGCTTCAGACACATGCTCAGAAAAATAGAAATACATTTATCTGAACTTTATGAGGTTATTAAATGTTGAGAACTGGCTTGAATTATTTGCAGGAGAATGGGTTGTCTCCCATAAATAGTTGGTACCTACTGTTCCGGGTCATGCTGGAACAGCTACAGGCGTAAGCTTTGTTGTGATATTTCAGCACTTTTACTTCCAATCTCAGCTTGAATCAGGGAGAATAAATGTATGCAAAATAGAAATTGGCTATTAAAAAAGTGTCTTGGTTTGCTTGTTTGTTTGAAAGCTTTTAAAGTTCAGTTTGGACATGTTTCAGTTTATGGGCTAGAATTTGTGTTGTTTTTTATTACATTAAGATCTGTACTTTTCTCCTTAACATATAGAGCAAAAGTAAAATATAGAATGAAATATTATAAGAAAATACACAATATATGTGCAGTATGTATAAAAATAATATAAGAAAAATTATAAACAATTATTTTTTCCTTATATTGAGCAAAGACATATGTATTTAATATGTAAGTGTGTGTGTTGAACTTCTATAATGTGAAATTTAGTATTTCCTAAATAAAATTAAAAAGCAAAACAAACCTAGGAGATAAATTTAGTATAGTAGGAAAATCAAAGTAAAATGGAAAGAGAAAAAACCTATACAGGCAATCCATAAGCATATCATAGGCTGATTCATGTGCTGGCTGAACCTCATTAAGATCGTTGACTTTTTCTTCACAAATAAGGCTACTCCCAAAGAAGTGTTCTTCCAAGTCCTGTATCATTGTATTTAATTAGTAACTTGAAAAGATTTTAAAGAATTTAATCTTATAATTTTAAATCTTTGCGATTAGGCAAACAGTTCCCTAGGGGTTTAAAAGCATTGAACATTTTTTAGATATTCATCAAAGCTTGAAACGCTGAGGAAGATGCCAGAGGAGCAAAAGTACTGTTGTGCTAATATACACTAGAAAAACTTTAACACGGTCAACTTGATAAAGACTGAACAATTAGCCTGAATTGTCATTACAGAAATGTTCTTTTTAGATGTAATAAGTAAAGGAAATTAGTGGGATTAATATCTATCACAGCGTGGAGAGGTGATTTCTGTTTAACGCATTTGTTAGGTTTTTTTTTATGAGATTGTAAATTGACAGATGAAAATGTTGATGTTGACTTCTGCAAATCATTTGAGATTTGAGTTATGCTTGCATGACATCTTGTTTAAAAAATTCCCACTCTAAATTATCAATATAACTACATTAAGTGGATTCTTCAAGTAACAGTAAATCTTTCTCCAACATTATGTTTCCAGTTGGATCCTTCAACAGTCTGTTCTTAGCACCATTAAATCTAGTATCTTCCACGCTGATTTATAACATACATAAAAACAGTTACGTGTCATGTTTATTTATCACACTGAAATTGCTGGGACAATGAACAAAAATAAGTATATAGCAGCTGAATTATATTATTTGGTAATATACATTCAATTAAACAATAGGTCCAAACACAAATAAATGTATCTTAAAAAAAAAGCAGTTATTTTTATATGATAAGGATAGTTATAAAAGATTTATATATTTTTTATATTTTATATAGAGAGAGATTTAGGACTTTAGATATTTAAGAATATCTATGTGCATGTGTATAATCATTATATATACATTTTATGAAATAAGATGTAGCTAACTGAATGTAACCTTTCAGAATAAAAATGGAGGCATGTCAAATGGAAGACAGCAGACAAAGATATTTCATGGTATGTGACAGCTAAAATAAATACTAAATAGTTCATGAATGTTTAACATCTACAGTTTTGAAATGAGATTGCAAAATTAAAACCAAAACTGTAAAGAGATCTTTAAAGTTGGGTGGGCTGGGGGTGAGGGTGGGGGGAAAGGTGGCAGCATGGGGCAGGCGAAGGAAGTTTTAGTGCCTGTCTGAAGTGTTTAGAAACATTTAGAATCATAGAATCGTTCAAGTTGGAAGAGACCCTTGGGATCATCCAGTCTAACTGTCAGTCCTACTTTACAAATTCCTCCCCTACACCAGTAGAGTAGTTTAGTTGAGTAGAGTGTATATGTATATATATTTAGTAGAGTTATGTTTAGCCTTGATTAGCAAATAGTAATGTTGACATCCTCATGGACTGAAGCTTCTTTAAGAAGTTTCTGAGAGCCAAGGGATGGAGGACAGAGTAAGAAAAGACTTATAAATATCTGTAGATGGTCCACTTTTGGGTACCTGACATTAGCCAAATCAAAGACATTACTTATTTCTAAAATCTCAAAACAAAACTTCATATTACAATTTTGGTAAATATTAAGTAAGAGCTCAAATTTTTTAATGACAAATCACTTGAGACAAGCAATTTTGTCTCTTCAAGGAAAGTAAAAGAAATGTGTTCACAGACTCTTCCTCTCTTGCCATCACTGCTTGACCCTAGTAATCTTCTAAAGCAAAAAGAATGAGATCCTGAGCTGAGGCCCTCAAAGGTGCAGCATTAAGTCTAACAACATAGGGAGATGATGCAAGCCAAAGCTATCAGTTTTGCAGCAGGAGATCAGAATCCCACATACCTGAGACACTGATAAGAAATCCAGCAGGATTAAATCTCCCTGATTTCATCAGTAACATTCAGTTAAATCAACCTAATAATCTTTGTTAAAAATAAAAAAACCCTACATTCCACAAAAAAGATATGCTAGTTGCGTTAACTGTACCTGGGACCAAGGAATTTGCATTCTTAAAGCAGAATACAGCTTAGAATATTTAAAACAATAATAAATGTTTCCCAGATTTATATAAAATATATGGGTTGATACAAAAACCTTAATTTAATTCTCAGAATTTTTTTTTCTGCAGTTTCTCTTTTTTCATAAGCTTTCTGTTGCCCTCTGCACAAAACCAAAGTAAAATGTTTAACAAACAAACATAACATCAAACCCAAGAGACACTGATCTCTCTTCCCATGTAGAGGGTGTTCAAGATTCCAGAAATTTAAGAATCATGGATATTTCTTCTTTGTAAGCATCAGACATTGAGATCACAGATCTGATTTTTTTAGCTATTACTTACAGGATTAGTCTTCGAAAAATCAACAGATAGCTACAGATATATTATTCTTTCCCAAAAATCTGAATATAGTTTTCTTGTTTAGTATCTCTATTGCTGTGCTTGGGGTTTACTGCTATGAACATTGTTGTTTTGTAAAAACATAGTCACTGATGCTATAAAAGCTGCCCACATATGATTTTTAAACTAATTTTTTTCATCCTGGTTTTTTTTNTTTTTTATTCTTGTTTTTTTTTTTTTGTTTTTTTTTTTTTTTGTTATTTTGGGTTTGTTTGCTTGTTTGTTTGTTTGTTTTTAAACCGATACTTTAAAGAGAAGTTGCCTTGGACAAAAGTCTTGCTCTCTGTAAGCTTTCAAATCCTGTTAAAAATTAAGATCTGAATTCTCTTAATGAGAAAGTATGTTCTGTCCTATATATTTGTTTCTTAATATAAAGAAAAACGAATGCTTCTGTTGACTGAACCAGACATAGTCTGAATAAGACACCAGATGTATCTTGATTTTCATATATCATTTTGGACTTTCATATATCACTTTGTACTTTCCAATATTATTTGTGCCTTCAAACATACTCTGTGTGTTTTGACAGCTAAAGGTTCAAGGTCATTCTGAAATTCTGCTTTGCTTTTCTGCATGACACAGAATATATGTAGGGAGTACTCTCTTACTAATTACGGTCATTTGTTTTCAACATTTCTGTCTTGTAAAGTCGAGTTCCGTTCGATTTATTTTTTTTTTTAAAGAGAAACAGAAACTGTGTGCTACAAATACATTTTTATGTTGTGTATGTGTATGAGATGGGAGCTCTATGTGTGCCTGGATTGTAAATCTATGAATGCCCTACTTAGTAAGGTAATTTGGGTTGGGCAAGGACTGTTTCTTACTAATGGTTTGCAGTAGCCTAGCACAATAGGTCCTGGTCTTTGGCTCGGCTGTGAAGGTGCTGCTGCAATACAAATAAATGATAATAACAATGTTCTAAAGCTTCTGGTCTTGCTGAACTTCACCTATAACATCCCATTTCTTTAAACACAAGGCCAAGCTCTTCTGCACTAAATCAATTCTTCCTCGCGTTTGAACCTTCTTAACATTCTACATGCAGATTGCCAGTTAAGTCATTACAAGGACATATTCCAGAGTTTTAGGCATTTGAAGGAACACAAGGGAATAAAATAAAGCTTGGTACTTGCCTTGATATATTTTTATTTACTGGTCTTCTGTTTAGTGCACTTAATTTATGTCAGATAAATCACTTGAATTCTTTTCAAAGATCAAGTGGGGAAAATGTCATAGCATTAAGCATAAGTATCCATTTTTTCCTAAAGGTCTTCTTGTCCCTAGGTACATGTATGTAGAAGGTTCTTTGAGACAAGCACTTATCCTTTATTTTGAATTCTTACTGTCTGGTTTTTAGAATATCCCAACTTTGTTTATATTTGGAATCAATTTCACAATTGAAGATTAGCTGCTTTAGTTAACATAAAGATAACTGATAACAGTTGAAAAAGAGGCATCTGTATTTCTGCAGATGAGAATGTAGATTATTTTCTCCCTATTATCGAGACTGAAGTCACCAGGTGGTGCTATTACATAGTATTTCAAGACGTTCTTTTGTAATGTGGTGGTGGGTTTTTTTGCTGTTTTGGTTTGGTTTTGGGGGTTTTTGGGGTGGGGTTTTTCTTTTTTGTTAGTTTTGGATGTGGTTTAGTATTTTTTTTTTCATGTTTGTTTTTCCCCCCCTAGGAAATACCGTACAAAGCCTTTGTTTCACAGTTGAAAGAAGCTATAGCAGCACATTGACCAGTGTCTTTTAGTTTGGGAGTAGAAGGACTTTGCGGGAGGTGGACGCTGGTGCCTAAGGTTGTCTTCCTCTAGAACAGTATGGTTGCCTTTGTTCTCAGTTTGCAATAACACAATAATTGGTTCAACATAAAACACATTTTTTATGGCCCCTTGAACTCCAAGGAAATCAAAATAAATCTTGACAGTAGGTCAACAATTGTGTTAGGATAACGATGGTGGGGTTTTTTTTTGTTTTTTTTTGGTTTTTTTTTTTTTTTTCATGGAGAATAATATCCATGTCTTTGGGAGTGGGTTTTTTGTTTTCTTAAGGAAAAGTCTTCATGTCTTCATGATTAGTTTCTTTCTTTCATTGGATTACATTACAGAGAATAACTATGAGAGTAACTATTCATTCAGGTGACATTGATTTAGATTTTTATCAGCAAAACCAGTTGAAATCCTACAATGTAAGTCAAAAAAAAAAAAAAAAAAGGTAAATAGTCATTATCTGCCAGTACATGCTGTAGCATAATAGAGTGATAAAGAAAAATACCTTAATGGGAAGGTAGCCATCTGGAGTTTGAGAGTAATAATTCAATCTGCTTCAAAAGATGCAATTTTAACGTAAAAAATCTTGTTAGTGACTGGGAGGAGAATCTTCTATCACCCTATGCATGGAATGTGGATGGTGCCACTTACTTCACCTCATTAGCATTTTAAGTAATAGCAAGGACAGTTATGTAAAAAGTATCTGATTTGGGAGAAAAAAGGTTTTCCTGGTAACTATAGATACCTATTTCAGCATTTCACCCAGGCATGTGCGTTTCTTTTTTTCCCAGATTAGACTTTGTTTTTGTAAAAGCTTCTGGTGATGGTTTTTTTTCCTTCAATGAGGTTTAACTGCCACAATCGTCTCTACAAGGTTGTATGCAGTCACTTTCAAGAATACCCAAAATTAATGATGATCAATACGAAAAATGTCCCTGTTCACTGCAAGTTTTAAAGTAATTTTTGTAGTGGTTAATGAGTTTATGCTTTAGGACTTTGATAGGAATGATTGAAAAGTCTTTTCATGGAGGATATCTAAACTAAATTTGAAATATCATTCAGCTAAGGTATAGAAGTAGACATTTATGCTTTAAATATAGTTTCAAACCTTCTTAAAACTATTCTATGTATGTAAACATTTTCTGTCTTCCAGGGTGGTGGTTGTGACAAAGCTTGACAGTCAATGCAATTTTGGGACATATCTGCATTGGATGGACTAGGATAGCAGTCCAATGCAAAATAGTTCTTAGGAGAAATCACTTTTTAAAAATAATACTGTCTAACATATTTAAACAACGTCTCATGTAGCTAATAATAAATAAAAGTTTCTGACATCTTTTAACAGTTCAATATTGGTTTTGTGTATGTAGTGTTAAAGAAAATAATTCATGAATTACACTACTCTCACTAAAATGTACTTTTAATAGTTCACACCATTCCATTAACTTCTTGATACTTTATTTGTCTTCATTAGAGCAACATCATACAATCAGACTACTAGAAAAGCATAAACAGACTATTCTAATGCAGAAATGAGTACAAAGTCATATAAGAAGGGACAGATTTCAATACGATCAAATCTTCACCTTTTTGGTTTTTTTTCTCTTCACCAGTTTCTTCTAGCTGAGCATTTCTTGCTGTTAATTGCATCTCAATAAGGCCTTCCATTCTGCTCTAATTCATTAGTATAAGGAACTTGAAAACAGTTTTATGGTTGCAACGCTAAAAGTTTCTTAGAAGATATGAAAGGCAGCACAGTATGAAAAGCAGCACAGTTTTAAATAACATTTTTTTTATCTAACACTGATTTTACAGTGCTGTTATTCTGCTGCTGTCATTAGACTTCCCCATTTCCATCCCTACATTTACTACATGAGAACTGAATCAGGTTCTCTGAATCCTAGAGTGTGTTTCCCTTTTGATGATTAAGTCTTTGATTTATTTTTTTTTTAATGAAACTAAGACATCACTAGTGTTCAAAATGGCAAGCTTTATTTTGAACCACATTCCCAAGTTGTATGTTTCAACAGTGTGTTCTGAACCTTGATGTTGTGTGACTCAGAAATTATATCCTACAAGGATTTTAATAGGGAGGGGGTTGGCAAAGTGTATCACAGGGAAAAGGAATGCTTAGTGAACAGGAGAACAGTTTTATTTACACATTGTCTTTAGCTGTCTGAACACAAGAAACACAGATATGATTATGAACATCTTTTCACAGATCTAATTCTTGATTTTAATCTCTAGATAAATACACACTTCAAGATGTCACAAATAAGCTTTTCATTTTAAGAATATCTGGGAGACCTGTCCTGTTGGGAGGTGCTCTAAATCTTTGAGGGTTTAAATAAAAAGGGTTCAATATAAGAATAGCATTTTATACTTATATAAATTGTGCATTACTTGAAAACACTCTCTGTCCTAAGAGAATAAAAGAGGTCTTAAAATAATAGACTTGAACTGTTTTGGGGCTTAAGGGGCATGTAGAAGATATCCCTTCTAGAGATATCTAGAAGAAAGGATGTAAAACCACTGGAAGGAGAATTTGAAAGATGACTTGTTTTGCCAATTGTGATGTGCAAGATTTCCTCCTGAAGTAAAAGACAGTTTTAAGTGTGTACAGAATAGGAGATTAATAGCAAGGTTAAGAGAAGATCCAACTGAAAGCTATGAACATTTTGGAAGCAGTGAGGACAAATAAGAGCAAAGTGATGTCAGGGAAATTAAAATATATTTATGCTTAACCCTTACAGGAAGTAAGGGTTCCTGTAAGGTGAAGTTTATTATCTCTGGTATATTATTTCTGTTCTCATGTTAAAGAATCGTTGTTACCCAGTCACAAAGTAGATTGTGCTTTGTTCTTGAGATACTCCATCTCAGTGTTTGTTTATCTTCTTAGAACAGATTACTGTTTCCTCATTAGTGCTTTGTCTATCCTTTCTCACAACGCTGCAAAGATAGGCAAAATTCTCTTTTGTAAGAGGAATGGGGGAAAAGGAAGAAAATATTTTTAATCCTATTTTCTTAACATGTAGATGGAAACTAGAGCACATAAACGTAATTGAGTTTATCAATACATTTTAGCATAATGTAACATGCTAACAATGCAATTTAAATCTGAAAAAGTCAAAATAGAATTTTAATTTTTAAGGCTTCTGAATTACATCTTTGCAGTTTTAATTTTATGTGTATTTAATATCCTCTAAAGGTTCAAACCCAACATTTCACTGATTAAAAACTAGAGCAAGTCTATGCATTTATTTGTATTTAATAAAATGAGGATATCTTTCGCAGGAATGAGACATTTTCTAAAAGAATATAAAACTTTATCTCAGCATTATAAAATAAAGTAGATTATTTTCTTCCAGCAATAAGTTACGTCAGCTCTGTGTACATTCATCTGCATTGCTGGTTGTTTATCAAGGCCAGCCTTTCCTGAGAATACCAAGATATGGCACTATCTTCTCTGGAGTTAGTCTCTTTTGAGATAATAAACTTATTTAATTACTCGTATTAATAAATTTGAAAATATATTCAATACCAATCTTATATCACTATATAAGATGAAAAGTGCTGTATTGAATGCTGTGTATTGAATTGGAATTTTATTCAGTATAAATTTCAGTGGGAAAATTAAACTTCCCAAGAGATTTTGTCTGTATTACTAAATAGCACGAACAAAGGAGTAATTAGATAATTTTTATGAAAGTTAATTGATAATGGCTTATGATTATCAAAAGATAAAAAAGCAAAGAACTTCATAACCTTAATATACTTATCACTAAGAAAGTTTTATATTATAATGTTTCTGAGCTAGAAAACTAAAAAATAAATATTAATTTACAAGAAAACCTATCAAAAAAAAAAGGGGGGGACTCTCTAGAGTAGTAATGATAACAAAACAGATGACAAATGACAATATGCATGTTAATGAATACCAATCAATTTATTTGCTTGAATCTGTTTTGAAGGACATCACATCAAGAACGTCTCAAAGAACAAATGACAATCACCTCACAGTAGTCCTTTCCCTGGAGTGAATTCATATCTAAACCAGCAGACGTATTTGTGAAAAACAAAAGAATTTACCATATGAATTGAAATTAGGCAGGGAGAAAAACTCAGATGTGATGAAATTGCTTTCAATGAAAACAGAATGAAATGAAAAAGAAAGCTAACAAGTTAGCTGCGGATGAAAAACATATCTCGAAATTCACAAAGGAATGAGTTTTCTTGGAATTCAGTTTATACTCTTAAATTTTCAAGGCTGGAGATAGATCTAGCTGATTTATGTTGGTCCTGTGATATTAAAGCAAGATAAAAATCTTTTTTTTTTTTTTTTACTTTTTTTTGGTATTCTTTTTTGAAGTCCTAAAGAAGTATTTGTAATGAAAAGATCCATACTTGCCAGTGTTTAGGTTCATGTAGTTCTTTGCCTATGAGCAGTCCCATGGACTGCGAAGGCACACCTGTGTTTTAAATCCAACACTCATGAAGATAACTCTAATATCAGTGATTTAATTTTGTCTGTGTTTTTCCTTAATGAAAGACTCACTCAGAATACAGATTTATTTTTTAGAATAAGTAATAGTACTACCATTACATGTCAGTCTCGTGTTGACATGTGCAGTGAATATATAAGTACTGGCAGCATCTAGGAATGAATTGTTGTTGTATAGCACTATACTATGTTCAGGGCTATTTGCAGTTCTTGGAGTCCATGGCCATGCTAGAAAACCCTGGCATCCAGCTTTAATTGTTCCTTTCCTCTGATGCAGTAGGTGCCGTTAATCTTTTAATCAGCTGCCTCAGATAAGTAGTCCGATCCCATAGTCTTAAACCTAAAAGAAGTTTTATGGCCTGCTTCAGCAGGCTTAGCCAGGTATATAGAAATTCAGGGCTAAGTCTTAAATATGCGTAGAAAAAAATGTTTTGGGATGTTGAGTAGGATCATACACTCCTGCAAATGCAGCCATCCTATATTCAGTTAAATAATAGCAATAAAATTTTGTTTTTGCAACAGTTTACTAGAACAAATACCCAGCTGTTACTTTGTCTTGTTTTTATGCGTATTCAAAATGTGAAGATCTTTGGAGGAATAAGGTTTGTTTTTTTTTTTTTTTTTGCCTTCTGTCTTTTACTGTAGAGGTGGTCTGTGTACTGAAGTGCACAAGCTGTTTTCATGTTCTCTCAAGTAAATCATAATATGATGGGTGAAACAACATAATTGCCCCAGTGAAAATAATTTATCATGTGAGCACAACTCCCACTGGGGAGCTGAGAATTATACTGTATTTGTTACCGTATTGGAAGAAAAACCTTACAAAATATACATTCAGGTTTGTCTGGACATAGCATGTCTTCTAAGCGTTTAGTTTTTCTGTTATATATGTTGACAAATATACAAGTCACATTTTTTTTTTTAATGAAAAAGACCTTAAGACTAAGTTTCAGCTGACTTCTGTGAACTGGGAAAGGGATTAAGCTTTAACTTCTTCAGACTTGCTCTGGCTCTTTTACGTTAATAAGGAAAACAAATTTTTTGAGGTATCTTTTGACCCTAGAGCCAAGGTTGAATAATTAATTATACTATACTATGTTTACAGCTTTCTATAAACAAGGTAGAGCTTAAAAAAGGCAATTGAGAGGAAAGGGCTATATTTCTGCCTTAAAGAATTCAGGCATTCATCTGGGCTGACAAAATGGAGATTGAGATCTCTTCTCTTGAATTACTGGAAGATAATGAGTAGGGAAATCTTTTCAGTTTACAAAACTAGATCGAAACTCTTTTCTCTAAATAAATGGTAAGCAGAAGGTTAGGAATAAGGACGTTTTACACCATTAAGGTGTTCAAAGTTACATCTAGCTCCAAGTTTCATCCATGGAGTGCTAACTGAAGCTAATAATTTTTGGTTTCAAGAAGTCTGGCATCTGCTTTACTTAAAACACAAGCAGAATGTGGTCATGTCTGCCAACTAGACTCTATATATCCATATTAGACATCTTGAAATCAGGATCCTATTAAATATGGCAAGTGTAGCTTTTCTGCATCATTAGTGAGCTTGTTGAATCAGTACTGCAGAAGTACTTCTGGTATTGGTGGTGGTGCATTAATCCTTGCAAAGACCTGCACCTGGAGCGGAGAACACTTAAATATCTTCTTTAAATCTTTATTTTGAATCCCTAAACAGGATTTACCTAGTGCAGAACTCCATGTCGGCATCCTGAATGTATGTGAACTTCAGAGCATATATTTGATTTTGGCACTTAGTGTGAAGGTATACACTGGAAGAACTGACTTCCATTTTGTGTTTCCTAGGGGATGCTAAGTGCTAAGGCTTTCCACTAGCTTCACGAGGCTTCAAAGCTGAATAACTTCAGTATTATGCTATTAATGTGAACTCTACAGGGATAGATTACTCACTCATAACCAGTTAAAATTTTGTGTGTTATATTTGTTTCCTTTTAGGAAATAATTGCTTATACTTTGCTATCAAATAAAAATATGTAAGCAAAAGTAAAAAACAAAACAAACCTGCAACCAGAATAAACTTTAAGGTACTCTTGTCATAGACACATTCTTTGTAAGATTATATAGCATTTTTTCTCTGTTAATTCTCATTTATATTGGCTGAATTCTCGGGATAATTTGCATGCTATATTGGATTATTCCACTAGGAATTGCTTTGATGGTAAAATTTAAAATTAATGTATTTATTCAGGTCAGGAATGGAATCAGCAAACTCCAAAATGTATGCTGGTAAAATTGTTTTTAATTTAATTAGAGCTGTATAAGTTAAAAATATCCATATTGATATGTGCATATATTGAGATGTGCTTTGGTATAGTCATGGGTGATGGTCTTCTAATTTATTTCAGTCTTTTAAGTCTCTTAAAGTCCCATTAAGACATGAATGCTGAGAAACTAGATTGACCGTATAGAAAGAGAGATCTAGAAAGAGAATTAATGTACATTTTAAAACTTATCTACTTTCCAAGATATGAAAATATTGCTGCTTTGTATAGCAATGTGGTCTTGTACAAGGCACGGCTAATCTTACAGGACAACAAGGTACCATAAATAAGATATACTTTGAAATGTCAAAAAAAAATTACAACTTTCCACAAAACCTGGGTAACACTTTATTCAAGATTTGCTATGTGTTTTACCTTTATTATACTTATTTCCTGGTAGGAAAAGAAAAAAAATGCAGAAAAAATAGCTTTTCATAGATCTGTATCACATTTTATTTATCTTCCTGTAATTAAATTGGTGTGGAATCTGTATAACAAATATAATACTCTCTATATATACTTGCTTATATTTAAGTTATATGACTTCTTTATTGAGCCATTATCTTCACATTTTTTTTTGCTTATAGACCTTTGAATCTGGAACCTCACAACTTCTTATAACATATGAGTGGTAATAACAAACTAGGTTGTTATGTCATGTACTTTAGAAATGTTGACGTGATAGCAATCAATCAATACTTTTTACCAACAAAGTGGAGATTCACTCATGGTCTTCCCTTTTCCCTCTGAAAGGTCATGGATATTTACCATATACCTTCTGGCTATTCAAGCCTGATATCTTGATTTAATCTTTGATTGGTCTTCTGCTTTGATCTGTGTGTATGAATCTTGCTGATTTATTTTATGTTGATATCTCAAGATGGGATATTTCCTTGCTCACACTTGCAAACAGCTCAGCCATGATCATCTTGTGTCATCACTGGTGTAATTTCCTTCCTAGATTTGGTGGCTGTGATCTCTCTCTCTCTCTGATTCAAAGAGATGCTGCTAGAATTACCTTTCTGGAATGTTTCTTCTTATATTGCAAGCTTCTCTTTCAACTGCTTGCATACAAAGTTCTTGTCCAAGTATTCACAGCCCTGCAAACTTGCTTTTACTTGATCTCTGTTCAAATGTTTAACCTTTCCATTACAAGGTAGATGCATTTCTGTTAGCTGTGTTCCATCGTGACCAATTCCGTATTTCTGACAAGCATGTTTGAAGTTTCTCTGACTCTACACAGAAGCGTGGCTGTCCATCCATCATTTCATCAGTTTATCCTTTCGTATGCCCAAATGTGATGCTATTTCTGTCATCATCCTGCCATACCGCAAGCTAATAATGACTAGGCAGGAGGTAAGGTTGATTCACCATTCTAGCAGTCTTTTCTGCCTCTGTACCTACAAATGACCCTCAAATCCTATTTATCTATCGTATCATAAAAATGGGGTCATTTATCATGTTATATACACTTCCCATGAAACGCAACTTGATATATTTCGCCTCAATTCTCATCACAACTTCTTTGGAGGAGCCGGGTTTCATCCCTTTGTAGAAATCTCCATTTGGGAAGCAGTGAACTTTCACTTGCATCCTTGTAAGGGATCTCAAAGTATACTTCTTAAAGGTGGGGTACTAACTATGATTTTCTAGTATTTTTCATTTTTTTTTTTTTTTACATAGCAAAGTGAAATAAAACTGTAGTCTCGGGCCAGACAAAGAAAATTTCAAAAGAAATTTTTTTGTCAAAATCAGAAAATACTTCAGGAACATCTCAATTTCAAAATATGTTCCTGAGGTGAAAGTTTCCATTGTTTAGGTTCAAAGTTGTGGAAATATTTTCTTTCACTGGTACTCTTTGAGACAAATATATACTAATACATTTATAATATCTTATTGTCTAAATTTGTCTTTAATACATTAATTTATGTTTGAATATAAAACATTTCTTATACTGTAGAATATACACAGGCGTGGTTTTTTTGTTATTGCGGTGCTGAATTACAGTTGCCTTTTCCCACTCCTCAAAATTCTCAGTTTTTTAAAGAGTATTAGACTTTGTCTTTTGCAACTGATTTTTGTTAATACTGGAATTTTCTGGGATTTCTGCTGCTCTTTTAGTCCTGTTGGTTTGTTTCCTTTTTTTCATTTATGCTATCTGATTGCTTCTGAAAGTAATTATATTTTTTCTACAAGAGTTACGTTTTTTTGCCATTGCTCACCCCTACACAACTGTTGGCATATAAACCACATTCATATGTATCATCTTGAATTTCCAAGAACTCAGAGTTCTGAGAACTTTCTGTATTACTATGTGCAAGGCTGTGAACACATAAAGGGCAGAAATTGATTATTAGTGACAAATATGCAGAGATATTTTTTTCTTTGTCTTTCTGATAGAATTCAGCACAATCCTGGAGGTAATGATTAAACAACATCGAGTAAGTACTACTGAAAGAAAAAAAAACAAAACACCTATTTTACAAATTTAACTAAAGAAACTCTTGTAAGAATGTGAGTCCATAATAAAACATGCCTGAGTGTAGCATCTGTTTAAAAATTCCATAGCTACGTGCAGGGAGCTGTTTGTTGTAACACTATTTGTTGAGAGTTCCCATAAAAAAGAATAAGGACAGGCAGGTAGATGGTATGAGTCTGCACCCAGGTCAGTGTAGCATTACTTCCTCATGCTGTATGGGTGATTTATTCACAGAAATCAACTTTGCAATGCTCTTGCATAACATTTACCTACAGAGTATAAGACTTCACTTTGTCAATAGTTTTTAGTATTATTGTCTGTGACAGAACAATAACAGATGATTGGCAAGAAAAAAGCCATCATACTCCTTCTTGTAGAGAGGAAATGGCTCCTATTGAATGTAAGTGTTTTTATTTGATGCACTATTCCCCAGATGGCAAAATAAATATTTTAAAAGTTTGTACTGCATTCCTACTCCCTGGGTAGTTACGCCTTACAGAAAAGTGGTGGGTGGTTTTTTTCGTGTTTTTTTTTTTTTCTTTTTGTTTTTGGTTGGTTAGGATTTTTTTCTCTCATCGCTTCCATTACTATTAAATTACTTGGTGTCTGTTTAAAGCCTGCTGCTTTAACTGCAAAAATTTTAGCATTCTTTGTAAACAATATCTGCTCTGGTAGATTTTTCTTTTGCTGCTTTACTCCATTTTACTGTGAAAGGACAGCTATGTACAGTTTTACTAGCCTACAGCAAACCTTTTACTGTTTCTAAAGTATAAGATGTTGAAGATAGAATATAAAGGAAAGAATGTCTGGTTTTATAAAAGTTAACAGACTTCCTTGAGTTCCTAGATGCTTAATGAATAACTAAGTAGAGACACAAATCTACATAATCTGAGGGGGAATTAGGGGAAGAAAAAAAAAGATGCCTCATTTTTATTGCATTCCCTTACTTTCATGAATAAGATTTTAGAAATATAAATCCTAAGTGTGTTAAACTATCCAGTGATGAGGTGAAAATTCTTCAAATAAATAAGAGGAATAATCTTTTGGAGCCATACTAAAACCTGGTGAAAAAAATGCAAATCCATAGAAAGGCATTTGAGATGTTAAACTGTTGCAGAGTTCTAGGGTCAAGTATGCAAGTATAAAAACTGTTTATAGCTAGTTATTACAATATATTATTATAGAGTTAGTTATTAAAATAAAGACTTTCATTAGTGTTTTTGAATAATTTTTAAAAAATCATTTTTCTTAGCATTGTTTAATTTTACATGTGAAAGAATTGTCTTAACACAAAAATTCCTTTTTTATTCTCTTATAAACTAAGTAGAGTTAAAAAATGCTTATAATATACTTCACAGCTGGTGTCATGACAATGCTGGTATTGGGGATTTAGAGAAGCCAGGAAAATGTCTAAACATGCTTAACTTTAAAAAGTAAAATTATATGGATAAATAAAAAAGACCAAATCCCACCCCATCCTCAAAAGAAGTTAGTCAGCCAGTATGTATTCCTTTGCCTGTCTGACTTGAGAGGCAAATAGTTTTTATTTCCAAAATATGCATACTGCTCTTTTATAGAAAAGACTAAATATATTGTTACATCCACAAGTTATCTAGAAGTGTATATTTGCAGCATTTTTCTTAATAATATTTTTCTTCTAAAGAAGCAATGAGCTCTTCTGTCTTTCCAAGTTGAGGAAACTGACATGA
This sequence comes from Nycticryphes semicollaris, assembly GCA_013400055.1. Classification (NCBI taxonomy): domain Eukaryota; kingdom Metazoa; phylum Chordata; class Aves; order Charadriiformes; family Rostratulidae; genus Nycticryphes; species Nycticryphes semicollaris. The sequence goes on along the minus strand of VXBJ01002026.1, from coordinate 333,458 downwards.
CAAGTTTAGAACCTAATGGAAGTTTCCTTTCCTATCTGACAATAAGGATAGGCACTAAAAGAAATTTTACTCTGTTTTAAACACTGCTAAAAATAAATTCATTAATAGCCTATGAAAGTTTGTTTTTCATTATCTTTGACAACAACAAATACTTGCAACAAATGAGATAATGAGAAAGTCTTTGCTATTTGCAGTACAATGGAATTAAAACCTGAATTAGGACTCTTCTCATTTATTTGGTGACTCTCCCAATAACTTCTGCTGACTTGGTTTAAATAAGAACTTAATGATATCTTCAGGTTCTTGAGTTCATACTTTGGAAGTTATATGTGTAAACATTCAGCTAAGTTCTAACAGGAGAAATCAACTTTTTCTATGCAGAAGGGTAGTTGATCTGGAAGCCTGTTCTCAAGAAGCTAGTTGGGGAGTAGATAAACTCTGCCGTTGTGATCTGATTACTGTTCACAAGTAAGAGATTATCCTGAACTACCAACACTGCAGTGCCTACCCACAGAACAGGGCTCCTTTCCTCTTCTGTTTACTGTGCCACAGTCTACTCAGTCACTGTATCACTGCTGACTGCAGGAAAATGACTTGAACAAGTTGTAATCCGTTTGGTGCTCGATCTTGTAGGTTTTTGAGTTCTTGCAGTCTTGAACATTCTTCAGGACAAGTTCTTAAATCTGTTCTACAACAGATTTTTTGGTCATCATTACTAATTGATGCCCTGAGTATGTATTCAGGAGATGAGACAGAAGGTGCTCAAAAGAAATTGCTCCGCTTTCAACCAGGTTCAAATGTTGGGCAGGGGGAGGAGGGGGAACCACCAAACAAAACCCAACCAAAAAAATATATATCTGTTAACTTAAAGATGTGTAACTAATTCTCATTCTTAAACTCATAGATCATTATTCTTGAATTACAGAATATAAATTAGCAGTATGTCAACTCTGTAACTCTGTTGGCTCGGATCCATTCTCTTTATAAAGCGAACCACAACAGTTTTATCACACAAGTGATGCCTTTGATCAGTCCAAGAAGGATGGTATTTTCCCCTTAGAAGTGGAATGTCATTTTGACAGGTCTTTATTATTTGTCATTTCAGATGAAGCGTCCTAGCTGTTTATAATTAAAATCCTTTGAAATTCAAAGGTACTTATGAAGGAATTGAATTTTTGAGTCCTCTAGGTACTTCATAACTTAAGTTTTCATACCATAGCAGACAACCCAGCATGTGTTTACCTGGTAGTTGAAATATGATCTTTTAGAAGAAGAAAATGCCTTTAGAGAAGTAGTGGAGACAGACACCATACTAAATATCTCTTTTATATTGGTGAATAATTTAATTTATTTCATTCATCAGGCTCTGAGAATGTTGACTGGAATGCTGATTCTATTAGAGCTGAAAACTCTGTGAGGCCAAGGGTTTCACCTGAATAAGAAATATACAGGCAAGTTCCAAGTTGGATTGGCCTCTCCCAAGTCACATGACAAGCTTTTAAAAATTACTTTATTTTTTGTTATATGAGAGCTAGAGGGCAACATTGTTTCAAAAGACACTGCAAAAAGTCACCTGCAAGAAGTTTTGAGCTAATAAAAGCTCTGTTCTGACATCTTTTAATTAAGATACTTGCCTAAGACATCATGCCATGAGGACTACTCAATAGGGCATTTTAAAACTGGTCTTTTCACGTCCAGTGGCTGGTAAGGATTTATGAAGCTGTTGGATTAGACAATACATAGGATATTCAGGATGTGAGATACATTATCTAGTTTTTCACAATGCATGTGTAGGACGAAGAAACATCCCACTAAGATTAGAGACATCTAGGGATTAGAAGTGACCATAATTAGGGGAGACCTACTTTTTTTTTTTATATATATACAAATTATGCTTACGTGAAAATGCAGTAGCTTTAGAGTTCATGTAAATTGGTATCACACTGCTTATTGGCTGACCTGAATGTGTTTAGTGTAGTTACGAATCTGGTCAATGTTTCTTGGACAAAATGATCTAATAGATAATAAGTAATTTATTTGTCCATCTGATGGATTTGCATTGATACCCTTGAGATTTGTTCTATCAATGCGTGGATAACTCTTTAATGTCGTATTTCAAAACATGATTATTTTATTATTTAATGATGGTCATAAAAAAGATTTTATGGAGCTTGTGGAGTTGGCATAATGTCCTATCTCCAAGTAACCAAGAAATTCAGAAACATGAAATAAAAATTTAAAAAATAAAAAATCTTAGCATCTAGCAATTCCACTATTGTGTCTTTGGCATGCAAATGTACAGTAGCAGTTCAGATGAATAACTACTCCTTAGAAACAGTGAGCTCAGAAATTGTATGGCTGGATCATCATGTTCCACTCTAGAAAGGAAATAAACACTTTAAAAATCAATCCTCAGTTCTGAGTGGAATAAAATCTAGAGTTGTAGAAATTATCCATATCAAATTGCTTTTCAAGCAAACTGTTTTGAAAATATTGACTTGGGGTCCAACAAATCTGCTTATTTCTTCCTGTTTTATTTTATTTTTCCTTTGGACATTGGATTCTGAATGAAAGTATTTGATTATATGAAACCTTCTGATTTTAGCATAATAATTTATTGTAATGAAATACAATCTGAGAAAAAAAAAATGTTATGACCATGGTAACTTGCTTATAGTTGCTTGCGTTTAATACATTTTAATTCTTGGTTGGTTAAAAAAAGTTTTGATGTTTTACTACAAAATACTACAGAAAAAATACAAACCTACAGTAAAAGCAAATTAGAACAATGTCTGCCTTACAGAGATAAATTCACAGAATAAGTAAAAATGTCAAGCTGGAATTTCAGATATTTTTATCTCACTGCTTTTTACTTATTTAGGTATGTTATTCTGTATGCATTTTTAGTTGATTTTGAGAGTATTAGATGGCTTAGTATCTTTTTATCAAGACCTAGTAGAATATATAGTAATATTAAATTATTTCATGCTCTGAAGATAGTTAAAATATAAAAAACTATAAAGTGTAAAGGTCTTGTTCAACCTTTATTGATAAATGTGGATATATTCATGGTAGCTTTGCAGAAAAGTATCATTGAATTAAAAAACATGTTGTCTAGGGGCATGCTTGTGTGTATAAATATATGTAGAGTATCTATTTACTCTAAAGGCCTGAAGTTTTATTTTGACAGTTGTCACATCATTTCAGGGTCAGTTTCATTTTCTCTTGTCTGATCTGAGAACTGTGTGATAAAACTTAGAAGCTCAGTCCTTTATGTAATCTTCTGCACTCTTTAAGTGTCCCTGTCTATTTTGCTCCACAGGAGTCTTGCAAGGACTATTACCCTCATGATCACCCAGGGTTCTGTTCACCCCTCATTAAATTAAGAAGTTTAATGAGTATATTAATTTCCTTGCATCTTTCTCATGCTGCAAAACACATTGGTGTTTACTATTTTTATATTAAAGAATTATAGTTCAAAACAGGAGAAAAATCCCAGAATAGCCACGATCCCCTTTCATAACTATACTCCAAAAATGGTGACTTAAAAATCAAACAGGAATGGAATTTGGCCCACAGATTTGAATGGCTTTTATGAGAAAAGGAAAAGGAATGAAAAGTAGTATTCAGTGTATATTAACTATGTCTGCCTTTAAAAACCAGGAGGGAAATCTATTTGTAATTACTTTTAGATCTGCCATCAGAGCTCCAGCTTTCTTCTCATACTTGTTGAGCACTGTGGATTTCAGTTCTTCCATAGCTTGCTCTCTTCTTCCAGTTCCATGATTATTTCATGTGAAAGTGTACTTACGCATAACACTATGTGGTGGTAGCTGTTCTGTGTTTAGTTATTTCTGGTTTGAGATCCCTCAGCTCCTGCTCCTGCCCCTACTCCTACTTGCTGGTGGTATCCTGAAAAGTTTAGGTTAAGAGATCAAGCATGGAAAACCAACGTTGGCATAATTTTTCTCTGAACTATGGACTTGGTATGGGATTCTAATACTTAATCTCAGCCCTTTATGAATTCAGTGAAGGGCCGTGTATAGTCAAATGAAAGAAGTTAATACGTCCCATGTAGCGATGCATAAACACATGAGATTTAGGAAACCTTTTCTCCCTGTGTGTAGTACTTCTATGAAGCATATTAATTACCACACAGCACTTATTTATAACTGAAAGTTAAAGAACAGCTAAAAGTTTTTTCTGTTACAAAAATGGTATCTGTTGTGACCTCAGCTAAGGTCTATTGAGCATAAGTTCTAGTGCAGTTAGGTTACCAAACGTATGGCACATCATATGGTTACGTCAATATATGGCATGCTTTGTGGGAAGAGCTCTTCAGATTTCAGACTTTTTAATACTGCTCAGGTATCCGGCGGTATGTCCCCTGTGCCCAAAAAATTATATGGGCAGTAACACCTGTGACCGATTTGTTACCTTAAAATAAAGCTTGATGGACATAACCAACTGATACTGTATTTCGCTGTTTTCCAGATTATAGACTGACCGTATGCTTTTGTATGTTTACAAATTTTATGAGAAAAGACCAAATTTTAAAAATACACCACTAATCCTGATGATCTATTTAATGTAAATAACAATGTGTCGAGTTTTTTAATCTTCACAATATGACTTTTATTTTTCAAATTGCTTATTTCAGTTAATCAGCTTTGTCTAAATAGTTCTATGATTCTATGATTCTGTTGCTATGAATAGATTTTAAGCTCCACTTTGTGCCTTAGTAGAAAATTAAGCCATTCAAGGTGAAAATATTTGTCAGGTTTATTTTATCATTTACTAAAATAAATAACAAAAAGATAAAGTTACTGGTTTTACACTTTAGTACTTTTTAAAATAGGTTCGCTGATAGGAGAATTAAATGCTGACTATTACTTTTGCTTTTGTATTCCTTATTGCTGCTACTACGTACAGAATCACAATGTGATATGGGGTTGGAAGCGCCCTCTGGAGATCATCTAGTCCAACCCCCTTGCCAAAACAGGTTCTCCTAGAGCAGGTTGGACAGAAACGTGTCCAAGTGGGTTTTGAATGTCTCGAGAGATGGAGACTCCATCACCTCTCTGGGCAGCCTGTTCCAGTGCTCTGCCACCTTCAAAGTGAAGAAGTTCCTGCTCATGTTTATATGGAACTTCTTATATACAAGTTTATGCCTGTTACCTCTTGTCCTGTCACTGGGCACCACTGAAAAAAAGACTTGCCCCTTCCTCTTGACACGCACCCTTTAAGTATCTATAGGTGTTGATCAGATCCCTCCTCAGAGTCTTCTCTTCTCCGGACTAAAAATACCCAAGTGTCCCTCAGCCTTGCATCATGTGAGAGGTGCTCCAGGCCCCTCATCATCTTTGTGGTCCTCTGCTGTAGTACCCTTTATACTTGCCCTTGTTGAATTTCATCAGAATCGCCTCTACTCAACTCTAACATAATGTGAAATATTAATTTTGGTACTTTTCAACACATATTACTACTTTTTTTAAAATTTTATTTTTTATTTATTTCAGTGTCACATAAGAGGAAGCAAACATAAAAGAAGTCGGTGAATACCTTTTCAAGTGAGATGGATGCACACAGGTCCTACAGCTTCGCAACATGTAAATGATTATCTGGTATAACTTCAGGATATAAATTAATGGAATGTTGGTTAAGGATATGTAGTAGTTTTCCCAAGCATTCATTGATAGCAAGAAAAGAGTGAATTTTAGTTTTTTTGTGAACTTTGGAAAGGATTAGCTGACGTGTTCAGTCCTCTGATTCCATCCAGAAGAGGTCTAATTGAGTGTCTTTTAATTTTACAGCTTCCGGTTCAGTTTCTACAATGTTCAGTTGGGATAACTTCAAGGAACATCCTTTCACAGGTTTATTTAGGTAATTGAGATGAGATTTTTAAATTGAAAGAACAGAACAGTGATAGTTATATAAAATGATAATACCTTGCCATCCCAAACCTGTTCCTGTTTTATAAAGGTCATTTTCCTGCTGTAACACTGTGTTTCTGAACTGAAGCACAAAAGTACTACTCTGGTTTGATAAGATAAATCAAGGTGATCTCTTAGGTAAGACACAATTTCAAGCTTGTTGTACTTCATTAGTCTAGTGCTCTCATACTGTCACCCTATTTCATCATTGTCCCTCCCTATCCAGTTAGAGTATTTTCATGTTTGCTTTTCTTTTCCTCACTTGTCTTAATTTCAGATTTTTTCATCACTCTAAATATCAAGATTTATCATTTTGCACCAAAGAATAATTGTATCATTGCAACAATTTTAAATAGTTCTGTCATAGCTTTTTAATGTTTTTAATTAACATGACTGTAACCTCCCTCTGACATAAAACCACTCAGTATAATCTCCTAATCTGGAAATTAAGGTTTAAGAGTAACTGAAGAATTATTTATTCTCTACTTTTCTTCAAGGCCAGAAGTCTAATTGTCTTATCTACTTGCTGCTTAAATGCAAGTATTGCATGCTGGAAACGTGCCCTTATTGCATGCTAATTATGTGCTTTTTGCAGCATGGCATGCAACTGTGAAAAATATTTCCTTGTAAAATAATTCATGTGATGTGCAATTAAATATCCACATAATAATTATACAGCAGTGCTAAATTAGCATGTGTATTAGGTAGCATTGAGCTATTAGTGATTTTCAGATTACTTGCTACTTGAAAATATTTCCCTTAAAGATTGACAACAGATAGTGCATTTTCACAGTTCTTCTAACCTGATAATTTATTTCATTATACAGTTATTATTTATTTATGGAAGCTGTCCTGTAAAAAAAAAAAAAAAAAAAAAAAAAGTTGTAAGGGGGTATTTTTACGGGGAATATTAATTTTTGAATGTTACTTGTTCCACTAAATTGCTATAGGTCTGTTTTCCATTTCCAGGTGAAAGTACAAGAAAACTGGAAAGTTTCCCCAGAAAGGTCTGTGGCTAGACACAGTGTAAATGTAAATTGTAGCTACATTGATTCGGTGATATTCTTAGAGTGAAGTGTTGACTTACCATACACAATTGGCTTGTTGTGATGGAAGAGGGAAGGTAACATGGCATCTCAACTGCACCATGAATAGAGATCTACAGGAGACAGACAGGTTGTGCAGAACTGGAGCCAAAACTGGGGTATCCATTTGCCTAACTACAGCTCTCAGCCCTCTTCACCTTCCCATGCCAGGAAAACACTGGCAGCAACACTGAGTCCTTGCCTTGTTCTCTGTCTTTTCAGTAGGGCAGCTGTGCCATGTGGCTCACAAGATAATGATTGCAGTCTCCATGTGGGCTCTGACTACTATTGTATGAAAGATTAACATCTCCAAGATCTGTGTCTGATACATAAATTATTCACGGGACTGTGTCACATAAAGGTATGGGTAAGCTCATCTTACAGTGTTGACTTCAGTTCCTTCTTCTTTTACAAGAGGACTGTTGATGGTTACATACTGAGAAAGGGGGAAGTATTAGCACATGATCATCTTTCCTCTCCATTAAGTTTATGCACTTTGGCTTCACTTTACAATGCACAGCATGGTGGAACAGAGACTCCTATAGAGAGTGCTGTTACTCTTGCATAGCCTATACTGCTGATATGGTTGAACACACTCGCATCAATTTTTAGAAGTCGTGTAATGCCATGGAGTTTGCTTAAAAAATGTTTCAGATAAAGTACTGATAATGCAGCACAAATTTCTCTGTTTAGCTCATGAAAAGGCCCTGACAAAAACCTTTTAAACCAGTAAATTCAAAATTAAGCTAACATTACGTCCAGGGTGTATTCTAGCAAAAGAAGACAAAAGAACTGGAATGAATTAAAGATAGAATGTCTATACTAATTTCTGTGCTTCTAATTTATTTCATTTTGTCATGCATTAATGGTTTTTACATTTCTGTATTTAATTCTTCCATTTCAATTATAAAGAAATTAACTATATTTTATGGAAAATTGTAAACGTTAGCCTCCATGCAACAGGACTGCAATGATTCCTTGAAGTAGTTGCGGGGGGAAAGGGGGGTTGTTTGGTTTATGTGATCTTTATTTTGTCCACTTGTAACAATACTTAAGAAATCCTGTTCTTCCAGGAATTTACTGGGTTTAAGCATGGCTTATTAACAATCAGCAGGTGAAGTTATTTCAGAGTAGAAACAGAATTGATGCATGTAGTGCAAACTCACAGTGTCTCAAAGCTAGTTTTGAAAGACAGATCTGCATTTGTCATGTCTCTTGAGTCTTTACACACCTGTTAATAGCACTTGACAGTGGTTTTCTGTTCCTTTCTTCTCTCTTCCTGTTAAAAATTGATCATAGGGATTTGCATAATGAACAGAGCTCTTTCCAAGTGCCAAAGAATGTATTGATGATAATTTCTCTTATCCCTGGGTTAAAAAAAAATAGAAAAAGAAAAAAGTTAATCTTCAATTACAACAAAAGGGGTTACAACAAAAGCATTCTCCCTGTATTCACATCCAGTAGATGAAAAATTATTAGAATTATTTTCTACCTAGGATAGGTATAATCAGCAATGCAAAATTTTTGTGATTTCATCAAAAGAAACAAACTGGTTTTGCATCATTCATTTGCTTATAATCTCTACTTAACTGAAATGTAGATATCGTTACCTCAAAGCTGTTCTTTGCGTTCACAAGCAACTAACTGAAAGAATAATAAGGGCTTACCAAAGTAAGGCTTAAACAGGGGTTATGGAGGTAGGGAATTTGTTTGTTTATTTCTGTGGCTCCTGGAAAAGCAATGGAAGATTTTGTTCCTCAGCTGGGGATGCTTTCTCAGGGTGAGCTTCTCTGTTTCAAAGGGCAACTTGAGCATGTCAGCAGTTGTATTTGATGCCGGTTTCCATACAAAACAACAAAAAAAACCTCTCAACATAAGAGGTCACATTGCTTTCTAAAATGCCTTTCTATGATCCAAAGTCAGTCAGATTCATATCCACAGGCGATGTTTATAAAAAGAAATAATAATAGCAAAAGAACCACAATGCCTAAATATGTGGATTTATGTATGTGTACTATTAGCACTGAGCTGCTTCTGCTCTTTCATTTCCAGCACTTGCAGTCATTTTGACGTAGAAAAGTTAACTCTGAGTTAAGCAAGGAAGTTGCCAAACTACAAACTGTAGTTTTCCTGCTGAACAGAAAATGGGGTGAACTTCCCTGCTGTTCTAAAACAACCTGCTGGGTAGACAATAAAATCTAATTTTAAAGTTTGATTCTCGCTCGCATTTCACTTCCATACTGTTATAATCACTGCTTACCTTTCTTAACATCAGCACCAGTCCTCGTTTTGGCTAAAGTAAGTATTAAAATAAGTATTTTAACATTCTCTTTTTATTTTAAACTTTGTGTGGTTTTGTATTCATCCAAGAGCTAATTTTTTGAAACCACCTTGATGGACTCTAATTATTAGTGCAATTTGTAAATAGAAATTCATGCAAGACTAATCCAATTGAAATTTAGTTTATTCACCTATGTAATGAAAAATAAACATTGAGTAAAACAGCCAAGGCAAATATGTTCTTTTAAATGCTATTTCTCTTCCATATGTTATTGTGTTGTAATTTCTCAAATTTTATTAACAAATTATGAGGGTGTCTCTCTTCTTCATTTTCAGTTTAGATAACAATAAAGAGATCATCCTACTGATAGATCCTTTCTTTCAGGATCACACTGTTAATCATTTTTATCTTCTAGCTGTTTCTGTTGACTTAAACCAAACAAGAAATAATTTATCCAACTGTTCAGCAGGAATTTCCATATAAGGAAAGTTGCAAAAGCTGGGATGTAACCACCATATTTCACTAAGCTAGTGCATCCGTATCACTGTCAACATACTAGTGTGCAATTAATTGGTATTCTTTCTCAGATACTGACTAAAATCATTATACAAAAAACACCTACACCATAGTGACAAGAATATTATGGGGTTATACTTACTAATTTTTCTGCTATCAAGATTATAATGCAAATATTTTCAAAAGTAACAAGGGAAGAAAGGAGGGAGGGGAGGCTCATTCATTAAAATATTCCAAACAAATCAAATCTATTAATTGCTATTGCTATTTCTTTTAATTGCTTAAGTACCCCTCATTAAGTTTATATTTAGGAAACCTGGTTCAATACTGTATTACATGTTGTTGGATAGGAAAAGCAGTCTACCTTCTCTGAACATCACCTTGTTAATCTTTGCAGTGCTATTCTTGTATGAGCAGACATCTAATGCAAAGTGGGAAAGTTTCAGGAGGATGAGCTGGGTCAGCTTATTATCTGTACCCAGCCTGGACTCTATGCTCTGTTCATAAAAGGTAAAAGGCTTTAAATTCTCTTAGAGAATAGAATTGAATTGTGGTTTCCGATGAGTTCTAAGTTCTTTAACTGTAAACCTGTTTGATTAAAAGGGAGATACATATATCTGTATAACTGAAATCTACTAAATAAAAATCACTTGTGCCTGTGCCAGTTACAGCAAATTCCAGCTCTGAACCTCAATTTTATGAAGGCATTCCTGTATGACAGGAGCCTGCGTGTCCTGAAAAGGGATCCAGTTTAAACAGCCACCAGCACTGGTATGCTATATTCAGCAGCTCCCCTGCTTCACTCCTGTTAATCCTTTTTTGAGGAGCCTAATTCTCCTAATAAATTATGTAAGAAACCTAAACCCAATTTAAGGATGTGAATATGTCACAAGTGCCAGGTATGTATTAGATACGATGTTATGGTAGTTCTTTTTCTCTTCTCTCTTTGATTATTAACACTTTCCTAATTTTAAGAAAATCCTTCTCCAGACTCCAGCCATTTTACCACTTCTCCTTTTACTGTTTGAGGGCATAACACTGGCCTCTTAGATTATTAAATACTTCACATTTGTGTTTGCTTTTATTGATTTAATGTGGAAAGAAAGTTACTCCCTTATCCGTGTCTATCAATTGATATTTGTAGGAGAAATTGTCAGAATTTCCAGTCTGGCACTCACACTCTGTTCAATTCAATAATGAGCAAAAGTATTATAAGAAAAAAATTAGCACATTGGACTAAAATGTTTTTTGGGGAAAAAAATGTAAATACAGTTTATATGACCTCTATAATTTTATGTATTTAATGACTTCAAAACTACTATGTACTTCAACAGTTGTACCAACACGTAAATCCTGTCAACAAGTCTGCTACAGAATAGTCCTATATTCTTTCTACCAGATTGTCCTTTCTTCTGCAAAAGATACGAGCTTCCATTTTGACATTATTGCTTTATCTGTTAATGGTTAAGAAAAGGAGGAAGGAGAATGGTGATAAAAGGTGGCATGCCAGTACATAAATAAATGGTGAAATGCCATGACTGACTTAATCTTACTTCAATATTAATTAAAATAAAATAAAAAAAACAAAACAAAACCAAAAACAAACCCAAAAAGACATAAAGCCACTTTACCGCTGCCTTAACTAAAGCACATAGCTGTAGGTATCCACTATTTCAAACTTGTAATTCAGTAATGGAGGAGTTCAGCAGTCTGTGGTGTACATGAGGTCAAACTTCATGGTCACAGTGATCATCTCTGAACACTTGTGACTCTATATGGATGAATCATTTCCTTGAAGTCTGATTTACTATACCATTTTTTCTGAAAAACAGTTCTTAAAACATTGAATAAAATATGAACTCGTCTGATGCCAAATTTCTTGAAACCAGTCATTAAGATTTACTATTCCCATTATGAATAATGTCCATTATAAAAGAAGAAAAACATGACTCTAAGGCAAGCATATATTTTCTGTCATAGCACAGCAGTTTGTCTTCAATGACTGATGTTGTTTGCCGTTTGGGAAAGTAATAACAGAGAAACAGCAAGTAAGAATTGTATTTTTAGCAGAAACTCATTGTTCCTCACATACATTATTTTCATTCATTGATAAAGTCAGTGCTTATTATTGTCAATAATAAGGACAAATAGCTGACCTCATAGCTTAATAAAACTACAAGCATTAATGAACAAAGCACAATGTAATAACCATTTATGACCGGTCATATGTATATTAATAAGACAATTGTTTCATGATCTTTCTTAATGAGGAAATTAAAAGTATGGCTGTTAGATACATGTTTCTTAAACTCTTTGAGAACACAATCCTAGGTTTGAGTTCAGCTGTTAGTAACCTCAGAAGCTGGCAGCAGCTCAGCTCTTCTGGAGATAGGTTACAGATGGCTTTGTTTCTTCCTTTTCATCTGTTGTCATTTTCTTTGTCTTGAGAGGAACACCTCCCCATCTCGTCTTTCTCTTGCTTCTGCTCCATTTAGAGGAGGGTAGCAGCAGTCAGTAACTAAACAGACTTTAGACATTTCCGGCCTAGTGTAAATACTTGAAGCCAGTAATTAAAGCCCAGTCTCGTTTTCCACCCCCTGCATTGTTTGAGGAACTGAATTGCTGATAGCTCTGGGGAACCTGAGCTGCTGCTGTCTGCAGGCAACTAATAGTTGGCAATAGTCTCAACCTGTTTTCTGGCCTTGGAGGACTGTGATTGCCTGCATGAAAAAAGAATGAAATGCAGTATTTCCCCAGAAGCAAAATACAATTATCAAAGTAACAGTAATTTTCTGTGCAATAACCCGACGGAGGAGTCTGGTGTGCCCTCATGTGCTTGCTTCTTCAGGTTTAGCAAGGGTGCTGGGAACTTGTATGCAATGTAGATGATGCAGAATAGAATAACACTACAGGAAGCTCTCTGAACAGGACGAGTCCCATACCACGCTGCAGCATTCAGTTATTTCCAGTGCTCCTTCTCTCTTTGGTCTTGCCTGCCTGCTTTGTATAACATTGCAAAGCCAGAGACTGTTGCCATCTCATCTCTTGATTCCTTTGATCAACTGTGCTTAACAGCGACCTATAGTGGTGCTGTCCCCGTGTGTAGTGTAAGGTAAGCGGGAAAAGCTGAACGAGAGGACAGAAAGTTCTTTGTGCCCTCTCTCTTCCACCTGCAATCCAAGTCAGTCAGTAGAACCTGTGGCTGTTACAGTACACGTTCTGTCCTTCCACATGGTGCCTACAGTGCCTGTGGGGGCTATTAGGAAACAGGCAGACAAAGCTCTTCAAAAGTTACATGAATATTTCCTTCACAGATTCAGATTAGATATTGAACTCAATTTGTTCTATGTAATACTTCAGATATGTAAAACATTCTGCAGCTGAACAAAACATTATGAGAAAAAAAACAACACTAGGGCTCTCGGATTGAAATAATGAGGTTCATTGTTAAGGCTGTATTTCTACTCTCTCAAAATAATGCTATATACTGTTACAATGCACGTGTTTAAACTTCTGTCAGCCCTGCTATGAAATATATGATGGTCTCTTTTTGACAAGGATTTAAACTCATTCTCTTGTCAGTGGAAAACTGTCAGCTTCTGTGTAAATGTTTCTAAGTATGCAAAATTATTTAATCTAATGTGATCGAAGTATTATAGAAAAACATTTTACACAGCGTACAAAAGTGTGCAGCTACAATGTATTTCAAAACTTGTCCCTTATTATATGTATATCTGTAATGAGATTTAGATTTGCTTCTTCATTGTAAAAGTTTTATGCAAACTTTCCAAAACAAAAATCAAAGAACACTTGAGGAACTGAAGAAATAAATTTGTAATGAAGACTTAGTGTCTGTACAGATAGTGAATGAATATTTTTCATTGTAATTTTTCATAGTAAAGATGTCAATGTAATAAAAGTATGTTTTTAAATTAGTGACATTTGCAAATTGGTTTCAGATTTATGAGAAAGCTGTGCTGGTGGGAAATAATCCAAGAAAGAAAGCTCAAGAACCTGTTAATTACAAAGTACAATTCTTGCTATGTCTTGAGCTACCAGAAATAGCTGCTAATTGCTACCAGCCATCCCCTTTCACTTCAAGCTGATCTAATTAATTTCAAAACACACTTGAATTTCAGAGCCTGGATTTTTAGGTTCCAGAAAATTTATTTTCTCTTGAAGACTTTAATAAAAACTCACATGTAATTTGAATCAAGTAGATGCTTTCAGATACGTCCTATCTTAGGTAGATCGGTGGCACGTTTTCCTTCCTACAACCTTCTTTTGTTATAAAAAATACTTCTGACACACAAAAGTATGGCTGTTAACATTTGAGATAACTCTGCTTGTAGTTAGGAAACCTTAAGTCTACTTGTGTGTAGCACACTTCATAATAATATATAAATGATCTACTTTTTTTAGTGGCATCTATTGATGTACAGTTTTTGTTAATTCCTCACCTCACATGAAGGTGAATTATTGCAGAAATTAACTGTAGACTATAACATGCAGTCTATATTTTGCATTATACAGCTCTTTTTCAGTATTTCAACTTGATTTCTATTTTGTGCTTTAGAGTTGTCCTAGAACCTTCTCTTCTTTCAACAAATTTAGAGCCTTTATTTGGAGACAAGAATTTTGTTCTGAATTTTGTCCAGTATTAGAAAATGCTGTCTGCCAGCTGATTATAAGAAGCATATGTGAGTGGGGGGTAAGGATTTTTTAACACAACTGTACATTAAACCCAGATGAAAGGGATATCAGCTATTGTAGTTCAACAAAAAAAGACCACATAGTAAATTAAGGTTTACACAAGTGTTCAGAACGTTATACTTGAATTTTTGAAGCGGAATGAGAAAGCACATTCACATTGTTTCCTTAGCAATATTAATATGCTTTCCACAGTAAAATCAGGTGTGTGTTGGTTAGTTTGCTTGTATATTACCTGCAGAAATTACAAATGTGATGAAGGTCTCCAACTTGCTCTCCTGTGTAAAGGCAGATTTTGGATCACTTTTTAAGTTTGACTGACAGACTTGTCTGTAGATATTTGATTAGCCAAAGAATTGTTTTAGTGAGTAACCACTAAGTGTGCTTCCTTTCAAGTATCTGGCCAATGATCTCCCTTTTAGCCTGAAGCTATAATTTGCCTGTGCGTTTTAACAGTTCATTTCCTTTCACTACATTACTTGTTTCTTAGCACGTTGGATTTTATGCAGTTTTGAAGTTACCCCTTTTGATGGTTCAAAATGAGCATTTGTATTATATGCAGTGCAGTAGAAGAAATTACTGATAGTGGCTGTGTACATTTTCACACAGATAAGCAGTATCTATGGATGCCATCTCAAAAAGGATTTATTTATATGTCTTGTCTTGTAGCAATGATAGATGAAGGTACCGCATTTAACACATAATACTATTTTCCCAGGTTTTGTTTTTTTCAAATACAAATACAACCATAAATCAAATACTGTCTGTGGGCTATCAGCATCAAATTACAGAGAGTGATGCATTTATGCAATATAGTCTTAGTGGTGGCTGACCACAACAATCATTTCCCAGATGGATAATGGGGAAAAAAAAAAAAAAAAGAATTAAGCACACTCATTTCTGAGCAGTTTTTTGGCTCGAGGAATTATGTGAGGATACAATAGCATTCCTGAGTCCTATGAAGCTTTGCAGTCAGCTTCTGCTGCAAAACAGCAGTCTATACCAGAGTAGTAGTAAGCCGTGAACTGAAATGTGTGCTGCGGCCTTAAGGGGCAGCATAGCTAGGGATTATAAACACACAGTTTATAATATTCAGTTTCAATACAGTATAGTGAAATTAACCTTATTTTAAATGCTTTTTGCTATTGAAGGTTATTGAAATGAATTACTAAAACTTCTCTTGATATAGTGGAGAGCTTGTTATTTAGAGTAACTTTAGACCAAATAAACTAGAACTGCATTATAAGATTGAAACATGAAAAGAACAGAATAAAGGCTGAAGCATATTGCATTTCCTTTCTTTAGCAGGATTGTCCCTTCTCTCCAGGTTTGAGCTTAAAAAAAAACAACAAAAGAAGTGGGGGGAGGGCTTTGGTTTTTACCCTTTATCATTACAATATTACAAGCATGTGTCTTTTGTAAACTCCTGTGTATCTTCTTTCCTTCTGTAAAATTACCTAGTATAATATTCTATTTCTAAAAAGTAAAGATAACAAGAATTGTTTGAAGTTATTGGCCCCCGTAGAATTTGTCTGATTGTGCTCTTTTCTTACTGTTTGCTTGATGAGACATTTTCAAGTATTAAAACACTCTTTAGTTAAGAAATTTACTATTTACAGGGTGTTTGCTCTTCATTCAGGGATGTTAAATTTAGCAATCATTTATTGATGACAAGCAGCACGTGCTGTACTATACCAAGCTTATTTTCCTTCCTTACTCAATTGAAAATATCTTGTACTCTGTTCTCAAGATTCTTATGTAGGCCTGAGACAGAACCACATGCTGTTATATAATATTGTGTAAGTTAACAGCAATCCAAAAATGTCCCAAAACCGTCAAGAAGTTATTTTCATGTAGATGATAACAGGTTGCAGCGCTTGAAGAATGTGCTGCTTGTCTTAAACATATGTATATAATGGTGTGAGGAGCAAATGCAATGAGATCAAAACAGAACACCACATTTTTTGAAAACTGGAGTTTACCCTAAGCATGCAGCTACTGGCTTCAGCTGACAGTAATCTGACAGTGCTGTATCATGTACATTCATTTACTGTTTTATACTACAAGTTCATTAACTTATACATTAAGTTCATTCTTAAAGTGAGCTGCAATATTACAGCTCCATAAATTTTCAATTTTTTATTTTAGAAATTTTTTGGTAGTTTGGTAATTCCTTTAGGTATGTGTTATTGCGTTCTTTAAAAAAAAATCACACCACCTTTTCATTGCCTCCAAGGCAGTCTTTAGATGGTGACTGGATGACAGAAGGTCACTGTATGCCCTGTCATAACTGAAACGTGTCCCGAAATGTTGTCAGCCTACAACTTCGCCTTTCATGACAAGCTGGTAAGAAAACTTTAAAAAGGTAAGACAGATGTGTGCAAAACATGAAGTCCCTGTGGCAGTGGACCCTGACCTTCTGGATTAAAGGGATGTTAACCGTTCCAGAGGCTTAGGGAATATTTAGTTCTTAGAATTTTTTTTTTAAATTATTTAAATCAATGGGAGTGTACTTCAGTGTGATTAGACTTTTGCTTTTCTGCAGCCAATAGCAAAAAAAAGGTGTGTATTACTGCATAGCTAAGGTATTTATCTGGAGTGTTTCATGATGTCGTTATGTTCCAATGATATGTTAAGTTTTCATGTCTTTCATTTGCATTCCTAATTGAACTATTAAAGGTGGACTTGAAACACAGGGTAAGTCTTTAAGAACTCTCCTGGTGGGACTGGGATTTTTCTTTTTTGTTTTCCCTGTTTTGGTTGTTTGGTTGGTTTTGTTTTTTTTTTCCCTGATCATGTCACCAGAAATGTGAATGGTTCCCTTTTATTTTAGACTAAGCTGTGTGCTCTGAGATTTAAATGCATGCTCACACAGAGACTCAAAGAATTAATATAGAGTAATTAAGATTACAGGAGTAACTGGGATCACAAATCATAAAAGTGACTAAAGCATGGTCTAATTTCAAGTCAGGTAAGCACATTGTATAGGTTTATCATGAGTATCTGCACTAATTTACCATTGTGACTGGAAAAATTTAGATATGATAAAGCAATAGAAAATCTTCATGTTCACAGTAGGGATAACAGCCAAGATTAAGGGAATTTTAGCTGCTGATAACTTAGATTTCAAATTATTAAAAGAACATTTTAAAAATCTCAACACTTGGCTTTATCTGAACTAAATCATATCCCTCAAACTTCTAGGTATTTTGGCACTTGAAGTTGTTAAATGATATTTCAGATATTTAATCAGTTTATATGTGTCACTGATAAACCATGTTAATTGGAACCTATACGGAAAATAATTAGTATTTTTTAGCCAGTGCTAAAAGACTATACCCTAGGACATCTACTCCCACTCTCTAGTCTTCTGTTATCTATGTATTCCCTGTATGACGTGCCAAAATAACAAATTTAAGATAATCAATTAATCTCCAGTAACAATACAATATATGGTACACATCGCAAACTGCCTACGTCAAAACAGCATGCAATTAATTTTACCCAGGAAATCAAACGTTGTAGCACAAATTCAGGGAGCAAAAGCATTCAACAACAGAAAAGGAAAACTCTTACCCAAGATGNACTCTACCCAAAAAGTAAAAAATAAAAAAAAAAAAAAAAAAAAAAAAAGGCATTTTTTAATCAGTAGTATTCTTTATAAAACCATTCCTCCTCCATTCCCTTAGTCCCTATTCCTAAGGGAAACCTACAAATTACTGTCAGAAGTTGACCCTGGAATCATAAATCTAAAAGAGATTAGCAAATTAAAAATCACAGACTCAGCAGATATATTAGTTTTCTGGCATATCATAAATTTTCCCACACCCAACTTCCAACTTGAACCATCAGTGTTCTAAAAATCAATATGTAGCTTTTTCTCTCTCCATAGAAGAGGGCTAATGACTTAATCATCTCCCTCTCTCCTAACAGTCTTTTCTATTCTGCTGGTTCAGATGGCTAATTTACCTCAAATTGTATAATTGATTTGTATAGTAAATTAACACCAATGAAAAGTTCTGATGTCTCCTGTTTCTGTTTTGCACTTGAGTCTGTCTTTCTAATAGAAATGTAAGCAGCAGTGGAAAAGCTAGAATTCTTCAGGAATATTCTTCTGTGACTTCAAATGACATTTGTACATAATTTTCACTTTAAATCCAATACAAGGTCAGTATTTACTTGATAGAAACTGTGATAATTACAATTTTATAAATGTCACCTATCAGAAAATTGCTCTATCTGCTTAGTGCACAAGATTTAGATAAATACAACTAAGACACTGAAAAAGCCACAATTTTGTGTAAAGCCACTATACTGTCTTCACATTTTTGTGTGAACATTTGCTGCAAAGTTTCTCCTTACAAATTATATTCAAGATAGTATACTCAAACTAAATTTTCACAGGAGAAATATTTTAATTCTCCATAATTCCTTAAGTTACTATTTTTATTCTTGGTTAAAATGCTTGTCATATTTTTGTAGGCCAAATTGCTATATTAGCACCTTATACTGTAAAATCAAGTATAATTACTATGGCAATGCTTTTACTATTTCTGTGAATTGTCTGAAGCCAGGAAAGCTTAATGAGACATTCTTGGTGTGACAGATAGATTAGTGTGAAGTTTAATTTGTGTTAATCCACTTTACATGGGAGAAGTATGGAGGGTAAAAAAATGTAAGCAGGAATTACCTATTTTAAAGTACAGCATTATTATTATTAAATACTCATCCCTAGGGTTTTATTTTATGAGTTGTGAGGGAATCTAACCCTGTGACTGTTGTATCTCTATTGAAATATACACTTCAAGGCTTCTCTTATGTTAACTTACCTTTCTTTTCTGAACTTAATTTCATATTTTTCAGAAAAAATGCTCCTAGTTAGTCAACATTAGAATACGTATCAGCATTCTTTAAGGCTCTGCTTTCAGGAATAGATGAGTATTGTGCAGTTTTTGTTGTATGCAAATCTAATATATCCTGAAGTGTTTCAAATATGGATTCACCAGTTTCTCCGGATTCCCTGAAAACAGCTTCAATAAACTAAACTGTCTAAAGCTTTACTTGAACAGGTAGTATCACTGGGATTTAGGAAATTATTAATAAAGGAAATGAGTACACTTAGAAGCACCTGAGGAGGTCTAGAGAGACAGTTCCTTTTTCTACATGAAAGATGTTTGTGATTAATAAAGATTAGGACCTTTGAAAATTTCATCAGATTAATGGTAGAATTTGCACACTGATCTAACAGTTTACTATTGACTGATATAAACATCAAGAACATTGTACTAAGAAGACTTCCATACACATCTGTTAATTCTTAAATGGAAAGATCTATCTATAATTCTTAAAAAGAAGCAAAGCTTTTCAAAACAAATACATTCAATTTGATAACACTTGCAAACTTTGATAGGTTTCAAAGGGATACAAGTTGACAAAGAGTTTGCCTGTGGTAGG
The DNA here is from genome assembly GCA_013400055.1 of Nycticryphes semicollaris. Lineage (NCBI taxonomy): Eukaryota > Metazoa > Chordata > Aves > Charadriiformes > Rostratulidae > Nycticryphes > Nycticryphes semicollaris. The sequence continues at coordinate 313,479 of VXBJ01002026.1, read as the reverse complement.
TATGTGGAAACGACTGACGTTTTCCTATCTACACCAGGAATTCATAAGTAAAAGTGGGATTTCAAAGACATAGATTTTTCAAGATTGGTGTCATCCCCTGACCATTATTGAAGAGTCTATGTATATGTGGAAGGGGAAGCAATACCTAGGAAAATTTAAGGAAAATAGCAGACTAATGGTAACCAAGGAAAGTACTAAAATAAATCTGCAATGACAGCAAGATTTGCACAATGATACTAGACAGCAAAAATTACAAAATTTCACAAAACATTTGAGATTAAAGTATTCTATTAAGAAAAGATTTATTGCTATTTTGGTGTATCGATTATTAATCAACAAAGACTGAAGATCTAAAGATGAACTAAAAGACTTTTTTTTTTTTTTTTCAATTTGACCAAAAAAAAAAAAAATCCTACTGTGGAGAAGTTAACAAGGTATTGGCCTTAAAGAACTAACACTGAAATGAACAAAAAGATTTTAGAAAAACTATTTTGAAAGTTCTGCAGTCATATGGCTGTTGTAAAAGCCAAATGCATGTGTAAAGTGAGAGATTGCTGTAAACGTCAGAAAATTTAAGCCAAATGAAACATTTTTGTAAATGGCAGTAATTTCACAATTCCATATATGTATGATCACCTTTGGAAAGAGAGCCTCCTGCTTCCCTTAGAACTGTAAATAGAATCTGACAAGAAATCTGATATGAAAAGCTTAAATGATACTATTTATTATGTTGTTTTGAAATCTAACCATAGATAAAATTTCAACCGCTTTTGTACATAGTCTAACATATGGGACCACTCATTGGGCACTTCAGGTGCTAGTGTGGCTTCAGTATATTGAGGGGATGACAAAATTTAGGTAGAAAATCAACGAATTACCTAGGTAATTCAAGAATATATAGCATCAATGTTTTTCCTCTTTGGAGCATTCTTTTAAGGTATATGGATGAGAAGTGACTTTTCAGTTTAGCTTAGCTAGCAAAGTCGATGTGTATGGAGGAATTGCATTTATAGTATAAATAATGCAATTTATCCTTAACAACATATTTGCATCTTCAGCAATGATGAAAATGCCTGCTATGGAAAAGAACAACAGTACTCTCTGTAAGTATGGAAGCCAACGTCAATTTTCTCGCTATCAAAACCCAAGACAAGTGTTTACACAGATGATTTGTTTAATTGACCAAGTCAGAGAGCAGTCAGCTTTGAAGAGAAATAATCTTGTAAAGTTTATTACGTCCGGTTTGAAATAATAAGCCAAATGAACCTTTGGACTGAGGAAGAGCGAGTATTGCTTGCTGCTTCTCCAAAGGGTTGTGAACATACTTTGCCCAGCAATTTGTCAGAAAAAGGCAGGAAAGTGTTTGCAGGCATTAGCAACAACTGCATTATCTTGGCATTCTGGAGCTGGGCATCAAATAAAATTGGCAGAGCTACAGAACTATAGTAGATAAAGTGAAGCGTCTGTACCATAGCTGTCTAAAGAGGAGACCATTGAAGATTACTATGTCAAACACATTTGGGTGTCTCTAAGGTCCTCTGAACTAGCTTATCTAAAAGTCCCATTTAAATGATTTATTGATAATAGAAAAAACAATGAAAATAGGCTCTAACTCTTTGTTAAATGCTCCTAAAATCTAAGGAATATAATTTGACTGGCATTGTTCAATTTAACAAATCTCTAAAATCAAAAATAAATGAAGGTAGATGGATTGGAATAGCAGTTGGATCAGATGCATGAAAAAGTAAAAGGGCACTTGCTAACAGAAGATAAACAAAAAAAAACGTGACGAGCAATAGCTGGTAGGTTTTTTCATGACTGAGAAAGAGTGCAAATCTCAAGTATAGTAAAAAAGATTTTACTTACAATAATGAAAAACAACAAAACAAATTAAAAAAACCTATGCAAATAAAGATACACTCTTAGCCCCGTGTTTTTTATGTAAAAGTGACAAAAATTCTGTGTGCCACCAGGAACAGATTTTTTTCCTGAAGGCAAAAAAACCCCAAAATCTTTCCACTTATTTAAATGAGCATAAGTGTAGAAGAGCCGCCTTGGAAGGTAGAGGCATCATATAATTTTGATACAAAACCTTACCAACCTGTGCATTGTGGTATTTCTGTTTTAATAGTATATATTTTCCTGCCTGTCTTGTCTTTCACAGTTTGGTTGATTGCAAGTTCTTAGTTGATAGAAGTAAATTTAGTATATAGATTGATGTCAATTTATACTGTCTTACTATGTGGTCCAAAAAAAATAATTAAAAGAAACTGTTTAGATTATTTTCATTTTGAAGTAAGATAAATGAAAATCAGCTATGCAATTTTCATCAACTATGCAAATAAGAAAAGTGTTTTCTTTGTTTTCTTTAACTTTTCATTTAACTTTCTGTAAACATTTGACAGTGAAATTTGAAAAGTTCAAAAATGGTGTTTAAAATTCAAATTAGACTTTTTAATCAGTACTTAAAAATCTTCCAAATACTTGATTAATAATAAATGCAGTTTTATTCATTACTGTGGTGATTTGATGCTAATGTTTTATGAATATATTGGCTTTTAAACTTCCACGTTGCTTCCAGTTATCATATAACTGTAAGAATATTTGTACTTACATACTTTTCTACTGTGGTCTTAGCTGCTGCATGTATAGTTTTGGCATACAATCTTGACGTACTAACACAAATCCTGCCATACTCTTCTATGCTGAGAAAAAACAACACCCAGCCAAAACGTTTGAATTGTGGAGAAACAAAAATTATAAGGTGTTATTTTGCAAAGTGGGAAGTGTTCAGACTGGCTACCCTTGACTTGCACAGGTTCCCATGGTGCTTCCCTGAGTTACACGGAAGGTGCATGTACTGAACATCTTTCAGAATTAGACCGGATTCCTCAATTCTTTCATTTAGATGACGGTGCTTGAGTATGAATTTAGGTGCTTACATTATCTCATCTGACAGTTTTGTATGTGTTACTGTTTTTACTCAGTCCTCCAAGTCCTGAAGGATGAGACAGGAACTTGAACATTCCCTCTCCAAAATGTGCAAGCTCAAGGCGATACTAAAGGGATCTCCTGCTTTTCTTTATTGGTGTTTCTGTCCCTTTTAGCTACACACACAAAGGATCATGTCAGTAGAGTTATTAAAACAGAACTGAAAAATGTGAGTTTGTCCCTGACAAAACAGACTTTGTCAAGTGGCAGGTAACTAAATTTTCTGAAATGGTAGTTTCAGATTGTTTTCTAGATGAGTAAACTGGATTCAATATGTGACAGTATGTTTAGTATATTTTCATAGGGACAGAAGTTAAAAAAATTCAACAAAATCAGCAATATTTTAAATATACTTAACACATGATATTGATTCTCTGTAGGGTTGTTGTTTGGTTTTTTTTTGTTTTTTTTTTTTTTTTTTTTTTTAATTTAATAGAGAGGAGAAATCAGCTTTTTAGTCTCTCTCTACTTATTTCTGTGAAGACAGATCTCTCACCAATCTGCTCAGAAACGTAGAGGGAAGTGCAGAGGTGGTGGGAGTACAGAAACCCTGCCTGGAGAGCATATGTAGGATGCTAGTTGAACTGGGGCGTCTCAAGAAATAATTCAGTTTTACAAGCATAAGTGTGTCCTAGGTTGTTTTTTTTCTTCATTTAGTTTTACAAGTTTAGCTTTACAAGAGTGGTTTGCTACCCAGCGTGCAGTACATGAAAAGATGACTGTGTGTGTAGGAGAACTCTGGAAATGAAGGCTGTGTTTAACAAGCAGACTGAAGCAACAGAAATTTAGGATTGTGATAGGACTAAAACCACTGGGAATACAAAATTTCCAAGAAAAAAAAATAAAACTTACAGGACTCAGGAACTGCGGATGCAAGACCAAACTCTGGGTATTAAAGATAAGAAAATGAAGGTAATATTTTTCTTAATGTGTGTGTTATTTTTCTAAACAATCTCAGAAGGAGGGGGAAGGTGAAGGATGAGAGGAAATGGAGCTAACAGTGCCAGGAATATAGCCTGACATGCTGAAAAAGCTGATAAAAGTTGTTAACTAGTACTGTCATTGCAAACAGCATAAGATCATATGAGAACTAGAGTGGTGTTTTTTTCTAGTTTTACTGGTGGTTTTCTTTTAATTGCTGGGCTTTTGCAAGCAACTCAGAAATATTAAAAAATTAGAGATACTACAAAATTCAAAATTTAAAACAATCTAACTTTCATATTTTAGTTTTTACAGAGGCCAGAGTTTAGAATTCTCAAGAAATATAACTGTTCTATTTAACTTCCCTGCATTTCTCTTGCTGTTTTGAAGGAGTCTCCCACACCCAAATGATCTGGAATCACATGAAGAACGACAAATAAACACAAAAAAGTAACAGCCCTATCAGTAAAATGAGCTGTTATAGTTTTTGTTGAACTAACTTAAATTAGTCAGTACAATTAGGAAATCAAACTGAGTCAGTGGATTAACTACAATCATAACACCCCACAGCTAGCAGTTATCAAATTCATATCGCCAGTAATAGCATAATGAGATTAATTCAGCTGGTAACCAATTCATATGAATTCCAGCCTCAAGAATACACAGAGATTTTCTTTTTCCAAAGCACAAACCAACTGTAATGAACAGATTTAGTTCATAAAGCAAATGTGGACTGCTGATTCCCCTAAAATACAATTGACTACCATCATATTAAAAAAATCACAAAAATTAATACAGATCTGTCCTGCTAATATTTTTTTATTCAGCTCTGAAAAGACATAACAATTCTAATAATTTTGTTTGTGTAGATTCAGGAAACCACTGGGGTTGCCCTTTTCTAGAAAAATGATCATAAATTCAGGTGTGTGGAAGAATGTATTCATTCATATCTCTGAAGATTTACATTCAGAAAAATGTGATTGGTGTGATTTTTTGCTTTTCCTCAGAAAGAACAGATTAAAAAAAAATAGTTTGAAAAGTAGGAACCTTTTACAGTTCACATCTATAGTATGAACCTTATACTTCACAGTATATTCAGAATCAGGTAATACCAGGGTTTTCTTTCGGTGGTACAACTTGTGGCATTTGGTTTTCCTGAATCTTAAAGTTAGGCTTTGACTGTCTTGATTCACATCTTTCTACAGTATCATCTTCAGAAAGAATAATCCATTAGTCTGTCATAACTGAAAAAATTACCATTCCTAATTCTTTCAATTGGGCTCTCTATAATAACAACTATTATAACTATTATAAGTGAAAACTCAAAAAAGGAGGAAAAAAAAAAAAGGAAAAAAAGCAAGTTTTACTTCTATACCAAGATGTAATCCAACAATTTATGACAACTTCTCTACAAATAGTGAGTTCTGTTGGACCTGCTGAAATGAAATCAGCATCTACCTCTGATAACTGATTTTAGTTTGGATCCCAAGAGCCTTCAAGGATACTCCTAGAGCAAGTAATTCAAAAGAAAGTTAGGAATATAAAAAGACTGTAAACTGTCTCTCTAGATTCTTGTGGAAAACGTGAGTTTGCAGGACTGGTTTGGTCAGAGACTGATAAATAAGGAAAAAAAAACCCAAAACCATAAATGAGACTTATCCTTTTTAAAGAATTTCAATGCTTCATAAAAGCTAAGGTCACAGGAGGAGAGTGCAGGAGCCCGGCCAGCAACACTGCAGCAAAAACCAGCATCTCACAGAATTTTCTGATAGAGCACCAGCAGATGCAGAAGGGGCATGTACTCAGACAAAAGGATCTACTAGCTCTGTGTTTTTTTGGAATAGAACAGTTGCATCAACTCATCTTTGGGCTCCAGTTGAATGTTTGAGTCTGGATCCAAGGCACTGGTATCATGAAGAAGACACTGCTGAGTGCACCCTCATGGTCACAGTGCACATTATTTAGATTCCAGTCTGTGATATGAAAGTAAAGCTCTGCCCAAGAAAGTCACTACTGGTGGCAGGCATGCTGAACAGCATACCTTCCTGAGCACAACACAGATGGCACTGTGGAACAATAGAGAAAGTCTATCAGCATGCTACATTACCTTCGCATCTGGGAGGCTTCAGGCAATCCAGCAAAGCACTGAAGAGGATCGGGTGCTGCGGGCAGGAAAACATTGTATACTCTGAGGATGGGCAGAACCAGTGATGCAGGAGGCTGCGCCTATTACACCATGAGAACTATGTAAAATATATATATTCAATTTATTGAGTAAATGTAATTAATATCTAATTAATGTCTTTAAATATATATTTAGTTCGTTTAAAAATTCCTGGAGTATAAATACCAACAGATTGAAGAACTGATATAATGAAATAACCACATGTTTGGAATGTCCAGGCAAGAACAGTTAACTGAGAGCTATATAAAGGAGCATGTATTGCACAAAGAGACTAGTGACAGGCAAAACAAGCAGGCTTTATAGATAGATTTGTGCAATCCCATTCTTAACCTAATGAAAGGCTGGAACCCAAAGGCCATGCTCCCCAGAGGATGGGAACTTAATAGTCAGGAGATTATTAGCTTACAGAGCTGGACTTCCTGGAGAAAATTTAGTCAAGACCGAGGATCAGAAAACTAAATACTTGGCACGTTTTGCCAAGTATTGTAGAATTGACATGCTTTGATTAGCAAATAGCCTCAGAAAAGAGCCACAGATTTCAAATGTTCAGAGCCACAAGGAAATTTGAATTCTGATTGTTTCTTTCAAGATACATACTACACAAGTAAGGAACAGGGTTTTTTTCTTAGCAATAAAGCCAGTAAATTAATGGTCAAGGCAGAAAAAAAAAGGGAAAACCTCCACATGCCTGGAATCACCAGACCACCAACAGTACTTTCAACTGTAATGAATGTGTAGCATATCCTGAATTCTTGTTCTGGTTTTGTACTTGGTTCACTTGCTACCTTTATCAGAGAGTATTGTAGAAATGCTGGGTTTTAGATGTTGACTCAGGTGATTTCTGAACACTACAATAGGGTTGCAATTAAAAATAGGTCTGGCTGTAGGTGACTTCCCTGGGGAAGTACTGGAGGGAGCAAATTTCATGAGATGACACACTTTAGCATTATTTTTTAATGGTCTATGGTTCATTTGGGAGTAGTATTAAAGAGCTCTGCAGAGAAGCCTGGACTTAGAAGTGAAGCAAAAAGGTCATCTCTACTTATTCTTCTCTGTTACTCCTTTGCCACTGGAGGAGGGAAGGGAGGAGAGTCACACAATAAAAACTGCTGGAAGTTTCAGAATACTTCTCTTCTGGAATCCAGTGTAAGTGAAAAGAAAAAAATGTTGTGCAAAATTTTCAAAGTATTTATTTTCCCATTTTTGAGTCAGCTATTAGGGAGATAGATTATTAATAATTATGCTACCATGAGATGTAAATCTGAACCTTTAGGATCCTTTTTCATTACAGCTGAAAGAAAAAAAAAAAAAACACAACAAAAACAAACCCTAAAAACCAATTCATGAATACTTGACGAATGAGCAAACATTTGCATCATATAAATATTTTCTTTCTCTTCATCAGTATTCAGGGGCTGTATTGCCATCTGGCAAAGGTTTCAGTTGACTAACGCTGAAGCAATAAATTAATACAGTAAAAGATGCTACCAACAGTTTTAAACCAATTAAAATGCTTGAAGCAGACTCTATGCATGTTAAAATGTCATGTCATGATCCTGCTGCACAGAACCAAAGAGCTGTAATGAGCCAAGTGTGAATGAGCAAAGTTTGCAGGATTCAAGGGTATTGCTTGGTGTGAGCCTTCTGGCATGCACAAATATTCTCGTGATTCAAAATGTTAAACAGTATGACCCATATTAGGGTGTATGCTGGTTTTACTACAGAACAGAGGTTGTCTCATGCTTTTGTACTCTTTAATTTGGATCCAATAAGAACAACAACAAAAAAAGGGTAAGACAAGCATGTATTTCAGCTCTCCTGTGACCACTCACAAGCTCCACGGAAAGGTGATTCAGAAAACCCTCATGTTTGAAGAGGGTTCACTGCCTGGAGGCAGAGAGCAGCAGAAGGGACTTTTGGGGGACACCAAGGACCAAGCAGCAGCTGTGGGTCTGTCTTGCCCGGGTTTGGATTGCAGGCTAATGCCTGGGCTGTGCAGGATCCCATGTCCAGAGTAACCGCCTCAAGTGTTTGCTACCTGCAACCATTCTCACAAGAATCCCAGCAGAACTTGCTGCTGTCTTGAAAAAAGAGTGGATTTCCTCTTTATAGGCGACTGTAAAGGTGAATGCTGTGTTTAAAAGTATGAGGCTTTCCTTACAGAAACCCCTTGTGGTCTGAATCCTTTTTCGGGGAAAAATGTCACTGGATTTGCAAGCTGCATGAAAAGCTTTTGTAGCAGTGATGCAGAGCAATGCCATAACCTCTCATGAAACAAGCTAAAGAATTTTATTAAACAAAAACACATTAATTTTTTTTTTTGTTTTAAAGAAGTTCAACATACTTTAAAAACTTTAAAACAGTCTGTCAAAAGGATCCTATCAAAGATCTGTCTTGAGCTTTCCAAGTCAGAAAATGCCTGTGAGACCATTCAAGACAGGAGCCCATTCCCAAACCTGTCAGTTTGGTGTGTTGGTTTTGTACAATGAAGGAAGGAAAGGAAAGAAAAGAAAAATTCGGTATCTTCCAAAAATGACTGCATCAAAATTGAGAAAACACTTTTCAAGAACATCCCACTTAAGTACTTTCTACAAATATTGTTCATGAAGGTAGCAATTTTGTAGCTGTGTTACTAGAAAATATATAATGCTGTTAATGTCTTCTGCAAGTATAATGTTTGCAAAGGAGAAACATGAGAAGTGTGTTTATGATTGTAAATTAATATTGCAAGAAATAAGTTGAAACAATGCAGTAAGACCTACTAATGGCAAGATTATGCTAGAATGTGTGGGTTTTTTTCTGTTAAGACTACTGGTGACGATCAGAGCTTGCTGAATTACACATGAAGTACTAGGGTAGGTTTATCATACTTTAAAATACGAATGCTAATAGATGATTGCTACTGAAATATTTGAGATTTTAAGGTCAGATACTAGTAGTAAGTAGTTTGGAAAACAGAAATGATACTTTTTAATGTGGGCTGATCACATCACTGCAGGAGAGAGAAGAGAAAACTTGTCCTTTCTTCATGAATAGCAATGGTATAAAGAATGTTGAAGGAAAACATTAATTTTATGTGTGTTTTTTTTATTAAAGTATGTATTGCTACCACCTTGTATGCTTGTACAAGTCAGATGTACTAAGCTTTCATTTCTGACAGAAAAAAATGTTTTGTAGCTTAATGACATTTTTAAATAATTCATAAATTTTTATATATATTTTGCTTAAATTAACTTAATTTGTATATTGTGCCTTCTGTTTAAAAAAAAAAAAAAAAGAGCATAAACAGCTCCAAATCCATTTACTGAAGGAAAATGCCATTTATTTGAACTGTAAGATCTACCATAATGCCTGTCATAATGAATTCAAAATGCTCAGATTCAGAGTACTGGAATGTTATGGGAAAATGCTACACAGATTCCTTAAGCACTCCTTGATTATATAACATTATCATATAACATTTTTTATATGTTGTATGGAGGGGTTTTTAGATGAAATTTCAGTCTTTGAGTAATGCTTATGATTTATCAAAACCCAACAATTTTTCATGAAGATGCTTAAACAAATAAGGTTCCTTTCTTTTATATGTGAAGCAAGACATTTGAGAATTAATTTACAACTCTCCACAACAACCCTCCTGTTTTGCAGTCATCTCTTTAAGATAACTTCCATAGACTATTGTATAACGGGGAAAGAAGAGCGAAACAGTACTCGGGAACTGAGGTTTGTTTTCACCATCCTCAGCCTCATAATCACTAAGGAACATCAGCCTGCACCTAAGCAATCTGCACCAACCATGCAAAAGGAAGTTCCAAGAGCTGAAGACTTTAAGATCTTTCAACAGAATGATTGTACTGCTGGCATGATGTATCTCCACGTGACTATCTATTCTATCAGTTCAGCAGTTCCTTTGATAGAGAAGACAAACTGGTTTTAAATTGTTTTCTTTCATAAACATGAACAAATTCTGAGTTATCTACATCAGATTTTGATCTGTTACATGACATGTGAGAAGGCGATTAGCTATAAGAGGATATACGGTCTTATTTTTCAATAGCTTCCATGTTTCCAATGTTTTCACTAGTATTATGCTAGCAACAGCAATCAATGGTAAATTGTCAAAGGTAAAATAATTTGCTTCTGAAATGACTACCTTGAAAAGCAGAGCAAAGAATGGGTTATTTTGTATTAACAAAATGCTTTAAAAAACCTTTACTCAGATGGGAGGTAATATACCATTGGAAACTTATGAAGATGTTTTACCAAACCAGCCTGTATTTCCTCACAGGACAGGAGCAAGTCCCCTTTGTTAATGGAGGGTGCATCAAGCCTGTGTGCAGCAACCTGGAAAAGGCAGACAGACCACCTTATCCCACCCTTTCAAGAGAACATGACAAGCAGCCAATGGAGAAACCAGGTATGCCCTTCATCACAATCCACATAGAAGCATCCTTTTTCTCTATTGCTTGAGATCACATCCTTGATCATTAATCTTGTGAAATGATGAGATAGTTACAGGGAAATGAAGAAGTTTCTGTGCATCCTTCAATAACAGATGGTTGAATGGGGGCTGACTCCTCTGCTGCCTTTTCTCTCCTGCTCAGCACAGAGTGGTGGAAACTGCCCTCTTCGCTGACCAACTGGACTCCTCGCATAAGGTACGTTCCAGAATATAAACCTTCTGCTCTAATTAGCCCTAGGAAGTACCTCAAATTTATTGAGGTGGGGTTTTTTATTTTTCTAAATAAGTTCAGATTTAAATTACTTGAAGATTGATCTGGCTTGTTTAGTGTTTTTTCTATCTCTAACAAGGTGACTGCATGGCCAGTAGTCAGTCTTAGCCTGGGAGCCCAGGAATTTTCAATTTCTATACTGCTGTTTTTTACTGGAAAGCACGAAATATCCAGCACAACATGCACAGTCTTTAAACTCAGAGACCTCGGATCTTCTGAGGAGTTGAACTAAAATAATTACTTTGAAAGTGTATCCAATGCCCTTGCAGACCATATTGTAGCTGCAGTGAACTACTTAGCTGACACGTTTTAAGTGATCTTCTCTTGTTTGAACGATATAGTGTTGCTATTGATGTTTAAAATACTGCTAATTCTTCTGTACCTTCCCAGTTAATGTATCTTAATGAACTAGTGCCAGCTGAATGGGCTGAGTCGTTGTTCTATTGACCCATGTTCAAAATAACACTTAGGATTTAGTCTGATTTTGTCTAAAATTATACAGGGCAGATATAATCTCCAGGGAAGGTTCTGTATAAAATAGAGATGAAGATGCTATTTACAGACTAGATAGATAAGATGACTGAAGAGATGTTTTGCAGGTATGATTGTTATTGCTACTGCTCACGTTGAGTTTTAATATGTGCAGAAAAACATTTTTGGTTGTTTCAGGATCTTTGCAAACTGCCTCCATGTTCATTTCAGTACAGCGATTCCAAAAACTCCAGCTTCAATTAGATAAGCAATTTTTAAATGAAGGAAGACCGGAATTAGGAAATCTAAATCGATGTATTCAATCGTAGTCATCTTTATTTTTTCAGTCTGCACATAATTGTTATAAGTGAAGATAAACCCTCTTTTTGTTCTAAAACGAAAACATTAGCAGTATGAAAATTGGCAGGAATATCAGTGCAGCAGTTCACACAGGTGTAGAGCGTAATTCAAAGTTCGCTTCATAATATTCTACCCCAAACCTGCTTTGATAGCTAGAGAAATGTGTAGATTGAACTTACGCTCAGAATGTTATAAAAGCGAAGATGCTGTCTTTATTTTTTCATTTTAGTTGCAAAATTATTATCCCAAACAAACCCTGATTGGAGTAGTTATTTTAGCACATTTTACATCTCAGGCTTGGTACTTCTGCAAAAAGAGTTGAGGATATTCAGCAGCTATAAAAAAGAGATTCTGTGAGGTTCATTAAGACTTCCCAATACTGAGAATTAGAATGGAAATGAAGATTAGGAACTTTGTTTAAATTTGCTTAAAATTTATTAATACGAGAATATATATTTAATTGGTGTTTCCTGCATTCTAAAGAAGCCAGGAATGTACAACTAGAAAGGGAGAAAAATTGGCAATACTCTTTTCAGTTAATTTAGTGAACGATATCCTACCTGAGCCTTAATATCTGAATCAAAAGTATTTCAAATCTCAGCCCACACTGATACAAAAATTATAGTATAAACCTTGTATAACTGGAGATTTTCCAAATTCCTGAATTTTACCTTACCTTCTCCTCTTTTAGTTGCCTTATGCAAATACCCTGCTTTTCTGAACACCGTGAAATAATAATTTGATATGTCAACAGCTGTAGTGTATTTGCCACCCAGTAATGCAGATGATCCAATCACCTCTTGTTCACTATCAGCTTGAGTTACTTGAGTAAACTTACTATCTGTGGTGTAAGAGGCACAGTACAGCTGCATTTTGTTAGCTAGAGAGGGGTTCTTTCCCTAATAGTCTTATCCTCAATGTAGAAAAGTCACATAATCAGATGAAAACAAGTATTTATTCTAGATCCTTAATACCTCAACTTTTATCTATTTGCCATTTATCTTAGTGTTGGTTAGGTATTGGGCATTTGATTAAATAGAAAATCATTATAGTACGGTTTCACCTAACAGGGAAAGGAAAAGGTTGTCAATAAACATCCTGGAAAAACTCAAGAAAGTTGAACTGTTATTGCTGGGTAATAGTTTTGTTTGTCATTATTTTCAACAAGTAACTGTGATTTAGATATGTGCTCCTAGCAAAACAGTAGCCACAGAAATGTCTTGGGTCATCATGGCAGGTATTTATTATTCAGTGTTATAGTTATATAGGAGCATCTAGATTTTTTTTTTCTTTTGTGGTCAAAAGGGAAACTGCTAAGTGTGTCACTGAACCCTTAACTTTGGTAGATCTGTTCATTTTTTGGGCGTTGTGCGGAAAGGGAAGGAAGTTGTATGCAAGCTTTTCTTCATGCAAGCTATAATAAGTTTCCTTTGTAACATTATTTAATGTTTCAAAAGTTTTATCAGCGTTGATATTGTCTTTTTTTGCTATGATATGGGAGAGATTTATTTAGAAATTATCTTAAGCCAACTAAAGAAAAAGCATGCGTGGGTGATGACTTAAAGAGAAAGTCATCATCTTGGGTTTCTGAAACACTTTTTTCTGTTGTTGTTCTTCACTATCCCCATTTGCCCCTCCTTTGCTTTGTCACATCTCAGGAGATTTGTGGAAGGAAAGCGTAAAGTGATTTTCTCAGTTTCCTAGGCTGTGGGCTGATAAGACCTCTTGAGGTGCACTTCGGCTCTGTGACAATGCTTGACAAAACTGGTAGAGCTGGTGATTCCCTCGAGGGAAGTTTTTAGTACACAACTCTTATGTAAGAAACCATCTGCTGGGTTTTTTTACTGTGTTTCTCCCTCCTCTTATTCTACCTTTAAAAATTAAAGATGTAGGAGACAATTGAAAATATTTTTATTTTCCCCCTAGAATAAAATACTAAGTCTTTTTTTAAAAAAATACTGCTTCCATATACAAGTTAAACTGTTGTTGAGGTTCATCACAGAGGCAGATAGGTCAGAAAGTCATCAGGGATATGACATTTGTGCCCATAATTGCTAGCCTTTTTTTGCCTTTTTTTTTTATAATCTTCTGGCTTTTGGCATGAGTGTTCACAGAGCAAATTAATTATGCTGTTTATTCTTCTTTGCGATATAAAAGGAATTCTAAGGTCTTGCCTTGACATCCATAATAAGAAAACAAAACAAAACTTCCGTGTAAATTTCTGCCCTGGATCATTTTCATGCCATTTTTAGAGGTCACACCACTACTTCTCATATCAACATCAGTATGTTTAGAATAAAGTCGTGTTAAAATCAGAGAAGCAAATAATCCCAAATGACCTGGGAGTAATGCATTCACATCCAGATGATAAATACTGATAGAAAAACTTGCTAAAATCTTCATAATCTAGGAAAATTGAGGATTGCCTTACTATGAATTCAAAGGGATACTTCTTCCAGCAAAAAATAAAATAAAATAAAAAAAAATTTACTCCAGTCATTCAATTATTTACAACTATAGTTCAAAAAGAACTAACTGGAAATTTTTACTAGAATTTATGTGACAACTTATGTAACAGTTCTTAATTTCTCAGGATGTTTTCTGGCAAATAGTGGACACGCAATAGACCGCTTCTGTATTACACTGGGACCAACAAACAATGTGGCAGGCTGTATCATGTCTTACATCTTGGCTGCTTTCCTCTCAGTGTTGCTGAGAGAGAATATTGAGCTGGCATCCCTGGCGCAGCTGATTACAAGACACAAAACATTCATTTCTGTTATGGCAAGGTTCCGGCAATCCCACTTCCCTAAAAAGGCAACACAAACTGATAGGAAAGCACGACAAATAAGAGAAATGGCAAATGGCAAAACAGGAGAGGAGTTTTGATCAGAATCTTTTTGATTCTGAATTTTATAAAACTAAATTTATATATTTGTGATGTGATTTAGATCATACTGTAGACGTACTCTCTGCTGCAAGAATGGAAAAGAGAGGAGTTTAAAAAAAAGCACAGTATAATCATAAAAGATATTTAAGGCATGAAAAAAAATACAGATTTTTAAATTCTTTTCTATAAATCCAAGAGTAACATATTCAATAGCTGATTGCTGGAAAGATTTGAAATAGATGTTTTTGACTAAAAATTTATTGTTGATTCCCAGTGCTGAGGGTTCTGGTTTTTTGTCCCATCGAGATATTACAGAGACATTAACGGTGAATTGTTTGACAGGAAGATTTCTAGTAGTCCATATTCAGAGCACAAATTACCTAGACCCTTGTGTTTGTGAGGTTTCTGGGCTTCTACATTTTTCTCATAAAGAAGCTACTGAAACAAAAATTACTTTTTTTCCAGTTAGATGCATTCAAAACCTTGCTATCAGTTTTTATTAAAAATGTGAAATGAATTTTTAGCAGAGCTTTGACACTTGCATTGTTAATGTGCCTTCAGGCATGTAATTAGTAGAAGAGTTTAATCTTTTATATTCCATACTTTGATCAGAGTAAATAAGCTCAGAGGAGCTATAAAGTATTGACCAGCATCTTTGATAAAAAAAAGTTGTAAGCACAACTTGAAGATACTTTCATAAACTTGAAAGCACACCATTAGTTCTGCGTATAATAGAGAGCATGTTCACTTATATTGCTATTATTGGTATATCAATCCAGCCCATATAGCATTGGGGCTTTTTTTTTTTCCCTCCCTTTCCCTCTTTTTATTTAGAAACTTGTGTTGTTTTTCAACATTCATGGAAAAACTTCCAAAAGTGCTATCCGTAGCAGCCCAATATATAAATGATTCATTCTATAGTTGATTCCATGGTAGAAAACTTGATTGATGGCTAACAAAACATATCTGGTAGGCTGACTGGTAGGATGCAGCTGTTCACATATTTTTGAACACATAATGAAGGCTGAAATTAGGGTGCCATTAAACTAAAATAGGATATTGTCATTGAATTAGCAGAAGAAAAATCAAGTTTGAAAAATTGGCCCTCTGGGTTATAATAACTAGATTCAAAACTTTTATAAAATATCATGTTGAAAGGTTTGATTTTCTTAATTTTATACTTTTCTCAAACCTGCTTAGGTCAGACCAGCAACTAATTGGTGTTAGTGGGTGAAATAATTGGCAGATTTCTTTTCATGGAACATTTAAACCTTTCCATGGTATTTGGCATTCTGAAATATTAAAAATAAAGTGACGTATTTAAAAAAAAAAAATGTTAAGACCCCTCACAGTTAATTTATGAAAAAAAAATATCAAGAAATTTGAAAAGATCCTCTGTCCAGTATCTGAAAGGGGCATACAGGAGAGATGGGGAGGGATTATTTATCAGGGAATATAGCGACAGAATGAGAGGCAATGGTTTTAAACTGAAAAGGGGGAGAATTAGATTAGCTATTAGGAAGAAATTCTTTAGTGTTAGGGTGATTACATATGGCACTGGAACAGGTTGCCCAGGGAAGTTGTGGAGGCTCCTTCCCTGGTGGTGTTCAAGGCCAGGCTGGGTGGGGCTTATAGCAACCTGGTCTACTGTCCTATGGCAGGGGTTTGGATCTAGATGATCTTTAAGTTCCCTTCCAACATAAGCAATTCTATGATTCTCTGTGTTGGTTGAAAGTCCTTCAGATTTTAAAAATGAAACTCATAAAGGTATATAGAGGAGTAAAAATCCCATACAATGGTTTTTTGTTTTATACTGGTACTTCTGTTGTTTTTCAAAGACTTTTGGTGCTCCATTTCTGCCCTCATCTCCTGCCCTAGTGAGCCTCCATGCACCCCTTGCGAGCAGCCCTTCTGTTCAGAAAGTTGGGGTGGAGAAAACAAAATCACATGTTTCCAGTTAGGTTTTTTTCTTGTTATTCTGTGTATACATCAGTGCTCTTTCAGTGAGTTTAATTCATAGTTACCTAGTTCCTCAATGCCTACACAGGTAGTATCTCCCAAGGATGACAAATTTCACTTGGGAACCCTGAAGTGCCTTCTTCCACTATTGACTCAAATCTTGACAATAAAAGGTGCTGAGTGTTCATCAACCCAATTGCAGTCAATGCACGGAGCCTCCTTGGCAACTGTTACCACAGTTTTTTTGCCGTTTCTTCTTCCAGGTAGTTTCCTGCATATACCTTGTCTGGCATGCTAAACCGCAGAGAAATTTGAGGTACCTGACATATAAAGGGTGAAATTCTGGCTTCATCTACAGGTATATCTGCCATTGCAGGTAAGTGTCATCTTGAGGGAAGTGTTGGGCCAAGCCTTAAGAGAGAAGGCAAGATTAATCAGAAAGTCTAATGATCAGATTCTCGTAATTTTTTTATTGTTCCATTTATTTCCATTAGAAAGCAGAAAATGTCTTTTTGATTCTGAATTTTACAAAACTAAATTTATATATTTGTGATGTGATTTAGATCATAGTGTAGACATATCCTGAAAGGAGAATTCTGGTGTGAAAGTACATATGTTCAGTACGTAGCACTTGAAATACAGGACATAATGAGAAAAAATACGACCCTAAAGTAAACTTCAAGCTGATTTCAGGAACAATGAAAACAATACTGCTATTTTATTTCATATAGCATTTGGTTGAGTCACAGTCGACAGAACACATTTAATATTCAAAAGAATATCTGTAAATTATTCTATATGATCTTTGATGAATATCAATTTATGCATTTTAAATATGGCTTACATATAAACAGACCCACTTAAATATAAAAGCATTTTAAAGAATTGTGTGTGTCATCTTTAAATTATGAAACTAGAAGTAAACTCATGACTCCAATCTATCTTCGTCACAAATCTGAATCCAACATTTGCATTTTATCTCAGACCGTTATCTCATCCCTTTCCAGAAGCAAACAATGAGGTAACAGGAAGCAATGATTTAGCATCAAGAAAAGACAACCTATTGAAATTCCTTTGTCTTTCCTTTTTATAGGGCAAAGCACTGCTTCTACATTTTGTGATGACATTATTGAGACTTCAGGCATGAGGTAAAAGGAAATTTGACAAATGTTGCTTAGAGGCTAGATATTTCAAAGTATTTTGCCAAATAAAATAGATATTTGACAGTTTCTCCTGTCAAATATCAAAATCATTTAGACTATTCCTGAAGAGGAGATACACATGTAACTTATAAAAATAAATGAAATAGTGGATTTAATGTAATTTTAATTGATTTACCTACCTTTAGACAATTTCTCAATATTTTAGTCCCTTTTTAAAAGCTTTTATTCTTTTCAACTAGTTAGATTTACTGGCTCATAAACTATTTAAGTTATCCAAAAATGAATCACTTTCCCATCTTTTCTCAGAATTATTGTGCCATGTGTAACTTGTGTTGATTTATTTGTCAAAACAGAATTCATTTTGTAGTTAATATATTTTGATCTGGGTTATCAAAAGAAACGTACTGTAACCAGAAACAACCTTTCCAAGGATAATCATGCTAATTTCTCTTAAGAGACATTTAATCTGGGGTTTGTGATGGAAATACTTAACACTTATTGTTTTATTTTCCTTTTAATGGTAATAAAAATTAGATAGTCATAGTTTAATGTATGTCTTGGGAAGAAGACCAAGGAACTCTATGATTAAAAAAGGAGCAAGTTAAAACTCATGACATTTTAAATAACACTTGGTTTGTCATTCCTTATTTTTTCTAAATGACAAGTACAAGACTACATGTTCATTAAAAATGCAACACTTTACACACTACTTAGTACCCTCTATATTTAACTAGTGTGCTGAAAGGGATAGGAGTCCATCAGGAAAAAAAATAAGCCAGTATGACTAAAGAGTGCTCATTAATCTCATTAATGTGTATTTACCAAAAACTCATTTAGAATACCAGAAATCACCTAAAGTTAGCTTTTTATAAAAAGATTCTGAGATAATGTTTTGTATTTACAAAATTTAGGTTCTGTTTGCATGTAAGCTTCTGAGCCAATTTGAAAATGTATTAAAAATAAAAAGAAAAAAAGACCTATGTTACTTAAAAAACTGTGATTTGTATTTTGCAAGAACTTTCTAGCCTAACAAAAAATAATTGTGTTATTTCAGATAATAAATAAAGCCTGTAATTAGGTTTTTAAAGCTTTAAAGCTTACAGACATTGAATAAAGTCATAATGTACATATATCCGCATGTGCTAGGAATACAAATCCGACTTTTTTCCCAAATTTATTGCAGTAACCTAAATCATTGTTTGTTAAAAATCATGCGAAGGAAGAATTAACATTATAAGAAAACCCAGCAAGTTTCACCCCGAAAAAGAATTTCAGCTTCAGACTAGCATTGCCAGATCTATCATACCTCTGTAGCTGACGTCTATTCATTGTGCCACAAGCTTCATTTAACCTGAGCAGCGACAGGGCATGTGAGACAGTGTCTCGGCTAGTGACCTGCTGATGGTTTTCTTCCTCTCTTCCCTTCCAGGGGAGCAGGCTCTTGCTGTGGGTGACCAGTGGTGCTGAACACCACAGCTAAAAATGCAACTTGCCTACCAGAAGCGGAGTGAAGATGGATCATCTCTGGCCTCAGTAGGGAAGCGGTAGCTAGAGGCTGTGACTTTGCAGTTAATTTAGAGAACAGCTAGATGAGGATATTTCTCAGTGAGGGATGGCAGCAGCTGTTGGACTCCCCTTCCCCAGCAAAGAGGAAGCAACTGCCCACCCAGGTAGGACAGCTACAGCACCCGCACAATTTACTCTGGTATTCCTTGTGGACTCACTCACTTGGAGGGACTTCAGGGTAGACTAAACTTTCTACTACTATGGAGGAAAGTTAGATTTCCAAATCACAGGGTATTTTTCATTTAAAAAAGTACTATTCCTTGTGACTAGCACAGATGTACCCATGAGCATTCACACAGGCACATTATGTTTCCACCCTGAGACCATTTAGACATGATGTATACAGTCAGCCTGAAAAGGTATTGCATACCTAAGATTTGACAGAAATGACACCAGTACCCGATCACACATGGCTATTCTGCTGCTATACGGCACAAACTACTTAAATTCCCAATAATCTAAATGTACTTTCATTTTAATTTTCTTCATGTTCTCCTGCAGTTTCCTCATAAGCCGTTTCTGTTTTGCATGTAGTATTGATATGGTGGGTTAAGGTTTTTGTGTAAGAAGCTAAGTGCATTGAGGATAGCTGGGAGGGTCTGAAAGAAGGCTGGAATGTATCACTTGTGGAATATCTTAGTCATGAGTTAAGAGAGTCTCCATCTCTGAAGACATTCAAAACCTGCCTGGACAAGTTCCTGTGCAAGCTGTTCTAGGAGGACCTGCTTTGGCAGGGGGGTTGGACTAGATGATCTCCTGGGGTCCCTTCCAACCCCATATCATTCTGTGATTCTATGAGAATGGCAAAATTCTTATGTGTGTCTGGTGGAGCAGAGATATCGAGGGCATAGAGCTATAATGTTAAGGAACTTCCAGCAACATAACTGACTTAGAGAAATTCTGAGCCTTTTCACATCTCTAAGGGAGTGCTTAAAACTACACATGGCTTATTTCCATGCTTTTGTGTCAATAACAGAATCCTCCTAGGATAGGAAATTGAACATAACAGCTGTTTATGTAAATTACTTAATACAGTTTTTTTAAAAAATCAACATTTTTAGAAAATCATAATATAGACTTAATAGACAGCTGTTGAAGAAAACATTAATATGGCAACATTATCTATGTTCAACATGCTTGGAGGCTGGAGGTTTTTTTCCTGATTTTTTATTCTTTTTTTTTAATCTCATAAAACTGACTGCTTGACTTGGTGATATGCAGAATGTTAAAATGTCGCTTCATTTGTTTAGATGAAAGTTAACAAATCCTACATGCTGAAGCAATGTAAAACTAAATTTAACAAAAGTCAGGTGGTTGTTATTTGTGTAGTATAGCACAAGTGCTTGTAACTGTGCAGTGAAGGATGATCAAAGCAAAACAAACAAAACCTTATAATACTTCTATGCTTCCCCAAAACAAAACAAAACAACAGTAATTAATGCTAGATAAAACACTTTTGACTGTAAGCTGTTGAATATTACTCACAGAACACATTATCCTCCCAAAGTAGCTGTTATTCATTAAATAAATTATTCAAGAATAGTCTTTTGCAGTATTTGACCATCTCTCTATCTGGTTGAATGCCAACTCATTGAACAAATTGTTCAAAAGATAACAGCTTGATTCATGTATAATGTATTTGAAAAGCTTCTTTTCTAGGTCTTACCAGCTCTGCTCAGACTAAGTAATATCCTGTGCATTTATTAATAATTTGTCATTTTGTTGGCAAAAATGAATAAAGGCAGCAATAAAGGACAGGATCTGACTTCTTCTGAGGTCAGTGGGAATTTTGCCATTGACTTTAAATGGGCCCAGGGTTTCACCCACAATGTTTAAATGATGACTTTGAAATGTGATGTGCATTGTTAGTGTATTTAGTTTGTCTCAACTTTAAAGAACTGAATACATTCTAATATCCTACAGTGATGACAATGTGCCATAACGTTTGATGTAGGAGCAGAATCATTATCCAGCATGAACAGAACTATGTATTTTAAAGGGTTAGCTCTCTTAAGAGTTATTCTTTAAGCTTATATCAACCTGTAAATCAAAGTATGGAAATTGCAGTATGAATACAATGGTGATTTTGACATTTTTGGTGATAAATATATAAAGAAAAAGCCCTGCAAATGTGTATTGTCACTCTGCTTTATAAGAAGCTAGAGTCAGAGGTGATATACAATAAGCAAGTTTTCAGAAGCCCGTTTGCTGAGCATTCCCTGCATACTGGAGACAAAGTGACAATGATAAAAGACCCATGCTGTTGATTACATTAGACAAGACAGGACAAAATAGCACAAGATGTATTAATGTTGATGTTAAATTTAAATCCAGGTATAAACGACTTCAGGCAGTGTGCATAAAGCAAAAGACAGCTCAGAAATAAAGTACCATGCATTTATCCAAGGCTAAGGGTTCATCTATCCAGGTTGCAAATGTTTTTAAGATTTACTTTGCAACAACAGCATTGTAATTTGACTTGGAAATCCATGGGCTGCCGAACCACTATCCAGACCACATACCACTGCTTAACCGCTTGTAGGCACTGCTTTGTCCATAGAACTCATGATCAGTTATTTTTCTTTGTAACTTTTCAGCCTTTTTCTCTAGGCATTACATTCCAAAATACAGTCATCTTGTATTTGTGACTTTCAATTTCTGCTTATTGTCATGTTTAGATGAGATCAGCTTATTAAATCTAATCTTGCCCTGTTCTTACAATTACGTACTCTTCCAGTAATTGGGTGGGAGTTTTTAATTCATTTTCTAAATGCATTACAAAGATCTTTTTTAATACCATTAAACTTTGAAAACTTGCTTACAGAATCCCCACTTAAAATGCTTGGATGGTAAGTATATGAGAACTTTTAAAAAAAGAATTGGTTGCTACTTTTATGTTGTACAGTATGACAGTTTTCCTAAGTGTAACAGTTCAAAGGAGGATTAAAATCTGAGACCCTTCTGTCCAAGAGATTCTTACCAACTCCTGATCACAGCTGTAACTGAAGACACTGATTCATATTTTGCTTATTATGGAAGACAGAAGAAAAAATTCTCTGGGAGGAATTAAAAACTCTGGGATCTTTTTTCCATCTCGCTCTGAAATGCCTTTAGCATGAGTACCTTATTCTGAGTTCTTATTTGTCTGTACTTGGGGGTGTCTGATACCAGGGGGTGTTAGTGAGACCTTTTCTAATATATCAGAGTATTGACTGAGTGTCATAACTGCCTAATGATTTTATGGCAATAGGAAGATCGTCCTATCATTCTATAATATAATCAAACTGTTCAGGTGCCTGAAATAGTCACACCTGTTTTGGTTTGATTTTTTTTTTTAAACTTAATGTTAAATGAACTCTGTGTTGACTTCATTTAGCAGGATTTTCCAGTGGTTGCAAACATTAACCCACCTGAACTAAGGAGGTGATTGATGATAGCTAATGAGATTGAAAATACGTTTTTTTACAGAGTAGAGCAATGTATTCCCATAAGAATAACATAATAGAATAAGGCGCTTACTCTAGAAGGGCTCAGAGTCTGTGACTATTAAGACATTGCAGTAGAAATGGTGGGTAAAGCAGGGTGCACCTGCATCAACAGCATGCAGGTGTAATATTCTTTCCCTTCCCTACCTCTTCCCATTTTGCAGTTATGTCCTGCAATTTAGAGGGGCAAAGCATTCAACCAACAAGGGAAAAAAAAAAAAGAAACATTGGATGTGTAAAAACATTTGAGCATGAGTAATCACAGCTATCAAAACGCTGCCACCTTTTCCCTCTAGTTTCTTTAGCTTTGAAACAAAAGCTGGAAATATCACAATATTTTCTTTTGGGGGTTCTGGTTATTGCATAAAATAATTGCATCTGTATTTTTAACTAGCAATTGAAAAATCCGAAGCAAGCTCACAGTACTCTAAACTCATATATTTGAATTAAGTATAAGTGGAATATTTAGCTGATACATATTTAAGATATTTAAGACTAGTTTCTTGTATGCAATTTCATAACTGCAGATCTTGGTATTTTGCTTTTCTTCACATTGTTCTCCAAGTTCCATTATTGCATATAAATGGCAAAGCAGAGTAGTTTTGGTTGTCAGATTGGGGGTTTTATGCAGCCTGTTCCAGTCAAAATATGAGATAAAGGGTTTTTTTCAGACTGTAAAGGCTTGTAAGTTTCACTTTGATATCAGCACCTGCTCCATAACATTACACTTAATTTGTAAATTTTCATTAGAAAAAACTGCAACCAGATTATTTTTACCTTTTGAATAGTCATTACGATGCTGGTTAGGGAGATCAGAAGTTAATACATCGTGCTTTATTCTTATCAACATTGGAAAGTTTTATATCCCTAATTTTGCATTGCTTGGAATTTAAATTATAGTTAAAATAATTACAGTGGTTCTGTGTCAGAGTAAGTGGAATAATATTTGTGATTAATGTGTTCTCTTCTCAGAAGGTATCTCTTTTTTCTGTTTATTTATTTTATGTTTATTTTTGGTTTTTTCTCTACTTTATTAAAAGAATGGTAGCAAATTCAATGGCCTAAAAATGAGAGATTGTTTAGAAATAATAAATGATGTTAAAATCAGTTTCTACTTGATGGTCTTTGCTAGAACATACTGAAACTGCTTTAAAAAAGGCCAGAGTTTGAAAAAAAAAAAAAATTATAGTTAAATGAACAAATTATGATTGCCAGTTTTAATGAATTTATCAAAAGACCTCATCTGAGGGTTGCTGAAGTTCAAACTACTTGTCCCCCAAGCAATGTGAAATGTTTCTTTATTCACCTTTAATTAAAAAAATATGCTCTTCTTAAATGCCAGTCTGCTGTTTGAAATATGTTTGAGTAATGGAAAAAAAAGACGTGAAAGGAGTTGACTTAGTGTCTTAAGTAGTCACCAGTTTGAAACAGTTAAATTCAACACTTCTTTTAATCAAATTCTGCTTCTGCTTAAGTAGTGTAATGCTCTTTCTCCTGCAAATTAGCAGTGGACCTTGGGTTCAGGCCCAAGGTGGTAGAGTTCTCAACTCTAGATTTATGGTTGTTCCTGAAGGTGACCCTCTCTGTTGTCAAGATTTTGATAATAAACTTAGTCAGTCTCATATTACCAAGGATTGAAAATACTGAAGACATTTATACTTGTAGGTACTAACACAGAACAGTTGTGCTTCCTGGATGTGGTAAGTGAAGACTGAGAAACAGAAATAAATAAAAACAGTAAAAATCTATAATAAGGTATTTGGCTTATGGCAGAAGTATATCTATTCTTTGACATTATGTCTACAGACAACAGGCCAGGCTGTAAAGGTAAATACCGCAAGTACCTACCTGTGGATAAATTAAAATCTCAATATGGAGTGCTGTAATATTATTTTAAGAGCGAATTATAACACCATTAACTATTAATATGATATTGGTGAGGATCTGGTAAAGGAAGTTGTCAGAATGTAATTTCATTTAGGTAAACATTTTTTAACAATGAACTTGTCAAATGGATCATATTTGAAATGTGAGAACAGTTAGATATTAGATTTATATTTCAGTATCTTCTTTCTGTACTCACTTTTCAATTTCTGATATTTGTGCTTTGGCAAAAGATCTACTCTTTTAAAATTTCTTCCTTTTTCTTTTCAATTAATGCTGAAGGCATTCTTATTGCTTACCAGCATATCATAAGGTATTGGCGTGGAAAGGAATGTTTTACCACAGGTGTATTACTGTGTGACCTTACTAATGTAATCAAGAGGAAAAAAGAGAGGATGGGTTTCACAGGACTTTATAATAATTTTCACTTTCTCTCCTTGGCATCATTCTCTGCAATCTCAGCAGCTACTTCTTTGTCTCAGAGCCAGAGGCCGACTACTACTTTGAAATCTTGTGGGAGGCTGAGACATGAACATGGTAAGAGATGGATGGGTGCCTTTCATACATACTACAAATTTAAATGTAACTCAGAAGTTGCATTTAATTTCCGGAAATTCAAAACAACTCCTGCACCAGATCCATGAAGGCATATTTTCGTGTCCCAGAGATAATTTATTAGGAAATTTCTCTAGTGTGTGTTTGATTGGCTTGCTGTTTGCAGCTAGTTACAATTCCCTACCACATGAATTAAAATTGCCTCATCTCAGAAGAACAGGACAGACAGGAGTGCACTGGAAACTTGTCTGTACTCTCTTCTGAAGTGTCAATGGCCTGAATCTCAAAGGGAAGTATCAATTTCAGGACTTAAAGCTTTGCAATTGCTTTCCCTTCAGTATGTTCTGACACTAAATACAAGAGAACAATCATTGTACTACTTCATTCAAACATTTTAAAGCAGTTAACATTTAAACAATACAAAGATGATGCAAAGAGACCTGAGGATCCCCTACAGATTATATGTTCATGCATAAACAAAGTCTATGACAAAAAATAGTATATGATGATGCAATGATTATGTAGACTTACTTGTATTTCTGTCCAGAAATACAATTTGAAAACAGAAATATAACAAAAGGACTCAGAGAGTAGATCTACAGAGACTTGTTATTTTCTTAATTATTTTCTTATTATTAACTTTGCAGGAATGAGCTTATCCTGCAGCACATGTTCCATAGTTACTCTTCCAAATTTAACCCAGGGAAACTTATCATGCCTATGCAAATAGGCAGATACTACAATATAGGTACTGTGCAGTAACTTGCTGTGGTGTGTTCATGTAGCCATGCCTCATATGTCCCTTATGATTCTTTTTTAAATTAAAATTTTAAAATCGGTGGTATGTCTTCAACCTTTAATCATATTGTGAAAAGCAATATAGAACTTAGAGGAAAGTGTTCATACCTTTACATATACATATGGAAGATATAGTTAAGGTATGGAATAGAAATGAAATATGGAAGATACTCATAATGCAATTAGTTTCTGCTTTGTTTGAAAGTTTTAAGTAGGCAGAATTAAAAGGAGATAAATATAAGTTCAATCTGAGTTCAAACAAGAACTTTAACAGACTTTGCTTCTGTTTTTTGTAGGGATATGTTCTTTTTGTTATGTTACTCCGTGCACAACTAAGTGTGTAATTACTGATGTTCACTAAAAGGCGTGCCTGTTTTCACCTCAGCAAGAGGCATTCGGAAATGTGTCCAGGATGTTAATTTTATCCTTCACAAATTCAAGATGTAGTGAAAGATGATCCCATTGACACCATCAGAAAAGAAAGAGAAGTTTAAACTGAGAATTTGGTAAATTACAAACAAAGACATAATAGCATTTCATTATGGCTGATATAGTAATTTAAAAAGAAAAAGGTGACTGAACATCCTTAACTGTTGGTGATGATTGGTACCGAACATCAAACTTTGGGCACTTTAGACCACCTTATCATTAAGCAATTAATTTGGCCATGATGAAATTACTTCAGACTTAAGATCAGTCCAGTCTCAAAAGCAGAGCAAAATAATAGCATACTGGCATGATTATAGGAACAATTAATTTTAGGATTATTAATGTCTGGGTCAGCTTCAATAGAAAACAGTCATTCTCAGGATTAATTTAGAAATTATTTGGATGTGAAGTAGAGGTGCTTGAGGGGAGAAGGAATATAAGGCAATACTGAGTCAATACTGCTAGGTCATGAATTCAAAATGATCTTAGACACCTACTGTAATGGCTGTTAAATGAGTCTGAAGTTCTCTGCAAATCTGCTGCTGTTCTGCCTATTTGTGCACCTGCCAGAAATCCCTATTCAAATGCACATGGTGTCTGAAGAGCGAGATAAGGTCAGGCTGCGCAATCGCTCCAAATTCTGCTGAAACTTGATCTGCTTGAGAGAAGGAGATATCACAGTGCATAAAGAGTGGAGCTGATAACATCCCCTGTGAAAATGAGGCTGACTAGATTCGCTTCTTAATAGAGGTGGATGCAAATGAAAATTCCAGATTTGCCTCAGAATTCAGAGCTTTATGTCAGAAACTCAAGTTTATTATATTAAAGTCTTCTGCTGCTGCTCATTATGAAAGTTGGAAATTTGAAATTATCTTTAACATTTTGCCCTATTCTGCATTCCTATTTTTTTCATTCCACTTCTTTTCTTTTATTTAACCTATGAAAGCAAAGCAGATATTGAACAAAGCAGAGTTGGAACATCATTGTGTTCTATGTTTTACTGGGTTTCACTGAGAATTTCTTAAGCTTCTAGTTCTAATCCTGCTGCCTTAAGGAGGTAGACTCATCATCTTCAGCAGCTGTTCAAAAATTAAATCCAAACAAAAAATCTAGACATCCACCATGTTTCCTAGGCTGATAGAGGTCATTAAAAGCACCTGAAATCAACTAATGTTCCAAGGCAAAATATCGAGCAGTAATAGTCATAATTTAAATCTAAATCTGACCAGGCATAAACTGAATGCCTGTTTTATGAAAGCCATTGGAACTTTGTTGGTATTTATTTTTTTAGTTTGTGATATTTACCTCATTACCTTTATATCCTGCTGACAATATTGTGTTTCCTTTGTCAGGTGAGGAGATACGTGGTAACAACATGAAAAGCAATAGATCTTAGTAGACAAACTATTAATATTTCCTGTATTATTACATGCTTTATATGTATGGTAAAGATTAAAAGACAAGTGGCAAATTAAAATAGAATACGTAGCAGTGCCCATACAAATGGCATTCTGATGGCTTGGCGCATCATCAGCAGTAAGATAAAGATAAATTATCTCAGCATAAATAAAAGTAAATACTCAGCAGAAAAGCAGCCTTCTACATCTTACCTACAGATAATGCTCCCAGGTTTATTCTCAATATTTTGCTCAGTTTTGCTGCCATGCAGAGGAAGTATTTTCCTTGAAACCCAATTACAGTCTTGTCTACATAATTCTGTGTAATAACACCAATGAATGATAGATTAAATTGTCACTTTCTTTTGCATTTTTTAAAAGTATTTTATACTTTAAAACAGTCCTTCAAAATCTGAGTTCATTGCATATGCTTTTGCTTTGAAATGTCACACTGCAATTTCACAAACAGTGATTTTTTTATTTGTAAAATAGGTAATGAGAGATTTCCTAGAAAAATTTTAATTTCATTTCAGGTAGAAATGGAACTATTTTCTCTTGAAATGTTGTCATAGTAAATGGAATTTTTACAGGGCAGGAAGTTAAGCTTGTGCATAATTCTTTGTGAGATTATAGTTCATAGATACTGCTGGAGAAATAACTTTGGTGCTGTAGACCAATTTTAATAAGATATTTTGAAAGGGAAAGGGACTTTCTTTAAAAAGGCATAGGGAGAAGTGAGAGAAGATATAGGAGCTTATCTCTTTTACAGTTATAATGAGTAGATAATTTATTTGCCCTGAAGAACTTCTGATCTAAGGAGATGAGATGAGCTAAAGAATGAAAAGTGAACTGCGTTAAGTTCATGAAGCAGGTCAGTGCCAAAGTTGCAAAGATAATTCGATGTGCCCATTATCTTGCGTAGTTTTGGAAAGACTTGCATGTAATGCATAAATGGACACAGGATTATGAGAGATGATTCCTGTAGAGCTGATTTTTAAGGTGTCATTGGGTTTTTTTGTTGGTGGTGGTCTTTTGGGGTTTTTTTTGTATAATAAATGTAAACCATACTCTGTAACACATAGGATTTAACTTTTCACTTCAGAATTCAGCATACTAGAAAAAGAGGCTGCAAGATGAACACAACTTGTTAGAACTCCTTAAGGAAGTTATAATTTTCCACCACCATCACCACTACCCTTGAGAATGGCAACATATCTAGGTCTAGAACGGGAAAAATATTAAAGTAAATAGCATTTAAATTCTTCAATGAAAAAAAAATACCATGATACTTTTACTCGAGTAGCTGCTGATGAAGCTGTATCTATAGATAACTTACATTTCAATAGCAAAAATCACCACATCTTTATAGTTCTGCTTTGCTATCTGCTACTTAGGAGTCTTGGGGCTCTACAGGACACTGACTCTGCAGGTCAGTGATCATCTCATGTCTGTCTCAAGTTTGTTTCAAGTCTGATCAGGTTCCATAATGAAATGTTTCTTAACATGTGAAGATATTCTCTGAAATGTGTTCTCTAAGAACAACTAAGGAATAAGTTTCTACACAAAATGCAGTCACAGCTTTTCTTAAATATGATGGAATGTAAAAGTGATGCCTTCTTTTCTTATTTCTTGAAAAATAATTTAAAAAAAATAATCTCATAATACCTTGGTTGTCTTAGCGCTTATGTAGATAGTAGAAATTTAGGCACGTTGAATTTAGTGCACCTACTCCTGCTCTTCTCTATCTGAGACAATATAAACTTGCATCTTATATTTCTCTGGAGGTTGCATCAAACAGTGTTCTATAAAAAGAGATGCTCCTCATCCATGGGATCCAGTAGGGATTATGTTCTAAACTGGATAGAAGACCCTAAGCTGGGGCCTAGATTCGTTAGTGGCCTGTGGCACGTTGATTCCATTTTATGGAAGTCATATTGTCACTGTATGACACCATGGTGGCCTTTTACAGCTTGGAGTCTGTGAATGTATCTGCAGGAAGCAAACCCCGTGCTGCAGGGTTTCTTGCTGTGGAAACACGCTGCTTGCTGCTCTGTAGTAAATAAGATGTGCACACAAGCAGAGCTCTTGCAGCATCAGGAGATGAGTTCCTAGTTCCCATTGCTATTGAAGCAGCTGAGGCAGAAAGCATTGTGCGACCATGCAGTCTTCTGTATCTGAGCAGGGAATGTTGTGTTATGAAGTTTTAGTGCGAATAGCTGGTGTTCCCATTCTTCAGTGACAGTAAGTGACTGTTAACGCACTCATTTCAGCCTCTGTCAATGTCAGTCTTTGCAGTCTGGCTGTTACTAATTCTTGTTGCTCAGTGAAAAATTGGTGCAAGTCCTTTAGGGGTAAGGAATAGAAAAATCAAAATAGACATCTGTCTTTGCCCCTGGAAACCTCTGCCCTTCTTCCCTTTATTTTTTTTTCCCCCACCAGAAAAACTTTTGCCCATCTCAACATACTGCAGGTTTTGCCTCTAGGTTGCAGAAAAATCCCTTAAGTGTGACTGCGATCTATGGCCTCTAAAGCTTGCTGCTGTCAGGTTGTTTCTCTCTAGCTTGGATTTTCAGCTGGCTAGGAGTCCCAAAGTCAGGTATTAAAGTAGAAGTTCTTAAAACTTAGTTCTGCAGCTTAATTCAGTGTTGAACTAAAACTGTACTGTTTTGAAGACAGTCATGTGTGATTCCATGTTTTCAGAGAAAAATGGCAGGGTTTTTACACAACTACAGTTTGTTATTTTGATGTACAGGTTCAATAGATTTCACCTTGTGTTTTTGAGAATAAGACACAGCTCAAAATAGTATCGAATGCTAGTCATCTTCTGGGGACATTCTTACGATATTTCCTCGGGATTTTCTGTGCACCAAACCTGTATGTTCATGTGTGTTCCTCTTATATGTTGATGAATAGAGTAACTTTCTCGGCAGCCTGTGCGCTTTCCATAAAAGTTCTGAACTGAGAGAGGATCACTGTATTTTATAGTGGGAGAATGTGACATAACTCAGCAGTACAATGGCATATAAAACAGTCCATGGGGTCATGAACCCTCGAAAGGTCTTTTAAAAGCTGAGTGATACAGCTCAGACTTGACAAGTGCTGGTGATGTTCAAGGTATTAAGAGTAGAATCAAAGAAAGAAGCCATTCCTCCCATCTTCCTGCTCTTCTCTGTCCATGTGCAAATTAACTTGCATTGAGCATTACCCAAAAAAAACCTCAGGCCATAAGAATTCCATCCTGTTCTGCATCAGTTATTTTCAGATTAAAAATTTCTTTCAGAATTTCTTGTTTTACTGCACACTCTTCACATGTATGGAATACATCTACTCCTCTTCTTGGCACTTTTGACTTTGTGTCCGAATTCTGGACATAAGAATACACCTGAACTTTTGTGTATTCTGCTCTTGTATCCCTGTCTCACACTGGATTGAGAAAAATGGATAGAAAATTAAAAAATGGATGGTAATACTCTGTCATGGACCCTTATTTGAATGATTACAGAACTAAGTTATTGTTATTATGCAAATACCGCTTGTTCTTAGCATAACCTTTGCCTTCTCATGAATGAGTGAAACCCCATAAAACAAATGATAATACATTCTTTGTGTGAATTGGATTATGAGGATGTAACATATTTAAAAAATAGTACGTAGTTATTAGGAAAGATTAATTGAAAACAAAGACTTTGTAAACCAAATACCGAATACTGAATCAAGCAGGATATCTGAAACACAAATGGGTTTCCTGGCATATGACACTACCATCTCCAAAAATACATACCCATACCCAATATTATGGAAAATAACTCTTCAGGGTTGCACAATGACAGCTTTGTATACCTCCTCTCCATAACAGAAAAAAAAATTAAAAAAAAAAGAATTTAAAAGAACATTGTAAGGATTTTGAAAAAGCAGCTTCCTGCTTTAGAGGAAGCCTGCCTTCCTTGATGCTCAGCTGCAAGTAGCAATCTGGTCAGCAAGACAACAGAAGTGTTTGTCTATAAGGGAAACAGAGCTTTTCCTTCCCCCCCACACACCCCCCCCCCACCACCACCTCC